>SJYT01050673.1:843648-949737 GCA_006410635.1 Cephalophus harveyi | reverse complement strand
ATACTCACAGAAAACTAGTCAATCTAATCACACTAGGACCACAGCCTTGTCTAACTCAATGAAACCAAGCCATGCCTGCAGGGCAACCCAAGACGGGCGGGTCATGGTGGAGAGGGCTGACAGAACGTGGTCCACTGGAGAAGGGAATGGCAAGCCACTTCAGTATTCTTGCCTTGAGAACCCCATGAACAGTATAAAAAACATTAGGATGTCATAACTAATTTCAGAGGAAAAACAGTACTTTTGAAAGTGCTTCTATTGTACTGAAAGTAATGGTGTAAATGTAAATTCACTGGTGTTAAAAATTATCCATGCTATCTGTTGGAGACAGACCCACAGGGATTCCTGCCTCCTGGTGTTCACATCTTCATCTGAATATAGACTGGGCCCACTGACTTGAGACTCTTTAATAGAATATAGTAAAAGTGACCGGATGCCTTTTCGTGTGGTTGGCTTACGAAAGATTATGACTGCCTTCTTGCTCTCTTACTCTCTTACTAGTTCTGTCTCTCTGGCTCTTCTCCCAGGCTTTTTCTAATCAATTAGGCTGGAGAGGCTCATGTAGCAAGGAACTGAGGTGGCTTCTGATCAATTGCAGATTACACCCCAGTTGAGCCTTTAGATGAGACCACAGTCCCAACCCACCCCTTGATTACAGTCTTGTGTGAGACCTAGCTAAAAGTACCTGAATTCCTGGCCTACAGGAACTGTGAGATAATGAATCATTGTTGTAAGCAACTAAATTGGGGTGGAGGGCAATTTTTTAGGCAGATAAAGATAACTAATACACTATCTCAGTGAAACACAAGATTGGAGTTCACCCTCTTGGTTTTGAGATAGTGTCCCCTTGCCTTCATGTACACAGTGAAAAAGGTACTTTGATCTCTGTCTTCGATAGGCAGTGCTAACCTAGTCATTGACAAAGAAGCTTTTGCAACTTGCTTCTGAAAACCAGTGACTAAAGACTCCTTCAGCACCAAGATGGAAAACTTTAGTTATTTAATGTTTAAAAACTTTAGTCATTTAATGTTTAAGCACTATTTTATTATAGAAGCACTTCAGTTGAGAACATTTGGAGAAAGACCATGTTCAATTACTTGATTTGACAAAACAGGGTTTTCTAAACTATGAAGGACTAGACATTTGTGAACAACACAGTTGTGCAGAGTTGCATCATGTACATACTTCTAAATGTTAAAAAGTGCCTCAGGCCTCAGTCCTGCCTCTCTTTTCCACATACATTCACTACCTGAGTGATCTCAGCCAGTCTCATGGGTCTAAATATCATCCAAATGCTCATAAGATCCTAAAAATATGTCTCAAGCTTGGACTTTTCTGTTGAATCCCAGATCTGTCTCTCCAACTGCCTACTCAACATCTCTACTTGGATGTCTAATAGGCATCTCACACTTAACACATCCATCTTCAAATTCTCACCCCCTTCCCACTTTCTTTCCTCTCAAAAAATGACAGTTCTGTCCTTTGGTTCTTATACCAAAATATCTTAGAGTTATTCTAGTCTCTTGTCTTTCTCACAACCTACCTCTTATCCTTTAGCAAGCTCCATTAGTTCTTCCTTTAAAATAATCTAGGATCCAGCTACTTCTTAGATCTCTGGTTCAAGTCTTTAAGAGCCTTCCAGAGTGGTCTCTCTGCTTCTGCCTTTGCCCCTGCACAGCCCCCTGTTAACAGCAAATCCAAAGGGATCTTTATTAAAACAGAAGCTGGGTTCTACCACTCAGGCTCACAACATGTCGATGGCTCTCTCCCACTTGGAGTAAAAGCCCAAGTCCCGACAAATGGTGCCTAACTTAAACTGTCCCTCCTTTCTCTCGGGCCTTAGCTGCTGCCTCTCTGCCCTCTCCCTCGCTGCAGTCACGCTCGTCTCTCCTCTGTAGGTTTCCATGGCTGCTGTAATAGCTTTTTTCTTCAGATATCCACAGGGCTCATTCTTTCAGTTCTTCCAGGACTTTGTTCAAATACTAATAGGACTACCTTGACTACTTTTTATAAACTATAGTCATCTGTCCTGTGCTCCCACAAACATCAGTCCCTCTTCCTTGTTGTTTTTCTTTCCATATCACTTCCACCTGCCATAACATACCGTTTACCTTGAAATGCCATACATCCCTACATTAATGTCTGTCTCCCAACACTGCAAACTGAGCTCCATGTAGGCAAGCATTGTCTGTATCCTCAGCACCTAGAAGGGTACTTGGTTCAGACTAGACATCACTATCTGTTCTCTGGATGGATGGATGAAGCTCTTTTCTCCCCAGCCACTCTTTGCTTCTTCATTCACACTATAGGTGTTCATCTGGTATGCTCTGAACACCAAAAGCTCAAGAGAATACCAGCATAGAGGCTGGTCATGGAGAGAACAGTTATATATTTCATCATTAATTACAAAAAACACTTGTGTGAAGTCTGATTTCCTGTAAGCGTGGGTTTATTTCTCTTAGCTTCTGCCTTATAAGCTAGTGATAATTTAAGCAACAATAAGGGGAAAAAAAAATCTGGGGTCACAATGGTCTGAAAAACTAGAATATTGAATTCAATGGAGATCTAATCCGTGATTAATAAGAGTAATATTTCTGCACGTAAGAGGCATGAATACACATGTTAGAAGCAAGTTAGTTAAAATAAGGAATAATAAATCGTTGAGAACTGGATTTTAGAATCTTTTTCATTTCTGACTCATCCTTACACTTTGAAAAAAATCTCACACTTCATCATTAGCACATAGTGATTGTCTTAAAATATGTATCTGTCTTTTTCCCTAGTCAGGACTGTTTATAAATACTAGAATTGATTAATATCAGAAGACCTGCCCAAATAATGGAAAAGAATGCTATAGAAAGAAGCCAGAAGCCATGGACACTTCAGCTTGCATTCTTTTCTGAAGGCATCATGCTTTAGGGGAGGAACAAAGGCCTGCTTGCTGCAATTAGAGATGGGGTGGCAATCAGAACTTTGAATTTCTTGGCATTTGCTAGTTTGAGGCTTAACCTTCTGAATACTTGAACATAATTACATGTGGTTTCTTAAAAGAGCCTCAAACAAAGCAAATAATTTAAGGAATGTCCTAAAAGACATATCATTTAGACAAACTATGCTTTAGCCCCTCCAGACCTGAATATACCTTTAAAGAGAATTTTTCATGAATTGCTGGAATTTTCAACAACACAAAAGATAATAATCCTATAAACTCAAATTTCTCCTGATTCATGGTACCCAAACTACGCAAAATGTTCCTTACCAATAATTCTCTTAAATACATAATGTCAAAGCAAACACTGACTTTGAAGCCATGCAACTGGACCTCATATGCCAGGCAGCCTGAAAGCAAGCATGCAAGGACAGTGGGCAGGCACAGCAAGCACATGTGAAGACTTTTTAATGACAAAGTGTGTTTGTCTCTCAGTCATGCCCGACTCTTTGAGACCCCATGGACTGTAGCCTGCTAAACTTCTCTGTCTATGGAATTCTCCAGGCAAGAATACTGGAGTGTGTAGCCATTCCCTTCTCCAGGGTTTAATCATAGAAGGAGATGCATAATAGTATAGTATTTCATTTATGTAATCACTTGAAAAGGGGCTAATTTGAATGTTTAGAAATGTATAGATTTTTCTATGTTAATATCTAATATTTATTCAGCACTTTAAACCCTGGGTTGGGAAGATCCCTTGCAGAGGGAAAAGCAACCTACTCCGCTATTCTTGCCTGGAGAATTTCATGGACAGAGGAGCCTGGTGGGCTACAGCCCAGGGGGCTGCAAAGAGTTGGGCACAACTGAACCATTAACACACTTTCTTCTATGTCTAGGCAAAGTGCTTTACATGGATTACTTCACTAATTCCTATGGCAGCTCAATGAGATAGAGACATTATAGTTCCTATTTTGCATGAGGAAAATGGGGAGGAGAAGGTTAAATAATTGCCCCAAGGTGATTTACTTTATAATATGTGGGGCCAGTCCATACTCTGATCTGTATAATGTGCTCAAGTCCCAACCAGCCCCACTGGACCTACTGCTCTCCCTGTCATCCAAGATAATTGCATTGAGCTACTTAATGGCACTTTGGCAGGCCCCTCTCTCCCAGGAGGGTCTGGATGGAGTCACGTCTGTGAGGTTCCACGGTCAGGAAATTGTCAGTGGCCCGTCTCCAAGTGCATCTGTTTGCCTGTGCCTTTAACCTTATAATACTGCAGGTGAAGGCACAGAACCGGGTCATTCCTCCTTAAATGGCCGGCAGACAGCTTTAATAAGTGGGGGCGGAGCCAACACTTGTCAGAAGCCTGTATGGTTTGGGAATACTGTGTCTGAGGGTGAGATTAGAGCCTTAAGGCTTTATTCTAATACTCTGCATTCCCAAAGCACAGTCCTGTGGTTTCATATTCCTTTCTACTTCCCCAAAGGTCATTCTTTTTCTACTCTGTTTGTGGCCCAAATGGGTTACGGGCTGACTCGGGGACTCAGAATAGTAGTGGAAGGCCAAGTGGGTGGGAGCAGGCTGGTCTCCTGGCCCAGTGTCCCAAGGCGTTGGCCATGGCTTTATTTATGACCCATATTCAACAACAGGGGAGAGATTAGTTCTTTTAAGCTTATAGTGGCTTGTTGTGTATGTGTTTGGGAAGGTGAGGGTAGTGATATACATCATAGTTGTCAAGCCTATGGTCCTTTCTAAGGGACAAAAAACTCACAAAGTGTAGGCACATACACAAACCTTACTGTAAGCAATAAATCGGTTAAACATTGAATACCTGCCGTGCGTCAGACCCCATGTAATGTGATGGGGGTAGAATGGAAAGCAGAAACAGAGCTTGGCTCTTGGGGTTTCTGCTCTACTCAGGAGGCTAAACAGTAAAGAGAGTGGTTGCTGAGAACCCGAAGGAGAGGTGCCTGGTGTGTTGAGAGTGTAAGTAGGGACATTGAACCTTGTCAGGGAAGCCAGGGCAGGTTTCTTGAGAACTCAAGGCTTGAGCTGAGATGTGAAGGAAGAGAAGTCGTGAACTAGACCAAGGCAAAGGGAATCTTCCCAGGCCAGGCTCTGAAGCCTGTCAGGGCCACGTGGCGGGACGGAGTGTGGCCTGGCCGCTCTGACCATGGGAAGGAGGAGTAGAGGGGAGAGAGGCTTCCTCCCTCCGCCCCACCCTCCTGGCCCACACCCTCCCCGGAGTGGTCATTTCCACGGCTCTTCTCTCTCCTCTGGAGTTGTGGTCACTGACAGGTGGTTAAGAGCAGCCAACATGAGCCCAACAATCTAGTTTAGCCAAACCAGTTCTGTCTCCAGGGTTTCACTGGTGGCTCATCTGGTAGAGAACCTGCCTGACAGTGCAAGAGACGCGGGTTCCGTCCCTGGGTCAGAAAGATCCCCTGGAAAGGAAATGGCAACCCACTCCAGGGTTCTTGCCTGGAGAATCCCATGGACAGAGGAGCCCAGCGGGCTACAGTCCACGGGGTCGCAAAGAGTCAGGCACGACTGAGTACACGTGCGTGCACACACACACACACACACTTCTGTCTCCTTCAGAAAATTAGCTGCTGGCAATTTCAAAGCTGCACCCTGGCTCTTATAGACTTTGATTTTTCTCCCGGGTGTCTCTTCCAATCAGCTACAGGACAGACGCCTCTCCAGTCATGGTCTGGAGGGAGAAGCTGCAGCTGCGGGCCCCAGGGTCCCCTAGCTGGCTCATTCTGGCCTTCAACCCCGTTCCAGTTAGGACAGAGGCCGGGGTGCCCTCCGGGAGAACTGGAAGGCCCTGGTGAGGTGACACAGAGGGCCGCCAGGAGGCACTGATACGATTCTCTGGGGTGGTTCCATCTGAGATAGAATGCCTCAACAGGGCGAGTGCCAAAAGCATTTCTTCAAGAAATTTTTAATCCAGATAAGGTAGAAGGAACGAACCCCAGAAGCAAAATGTAATAGGTGGGAAGATGCAGTTCCTTCTCCCCATCTACCCCAGGTGGGTTCCTGCTTCTCTCGGTTGCCAGGGGGTAGGGGACACTCTTGCCCTGTGTTCACTAGCTTCAGGGCCACAAGGACTAAAGTCCTGGCTGACAAAAGCAGCAGGTTAGGTGCTTGTTCTGGAATCCTTCTTTGAGCACTTAACAGCCAGTCTGGTTTTATTTTCCGATGACAGGGCTTCAATGCGATACACGAGGCAACAGTGCAACCCACAGGCCTCCACCAACGGCTCCTCTCACACCTGAGGCATTCATTGCTTGTGTGCTCACCTCGACCTCACATCAGCAGGAGAAACGTCTGAGGCAAGGCTCAGACCCTCCACTGAATGACTGCACCCACCCCACGCCCATCACCTTCCCGTTAGTTTCCTCAGCTTGGGTGACCACACTTGGAGCAGAGCCCACCTTGCAGACACCAAAGGGTGGGGAGCCTAAGCCCAGCTGGGTGGAGCAGGCCCCAGGAAGGGCATTGCCAGTGACAGACACGCCACACTCACCTCCCATAAGAGAAAAACAGCAGTTTGCAACTGATGTCCTAGTAGAACCACAGGCAAAAACATCCACCTCAAAGGAGAAATAGCATCCTCCTATAGGGTTGACCAGGCTTCCCAGGTGGCACTCGTGGTAAAGAACCTGCCTGCCGATGCAAGAGATATGGGTTCGATCCCTGGGTTGGGAAGATCTCCTGGAGGAGGGCATGGCTACTCACTCCAGTATTCTTGCCTGGAAAATCCCAAGGACAGAGGAGCCTGGTGGGCTACGGTCCATAGAGTGGCAAAGAGTCAGATATGACTAAAGCAACTTAGCACACACGCATGCACAGGGTTGGCTAAAGCGCTCATTTGGGTTTTTCCGTATACCAGTGTATGGAAAACCCAAATGAACTTTTTGGCCAACCCAGTATTTCTTCTCTGGATAAAAAGACAACCACCCTTACTGTACCTTTGTGACTGTGACCTGCCCTTCATGTAGCAGGGATGCTGGGACGTGAGGGAAAGTCCACAGCATGCACCCTCTTGCTGCTGCACAGATTTCTGGCTTCAGGTTCAAACTCTGAAACACCCACCTCCACCTTTCTGTTTTTTGGCAGAAACCCTTGGACCTCTCTTTTCTGGCATAACCAGTTTCACACTTCCCTCTACACCCCAACCCCTGCCTTTGGAGGCAGTCTCTCCAGACTTCCTGATTCCAGTGGTACCAGGAATGGACTAAGGGACCCTCCCTGGGCAACCTCAGGGTCTCCCTCAGCTGCGTGTCCCTTCATTTCTCAAAGCTTCTCCATCACTGAGGGCCGACTGGCTGGGGCTGCACCTGGGATGGAGAGCCAGTCCTTCTCTGGGTTGTTACTTCACTGCTTGAGGTGAGGAACTGCTTCATGATTCTGCAACTCAGGCTGTACATTGGAGTAGCCTGGGGAGCTTTTCAAAGCTACCATTGCCTGAGTCCCAGCCGGCCCTTTTCAATCAAAATATCTGGGGCTCCAGCTGGGAAAGGTGGTTTTAAATGCTCTCTAGGTGATTCAAAAGCACAGACAGTGTTGAGAACCAGTGATTTACTCTCTCCTCATCCACACCCTCTGTTCTAAATCTGTTAGGACACAGGGGTTGATCTTACTCATGCACGCTCCAGCTTCAGATGATAAAATAAGTAATAAATTTACCAATGTGAAGCCCAGCCGAGAGACAGACAAAGGTGGGAATGGAGGAAGAGTTATGCTCCCCAAGCTTCACGCTCCCAAGGCCAGACCTACTTAACCGAGAGCATCTGCTCCTGTAGGCATTTTCTTTTATCCTGGAAATATCCACCGTTTGCAGAATACCTTCCAACCTCATGCATTCAGTTCTTCCTGCACACTCATTGAAAATCAATCTTAAAAAGAAAAAAGCCAGGCTTCCCTGGTGGTACAGTGGGTAAGAATCTACCTGCCAATGCAGAAGATGCAGGTTTGATCCCTGGGTTAGGAAGATCCCCTGGAGGAAGAAATATCATCCCACTGCAGTATTCTTGCCTGGGAAATCCCATGGACAGAGGAGCCTGGTGGGCTACAATCTGTGGAGTCACAATGAGTCAGACTTGACTTAACAACTAAACAACAACAACAACCAGGAAGATTCCACGTGCCTCAGGGCAAGTCAGTCCATGCTCCCTAACTACCAAGCCTGTGCTCTAGAACCTGCAAGCCACAACTACTGAGCCCACGTGACTAGAGCCTGTGCTGCACAGCAAAAGAAGCCACTGCAAGGAGAGCTTGTGTGCCTCTCGCCACAGACTGGAGAAAAGCCCACACACAGCAATGAAGACCCCTGCAACCAAAAATAAAAATAAGTCATTTATAAAAACTGCTGCTTCATGGTTCTGCCTCTTGAGAAACCTATATGCAGGTCAGGAAGCAACAGTTAGAACTGGACATGGAACAACAGACTGGTTCCAAATAGGAAAAGGAGTACGTCAAGGCTGTATATTGTCACCCTGCTTATTTAACCTATATGCAGAGTACATCATGAGAAACGCTGGGCTGGAGGAAGCACAAGCTGGAATCAAGATTGCCGGGAGAAATATCAATAACCTCAGATATGCAGATGATACCACCCTTATGGCAGAAAGTGAAGAGGAACTAAAATGCCTCTTGATGAAAGTAAAAGAGGAGAGTGAAAAAGTTGGCTTAAAGCTCAACATGCAGAAAACGAAGATCATGGCATCTGATCCCATCACTTCATGGGAAATAGATGGGGAAACAGTGGAAACAGTGTCAGACTTTATTTTTGGGGGCTCCAAAATCACTGCAGATGGTGATTGCAGCCATGAAATTAAAAGATGCTTACTCCTTGGAAGGAAAGTTATGACCAACCTAGATAGCATATTCAAAAGCAGAGACATTGCTTTGCCAACAAAGGTCCATCTAGTCAAGGCTATGGTTTTTCCAGTGGTCATGTATGGATGTAAGAGTTGGACTGTGAAGAAAGCTGAGTGCCGAAGAATTGATACTTTTGAACTGTGGTGTTGGAGAAGACTCTTGAGAGTCCCTTGGGCTGCAAGGAGATCCAACCAGTCCATTCTAAAGGAGATCAGTCCTGGGTGTTCATTGGAAGGACTGATGCTAAAGCTGAAACTCCGATACTTTGGCCACCTCATGCGAAGAGTTGACTCATTGGAAAAGACTCTGATGCTGGGAGGAATTGGGGGCAGGAGTAAAAGGGGACGACAGAGGATGAGATGGCTGGATGGCATCACTGACTCAACGGACGTGAGTTTGGGTGAACTCTGGGAGTTGGTGATGGACAGGGAGGGCTGGCGTGCTGCAATTCATGGGGTCGCAAAGAGTCGGACACAACTGAGCAACTGAACTGAACTGACTGATTTATAAAAACAAAAAGCCTCCCCACTTGGACTAGCTTCTTACCCCATGACGTATCCAGGGTGACAGACCTTCATCAATTCAAGAGACTGGGCAGGTAAAGTGATATCAGGGCCACCTATTCCTTTGCTCAGAAGTTGCTGCAGTTGAATAGATTTTCCCAGGAGATGTCCAGTCCAGACACACAGAGGGGTGGGCCACAGTCCCTGGAGGTGGTTCTTGCCTTAACCTCTGCTCTGACATCTCCAGGAGTGTCTCCAACCTGGCTACCAGAGGGGAGTAACACATCCTTATTTTAAACAGTATCAGAGGCACAGTGAGGAGCCGATTCCATTTAGATAATGGAAGGAATCCAATTGGTTGAAACTCAGATCAAAGCTCATTAAACTTGCTCCCACTCTCAGACAACCACAGAGAACATCAGAGAAATGTTACATTTTTTCTTTTACTCTTTTTCCTCCCCAATCCCAAGTCTCTTTGCTGAGAAAACTGTTCATAAGAATTAAGATCTTATTGAATTTCAGATGGAGAAATTAGATTCTGGCTGGGTTTTAAAAGGGCCCCCAAATCTCTTGAATGAATCCAATTGATTTGGCCACATGTGTCTGGGCTGAGTTTCATGAAATCACAGCAAACAGCATGTTGAGTTCTGTAACCTCATTCTGTGGAGCATCCAATTCTGATAAAGCTCAGCACTGTCATTCGCTAGCAATGCTGGTGCCAGGTCACAGCAATTATGGGCAAATGTCAATTTCCAAGTCTGCCAGTGTGGGTTAAATTGTGCACGGTCAAAATAACAGCAAGGCGCCTGCTCTGTCCCCCAGGGTGGGAACCACATGCAGGGAATGTGCCGCCGCAGAGAAGGGGTTGCTTCCTGATGGGCTCTGACAGCGGGAATGCCCCTCAGTTCACGATGCTGGAACAGCAGCAATCCCTTTAAACCAGGGCTTGATGCTCCCACTTCTGGCAGGTGTTATCACTCAAAACTATCAGAAAGGATCAGTTTCAGAATTTAAGAATGGATGATGGGTTATTTTACTAGGGCTGTTGTAATCAAAAGACGCATTCTTCTTGGAAGAAAGGCTATGACAAACCTAGAGAGCATATTAAAAAGCAGAGACATTACTTTTTATTGCACAATAGTCAAAGCTACGGTTTTTCCAGTAGTCATGTATGGATGTGAGAGTTGGACCACGAAGAAGGCTGAGCACCAAAGAATTGATGCTTTTGGACTGTGGTGTTGGAGAAGACTCTTGAGAATTCCTTGAACTGCAAGAAGGTCAAACCAGTCAATCCTAAAGGAAATCAGTCCTGAATAATCATTGGAAGGACTGATGCTGAAGCTGAAACTCCAATACTTTGGCCACCTGATGCGAAGAACTGACTCACTAGAAAAGACCCTGATGCTGGGAAAGATTGAAGGTAGGAGAGAACGGGATGACAGAGGATGAGATGGTTGGATGGCATCACTGACACAGTGGACATGAGTTTGAGTAAGCTCCGGGAAATGGTGATGGACAGGGAAACCTGACGTGCTGCAGTCCATGGGGTTGCAAAGAATCAGACACAACTGAGCTACTAAACAACAATCCATAATTAAGTACCACAGATTGCATAGCTTAAGCAACAGAAACACTGTCTTGCAGTTCTGGAGGCCAGACGTCCAGGATCTTGGTACTGACAGGCTTCTTTCCTCCTGACGGCTGTGAGGGGGTCTGCTCCAGGTCATTTCCTGTGGCCTGTAGACGGCTGTCTCTTCCCTGTGTCTCTTCACATCGCCTTTCCTCTATAAGTATCTATCCCTGTGTCCAGATTTCCCCCTTTTATAAGGACACCAGTCATACTGACTGGGTCCAAAGGAGGGCCCACCTTCATAACCTCGTTTTAATTTGATGACCTCTGTAAGGACTATTTCCAAATAGAGTCACATCCTGAAGTGCTGGGACTAAGGCTACAACCCATCCTTTTGATGTTGGTGGGTGGGGGACACAATTCAACCCATCACAGACAACAACTCAGCTGGAGTCTAATAAGAAGAGCTAACATGCATTGAGCATTTCTGCTCTGAATGTGGTATTGCTCCCAGGGCTTTACATCGATTCATTGTCAGTACTTTACAGGGCTGTGAGAATTCAGTTCAGTACCATTTAGAATCCAGATTTAGAACTGAAGGAATAGAGTCATGGCAAAGTTAAGTAGCGAGCCAAGGTCACACTGCTGGTAAGAACAGACCCAGAGTCAAAAACAGGTCGCCTTGCTCCAGACTGAAATCTGGTAACTGCTCTTATTTATTTTAGGCATTTACCTATGGCTGTGCCGAGTCTCCGTGGCTCTGCTGGGCTTTCTCTAGCTGGGATGAGCAGCGGCTACTCTTCTTTGCAGTGCAACAGCTTTTCATTGCAGCGGCTTCTCCTGTTGCTGAGCACAGGCTCCGGGATGCTCGGGCTTTAGTAGTTGCAGCACGCAGGCTCCGTGGCTGTGGCTAGCCAGCTGTAGAGCTGAGGCTCAGTAGTTGTAGCGCCTGGGCCTAGCTGCTCTCCAGCATGTGGGATCTTCCTCGACTGGGGACTGAGCCTGTTCCCCCTGCACTGGCAGGCGGATCCTTAGCCACTGCACCACCAGGGAGTCCTGACAGCTGTGCTTCTATGCCAGGAGTACATGCCTCACTGACTTCCTCCTGGAGGGAACATAATCAGGGGCCCAGCTGCTGTCCTCTGAGATCCTGCCCCATGTGGGCACTGAGGTCATGCTCCTTCCAGGCGCCCACTCGGTGCCTGTTGCCTGGTGTCCTGGGACTCCCGTGTCAGTGGGTGCTGAGCTGTGGACTCCCTGGCAGCCCTGCCAGAGCTTCCTGGCACCACAGGGAAGCGGGATGCTTACAGCCACGTCCCCACAAGCCCCCTCCCCTGCCGCAGGGTCAGACCTGCATCCCAGTCTGACTGTGGTGTTCCCAGCAGTTGCCAGCTCCTCATTTTCTTGCATTTCTCCTCATAAATCCGGGCATGTGTAGTCATGTCCTGGAGGTCCTGGCCAAGCACAGTATTTCTAATTCAAAGGCTTCAGGAAGTGTAGAGGTCCAATTCTGATTCAAATTCAGCTAGCTTGTCTGTATTTTTAAAGCGGTAACATTGAAAAAGAAAACATGCACGGTTTTCCACTGGGTCTAGTTACTGATGCTGTCAGGTGCATTTTTGTTTAAGATTCAGGAAATTGATATCATTTATGCCAGTTTTAATACTATTCCATTTGTCCTTCCTCAAACGCAGTGAAGCTCAGAGCCCAGCACAGAGAAGAGCCTCAGCAACAGGCGGACAGACAGATTGACTGACTTCAGAAGACCCTTCTGTCCCCTGACGTTCTCTACAATGAACTTGGCTGCGGAGGCAGGCAGAGTCTCCAGAGTGGGAAGTGGGAAGAGAAAGCAGCCCAGGGTCCTGATCGGGACCCTGCACAACTGCCCCTTCGTGAAAACAAAGCACTAACCCACGTGTCCGCTTGTGCTGCCCTTGGAGCTGATAGAGGTTCTCACGGATTCCAAAGCAGAGCGGTTATATCTCAGAGGCAGGAACACTGGTCCCTGGTAACCTTTTAGCCTGGGTCGTTATATCATTAAACAAAGAATCACATCCCTTTCCTCTTTTCCTATACCTATCAAACCACTCCCCTTCCTAATTCCTTCATGCTAGGTCAGGACCTTGGGTTAGCTAGTTAGCTGTCTAGTGGGCATCGAATTTCTCGAGGCCTTAGACTGCCCCGTTTACAGTTAAACAACTGAATTCCAGGTGAGGGGGTTGGAAGGAGTGAGCTCTAGGTCCTTCTCTGGGCTACTAGGCCCTGAAGTTTGCATCTTGGCATGAATGCTAAGCAGCCCAGATAAATCTGCAGGGTGTTCACAGGATACAGCATGTCTTCCAACAGTGCATCATTTCTGCTATTTTCTACCCCAGAAAAACCACACAGTGACCCCCTTGCTCTCTGGGGTATTTCCACCACAGGTGGGGGGATATTTGACCAAGAGAGAAGAAGTAATATCCATCTCTTTATGAGTTTTGTGGTAGATCTCACCTTGCTGTTGGTTGCGCTAATCCAGGTATTTATCATACATACTGATGTTGTGCTTTAAATTTTGGAAGGGATAGCTTGACCAGAGGTATACCTGAATCTCCATATTAGTATATTGTTATCATGGTGCCCTGCTAAGTTTTTTCCCTCTGTTTAAAAAGTTATACTAGCAGTGTTTTTTCTATTCATGAGACCATCTCAGAAATTTTAAACGCAGGGCACGAAGCTGACAGAAACTGGCTCCCTGACCAGCGTGAACATATGTGGGGCAGCACTGATGTGAGTGATGGGATAGTGTTTGCCGATAGGGCCTGCTAATAATCCAGAGAGATGATGTCATTCTTGGCAGGGCCCAGAAAGACCCACAAGAGGCCAACAGCTCCCCTCAGCTGAAAAAGCCCCTTTAGGTTCCCTGACTTCGTAGTTGCTGAGCAGATGAGATTGCAGAGTTCTGTGCGCCCAGCTGAGCCATTTTACCTCCTGGGGATGGGAGTTTTTGTCAAGAAAGCTTGGTCACTAGCTGGTTTACACAAATCCTTGAGAAAGGTTTACTCTGCCTTAACACTCCTCCCTGGCGTGGAGATTTCTCATAGAACTAGGAAAGAATTACTTCCTGGGGAAATAGTCCTCTGAACTAGAATTGTCTCACTCCATGGGGGTAGATTGGGCCTTCCCTCGTGGCCCAATGGAAAAGAACCTGCCTGCCAATGAAGGAAATTCAGATTGGATCCCTGGGTCAGGAAGATCCCTTGGAGAAGAAAATGGCAACCCACTCCAGTATTATTGCCTGTGAAATCCCAGGGACAGAGGAGCCTGGCAGGCTACATTCCATGGGGTGGCAAAGAGTCAGACACAACTGAGCATGCATGCACACACGCTCGCACGCAGGCATGGGGGGAGGCTGAAGCTCTTCTAACTCAGTGAGTCTCTCCTGATTTTGGATGGCCCAGGAAGGGATAGAAGCAGCACCTGGGGAGAAGAGGAAACTTTATGGTACTTTCCAGAACTATAAAACACACCCTATGTTCTTTAATAGAATACATCTTTTCTTTCCCTTTAATTTCTTGGATATGTTTAAGCCAAGGAGCCAGGAAATCCTCATGTTTCCAATAAAGATACTAACCAGTGTTCTCCCCCCAACACAGTCTGGTCCTGGTGACACATGCCACCAGGGTCAGCAGACAACCCCCCAGCTTCTCTGGCACCTCCTCTGTGCCTGCAGCCCCAGCACTTTGACCCTCCAGGGAGCAGATGCTTGCCCTGCTAGAAGAACCCCGTACAGCCCTATGTGTGCTTGCTGGGAAAGCCCCAAGGAAATTTTGGTTCCTTGATGAAAGGCATTCACCACAGAAGGATGACACAGTCTGCAAGGAACTTGGTGAAAGCTGGACTACTTGACCTTGATATTACAAGTTGTTGGATTTTCTTCAAAGGGGTAGCAGACTCTACATTGCCTCCAAAGAAGTGCCTTATTTACCAAATTGCCTAGGAATGCAGGCCACTTGTACAATGACAAAACACATTCTTCACAGAAATGTTGGATAATAAGGGGCTTTTATGTAGCTGGTGATGTTCCTAGTGGTTATTCTGCAGAAATGTTATAAATAATGATATTTCTTTATTGATGGAGTAGATGTTGTTTAGCAGGCTTGAAATGGAGCAAATGCTGGTAAAACACATGACATTTTCCAGTTGACGTTTACAATATTCAGAGCTCAGCTGCCAGAAAAAATCCACTGGGATGCTGAGTGGAAAATATTTGGGGAGAAGCCTGATGGCTAGTTCCAGTTCCATACAGCAGCATTCACCCAGTCCATAGACACTCAAGGAGAGATCACCATGAGCCCCACAGTGCTCTAGGATCAGTGAGCAGAGGACACAATTCTCTGCTCTCCCATTCATGAGGGTGAGATGGCAATGACAACAAGTAAATAAACCATAGACTATGTCGAATGGTGACAGATGCTATGGGGAAAACTGAAGCAGGGAAGGCGGAGAGGGAGCATTGAGGGGAGGTGAGAAAGGAGCATTGAGGGGAGGCTTCTCTGGAGATGAATTCAGACATGGACCTGAAGGAAGGGTGGGTGCATCCATGTAGATACGGGGGATGAACAATCTGGGAAGAGGTGGCAGCAAGTGCAGAGGCCCTGAGACAAACATCTGGGCAGGTGGAGAGGCAGTGTGTAGGCCGGAGGGGCTGGACCGTGGTGAGCAACGGAGAGAGTGGTGGGAAGAGGGCAGAGGCAGCCAGATGCCAGATTCTACAGGCCTCCTAGGCTCAGGTCTTTGCGACCCCATGGGCTATACAGTCCATGGGATTCTCCAGGCCAGAATACTGGAGCGGGTAGCCTTTCCCTTCTCCAAGGGATCTTCCCAACCCAGGGATTGAACCCAGGTCTCCTGCATTGCTGGTGGATTCTTTACCAGCTGAGCCACAAGGGAAGCCCAAGAATACTGGAGTGGGTAGCCTATCCCTTCTCCAGGGGATCTTCCCAACCCAGGAATCGAACTGGGGTCTCCTGCATTGCAGGCAGATTCTTTACCAACTGAGCTATGAGGGAAGCCAACTTCCTCTTCCTAATTCTGCTTCCTGTGGCACAATCATCCATAACCCCCCATCCTACAGGCCCAGCTCCTCTTGTAAGCCATTGCTGAAAGCCCTCCTGATATCCAGGGCCCTCCTAGGTCTTCGGGTGCCACCATATTGAACTGTACCTTTTCCTGTGTCTGTCTTCTCCTCCCATCCAGATTCCTGCTCAGTTTTAGTAACGCCATGGGTAGCCTTCTCCTTTATTTCCTGCTGGAGTTGGTTCAGCCTTGGCAAGTGTCTACCTTGGCAAGTACAAAGAAAACACTTTTGACATAGAAACTCTGAATCTACATTCAGAGCTTCAAGTTTGTTATTAGCTGTTTTGTCTGACTCAGAGAATGCTGTTTTAGGAATTGCTTCGTCTTACCTACTGATAAGTGTTCTTATTTTAAATACAGTGGTCTAACACAAGAAATGTTTCACCCCCAAATTCCAAGATTACAGAGTTTCAAAGCTTGCTACGTTTGCCCTGTTTTACAGATATAATTGGAAACCAGTGCAAGTTTTTTCAAATAATTCTGTTTTCTCTATTGTTAAAACATAAGATGGATTTTTACTCTGCAAGTAGCTTTCCAACCAAATAGATATTAATAATATTTTCAAGTTCTTAGATACTGACTTTTAGTTTAGTGCAAGAATGGGCAACTTTGATGTGGAGGGGCCATCCTCTGTACAGAGTCCTCTTGACTAGCTTCCTAAAGGCGGGCATCTCATCTTGTTCATCTGGGGCTCGTCTTGTTCATCTGGGGTTCCCCTTTGTTCAGAGACTCAGGAAGCACCCAACAAATGTCACCATATAGGTTCCTATTATCATCCCCATTTTTGTATTAATAGATGAGAAATAGGTGAGAGAGTGATAATAAAAGGTTGTAATTTGCTGAAGGTCGCACAGGTAATTTGGGGCAGATTTGAGACAATGCATGACATAGTTGGTTTGAATCAGTGCTCACAGCTTTTTTTGTTAGTGATCAGCATTCTGGAATGTACAATGGGAGATAAGACACTGTACCTACATGACGTGGCTCTTTAGTTTGCACTTTGTAAATTTGTCACCTAACTTTGAGGGGGCAAGTGGGGAAGCTTTCTGGGTCCTTGTGTGATGGAGGCAGGAAGATGAGGGGATCCTGAGAAGAGGGCAAGAGGAAGTGTCCTGGACCAGAGCCAGTGCAGAGAGAGCACAGTAATGGCATTGAGAGAAAGGACCTGGGAGGAGGGGACAGGGAGGCATTGTTCTTTTTCCTGTGGTCAAGAAAGTTGCCGATTACTTCTTTCCTGAGTCCTGTAATTTACATGTGTTTGGATGAATCCCACTAGAAGATGGGATAAAATCTGGGTACAAATCAGGCATTTTGGTAGAGTGATTTGTGGTTACAGATCACTAGGAGAGCAGGAAGCTATTCAGTCAGGAGCCAGGAGGAGAGCTGAGTGGGAGAAACGGTTCAGAAATGCTTGTCTGGAGCATCTTTGGCCTGAGAGAGAAGCTCTGTGATCTGGTCTTTGACTAATGAGGGGTAGGTGAGTGATCTTGTTGGCACCAGAGAGTGGTGGGTTCAGCCTGCCACATCTGGCTTCACCCTCCCAGACCAGTGTCTCCCTTCCGGCTGTCTCTTCCTGGGTATTCTAAGGGGAGCTGAGTTCTATCCTTAAATCAAATATCCTTTTTATGGCTGTGATTTCTCTACTTCTCTTGCTGTCTGCTTTGTAAAAGGTGGTTTCTTAACAAATGATTGCTCAGATCATTCACCAGTCATTCACTGTGACTCTATGACATTCTTCCCTGCCTGCGTGAGTACTAAGTGGCTTCAGTCATGTCCAATTCTTTGCGACCCCATGGACTGTAGCCCTCCAGGATCCTCTGTCCATGGGATTCTCCAGGCAAGAATACTGGAGTGGGTTGCCATGCCCTCCTCCAAGGTATCTTCCTGGCCCAGGGATCAAACTCACATCTTCATTGGCAGACGGGTTCTTTACCCACTGGTGCCATCTTCCCTAGGGTCACCAATATTTGTTTGCTGAAGATGAACTTGGATAGAAAGGAGTAAGGAAGGATGGGTGATTTGGGGAAAGCTGGGGTGGGAGGCTAAGGAGTGGGTCTCTAGGCAGCTTTAGCATCTGTGTCCCAGCAGGTGTTGGGTCAGGTAACTTGGGGGCCATCTCTTCCTTTAGGTCTAGATCTACTGGGGAAAGAAAAATGGGAAAGGGATTCAAGCCATGCTGGGGGATGAAAGTCTCTTCCATTGTCACACCAACCCACAAATGCTTGCTCAGCCTAGAGCTTCCCAATCTGTCACCCCCATTTTAAGGATGAAGATCCAAGTACTCAGACAGCTGGAATTATCCTGCCCAATACTGCCCACTATTTGCCTCAGAAACCACAGGCAAACAAAAGCAATCCAGCATGATGGAAAGGCAAACACACCAGCAGGAAAAACAATGGCCCCTCCTTAAACAGCCTTTTTGAAATCTCTTCGGCTTATAAATAGTGACTAATTTAATTCCATTAAAAAAAAAATTGGCTCTGGGTCAGATTATGTGTTGTCTGCCTGCTGAAGATGAATTGCATAATAGATCCAGCCAAATATTGTAGCCTAAATATTGGCCCTATTAGCACTGTTGAGCTGAATTTTTCAGAACACAGTTCATAACATTTCCCCCATCTCCCTGCTTCTATCACTGTATATAACATGCTTTTTTTTTTTCTCTCTCTCTCTCTCTTAAACTTCAGTCAAGAGCCCCTGAAGTGACCTAATCCTCTTTGACATTTGCAGTTTTCTGATTTATGGGAATAGTGAAAGATTACAGTACTCTCTGTGAATAAAGGTCCTCACTGAAAATGCCACAAAGACCACAGACACGGACACTTTGTTGCAGCTGGGCCTCCATTACCTTTACAAAGAGCCAGTCGGGGTGCAGGCAGCAGGCAGCCGCTGGGCACACGGTGAACGCTGCGGGCTTTTTTTTTTTTTTCCCTTTTGCCAGGACAATTTTCTGGATTAAAAGGGAGCTTTCCTGGGTTCTGTGTAAAGGTTCACTGTAAACATTTGCTCGGTCTGTATATGGTAAACATTTATAAACTCAGAGCTGGAGCACAGGAACTGAGCAGAGAAAGTCCAGGGAACAATTCAGCAGGACACTGCTGGCAGCCCTGGTAACCACGGAGGGGATGTGACCAATGCTAGGACTTTAGCAGCGCAGCGGGAGCTGTCTGGGCCCCAAGCAGTTCCTACAAGTGACACCAGATCCAGACTTGGTCTGATCTCTCGGTCTGACCACGCCTGGAGTTGTGGCAAATAAAGGTCCAGGCAGAGAGCTAATGACGGTGTGCAGGCATGGGGTCTGTTCCTTTGGATGCAATGTTTGCTTCTGCTCAGCAACTTCTGCCTTCTGGAGAGAGCTGGAGGGAGAGAGTTTCCTCCTCCGCTTTCCTTTGTTGTCTCTGCATTTCCCTGCTGAGCCTGGAAAGGCAGGGGGAAGTAGGCAGTGTGGGGTAGTGGTTCAGAGCACATGCTGCGAGTCTGGCAAGACAGGCCCTTTATTCCACATCCACCATGACCTTAATGAGCTTCCGTGGTCACGGGCAATGAACACTCCTGGCCTCCCTGGGCTAGAGCCTAGTCCAAGTTGAACCAGAGAACTTAATTGTTTTTCTCACTACACAGAATTTTGGCTTTTCCAGGCAGTCCAGGACAAGTGACAAAGTGGAATGGAGAAGGTTCTCAGGAAAGAGAAGCTTCAGGACAGGGAGCCTGAGCTGAAAACCAGAGTGGTTCACTTGAGGCCTCTTGTGGTTTGGACTTTTTTATTTTCCTGCAATGTAATTCCCTTCTTCACCATCAGAACTTTGTAGCAGCATCTGCCTTTCCGGATACCTTACTGAGTGGTGTCTGGAGGGATGAAGGAAGAGCAGCTGGGGCTAGAGTTGGCAGAAGTGGTACCAAGTGAGGACAGGAGCTATAGGAGCCAAGAATGATGCCTTGGAGCCAGCAGAGAACCAGGGCAGTGTGAACTGTCTCAGGACCAGATGGAACACCACCCCGCTTCTAGAAAGGATGCTGGAGAAAAGAAGGAAAAGGGGAATGGGTGGATCTGGACTGCCATAGTATGTTAGAAGGGGAAAGATCAAGCCGCTGCATTTGAACATTAAGGACCTCAAAATGAGAAGACCTGCAAGTTATCAGGAAGGCAGACACTTGGGTTGCAGTATTAGTATGTGACCTGGTGACTAGGTGTTCTTAGAGCTTCCCCCTGGGATGCTTAGCGAAAGGTTACGGAAGCCCCTTGCATCTTTTCCATGTCTGCCCAGGTAAGGGCAAAGGTTTCTGAGATCCATGTAGTCTCACTAAGGTCCACAGGGGCAGAGCCACCGAGTTCACTGCGAGCTCTCCCCACCTCCTCCCAGGCGCCCCCGCCCCAAGGACTCAACCACTGTCATCTCTTCCTCAAGCCACCATACCTGGTTCTAGAAGAACACGTGTAGAGGACCAACTGGGAGTCGATGCCAGCAGCGTGCGGTGTACCCCAGCGAGCCCCCCTTCCCACATCCTGGTCCAGCTCCCTGCGTTGCCCCGTGGCATTCTGAAGCTCCTGCTGCTGTTACTCTATGTATGCACTTCCTGAAACAAGCATGAAGTGGATCAAGGGAGGAGTCTGCGAGGCTGGAATCCTCGGCTCCCTCGGAAGAACTCGTCTCTGTGCCCTCCCTGTGTTGTTCTGCCCTCCTCACTGGGGGAGAGAAGAAAACTCCGGGGACTGGGCCCTCCGGTTCTACTCACAGTCCTCCTTGGGAGATCAGAAGGGCCAGAGACCACCAGGCAACAGGCCTCCTGCAGCCTGTGCTCTGGTTCTCAGTAGCAGGGGTCAGCAGAGGTGGGAAGGGGAAGTGGTCCTCAGGAGCTGCTGGCTTCTCTCCGTGTTCCCCTGGCTTAGATCTGCTCCTGAGCATATGGTAATTGCCCAGAGAGGAGGAGTGTGTTCAATCACCCAGAGGGAAAATCAAAGTCAGCTGGAACGACCGACCTTGCTTGCAAATGATTAGCATATAGGACCCACCTCAAAGGAGCTCCAGGCTACTTGCTCGGGTTAAAATGGACAACGAGCCTCTAAGTGGGCTTAAGGTGTAGACAAGCAGTGGCAAAGGTCTTCACCTCTTCTTTCTTCCACCTCTGTACTGTTTAACACATGGAAAACTAGTGTCATTCCCTGGAGAAAGAAAGGCAGCTTATCCACAGAGCTCAGCTTGCCCAGTTGACACCTAAATGGACAATCTTGTAAATTCATGTGAAAATTGACTTGCTCTTTCCTGACTTTTCTAGAGGGATCATGTTACAACAGGACGGTGCAAATTAGAGTCACCCTTTAAAAGAGTTCCAGAGAAGAACCACCCATCTTCATCTTTAATAATCACATTATGGAAACTTAAAAGGGACAGTCTCCTCGGGATCCTCCAGAACAACCTGTGATGCGAGCTCAGTGCCAGCATGGCCCCGCTGCCTCATACTCTGGGCTCCAGTCACCCTGCTGATGGATTGAAATGTGCACAAAATACCATGCAAAATGGGCTGTCAGCTGGGGTACAACCGTCTTTTTTGTTGCAGGCAATACATTTCGATTGCCAAGTTTGTAACTGTAACCAAAATTAAAAAAAAAAAAAAAATGTGAAATTATCTTAACTTTGCTCACAGTCAACATCTTATCAGCAATCTCTGCAGTCCTTGCCTTCAAGAAAGCCCCAGTCATTGTCATCATTAGGCTGACTTCTGCAAGAAGCCTCCCTCTTCCCTACTTGCTTTCTCCCACTCCACAATCAATAGATCCTCCAACAGGAGCCAGCGTAAACTGTGAAAATGTAAGTCAGCCCACATCCCTTTTCTGTTCAAAACCCACTAATAGCTTTCCATCTCACTCAATAAACTCGAAAGTCCTTAGTTGGGCCCAGGAGGCCTAGCAAACTCTGACCTTCTCTTACTGGTCTGGCCTCATTGGCTTTCTGACACGTCTATACCCCAGGGCCTTTGCACTTGCTATGCTCTCTCACTAGCAGGGCTCCTTTTTTTTTTTTTTTTAATAGTCTCTGCTGTAATGGTGTTTTTGTCACGGAGGACTTTGACACATCCAGTCACTCCCTATCCATCCTCTGTTTTCTTTACTCATCATCACTTGACATATTGCATGAGCTTGCTCACTTGTTTATTGTCAGCCTTTCTGTGTGAGCAGGGAGCTTTCTTTTGCTCACTACATTGTCCCCAGTACCTGAAACAATTTCTGGCACAGGGCTGGAGCTCACTAAATATTGACTGGATGGAGGAATGAATTCCTGGGTCTTCCTGCTCTTATCATCAGCTGGCAACAGTGTCCAGTAAGGCTCTAAGGGAATGCTGAAAGTGAAAGTGAAGTCGCTCAGTCGTGTCCAACTCTTTGCGACCCCATGGACTGTAACCTATCAGGTTCCTCCGTCCATGGGATTTTCCAGGCAAGTGTGCTGGAGTGGATTGCCATTTCCTTCTCCAGGCGATCTTCCCAACCCAGGAATTGAACCCAGGTCTCCCACATTGCAGGCAGACGCTTTACCGTCTGAGCCACCAGGGAAGGGAATGCTAGTAAGAAGAAATTATCAAGATGGTCAGAGGTTTTTTAGAGAATAAATAAACCTAAAAGAAACATAAGTAAAAACTGAAGGAAAAAGAAAATAAGCAGAAAGTGATCCTGAAACTTGTGCACTCATTCGCTGAGCCAGAGCCAGGCCACATTTGTTCACTTCAGCTGCTGAAATCTGGTTCTTGTCACAAGCCAACCTAGACATCTATTTTGATACACATATTAAATGTCTCTTGGCATGCAGAGTACTCATATCACTTACCAGATTTATTGAAATTATGGAAAGCAGTGTGAAATGCCTCCTGCCATATGGGAAAAGAGGTGAAAAATGCTGACATTTGGCTGTTAGCCAGCTTCACAAAAGTTTAGAGTTTCAGACTTTTTTTTTTTTTTTTTTTACTCCTGGGCGTGGTAGCTCTCTCTTATCAAACTTCTTTTTCCTGAGTAACCATAAAGACATGTCTGTGTATCTGGAGGTATTTTAATACTCAAAGCACCATATTCTGATATGTATAAAACTTGACATTTTGGCCCAGCTGTTATGAGAAGAATTGAAAAGGCTCTCTTTGCCCTATTAATTGCCTGTCTTCCATATTTCACTTTATTTAGCTCCAGTGAGCTTAGGGGTCTGCTTGGGGGCCTGACGCATTCAGTATACAATCCTGGAGCCCACCAAGAGCCCAGCCTGGGCCCCCCCAGGGAGGCCGTGGGAGTGCTTGCTGCCCCAGCCAGCTGCTGTCCCGAGACCTCGGGAAAGCGTCCTCCTCGCCAAGCCTCCCCGCCCATTCTTGCCCTTCTCTCTCACCTGAACCGCTGCCGGAGCCTTCTCCCTGGCTTCTCTGTCTCCCCAGCTGCCAGTGCAGAGCTAATCGCACCTTCTGCGAGGGGCCACGGCGTTTAGACGAGATGGTCCGTTAAGATGCTTGAACGTTGTGCTAACACAGAAGTTCTCTATAAAGTTTTACTGGGGATTATCATTAGCTTTTATTATGATTATAGCTCATGCTCCAGTGGGCCTCTTTTATTGGGAGTTGACAGATCTTTTCCCCCTAGATGTAGTTCTTCAGGAGATTCCATTTTTGATTTCACTGTGGCTAGAGGTGTAGTCATTCTGAACTGCGTGTTACGTGCGTGCTTATACCTCCTGCCAGCCTGGCAGGGATGTTGGGAAACACACATCCCTGTGCTGTGCAATGGGCCTAGACCTCAAACATTTGAACTTTCAAATTGCTAACAAATACAGTCAAAAGGTGAGACAGAAATAAACAACTGCTTCTCAAACCCATATCTCACCTACGGCCCCCAAATGAAGCCTAGATTTCCTACAGTAGAACACAGTCTCAGCCCTCAGGAGTAAGAGTGAGTGAGTGAGTGTGTGTGTGTGTGTTTACTAATGCTACTGAGGAGAACTTAGTAAGCATCTTTCAAGAGGAACTTTCTTTCATCTGTGCTAACCTGGCATTAGCTGGTAAAGAATCTGCTTGCATAACTGACTCAATGGACATGAGTTTGAGCAAGCTCTGGAAGTTGGTGATGGACAGGGAAGCCTGGTGTGCTGCAGTCCATGAGGTTGCAAAGAGTCAAACACGATTGAGTGACCCAACTGAATGGAGAAGCAGACATAGAGAATAGACTTAGGACATGGAGTGAGGGGAGGAGAGGTGAGATGTATGGAGAAACTAACACGGAAACTTATACTACGATATGTAAAATAGGTAGATAACAGGAATTTGCTGTATGTCTCCGGAAACTCAAACAGGGGCTCTGTATCAACCTAAAGGGGTGGGATGGGGCTGCTGCTGCTGCTAAGTCGCTTCAGTCGTGTCCGACTCTGTGCGACCCCCATAGGCTGCAGCCCACCAGGCTCCCCCATCCCTGGGATTCTCCAGGCAAGAACACTGGAGTGGGTTGCAATTTCCTTCTCCAATGCACAAAAGTGAAAAGTGAAAGTGAAGTCACTCAGTCGTGTCCAACTTTTAGCGACCCCATGGACTGTAGCCTACCAGGCTTCTCCGTCCATGAGATTTTCCAGGCAAGAGTACTGGAGTGGGGTGCCATTGCCTTTTCTGGTAGGATGTGGGGGGGTGGGGGTGGGGAGGTTCAAGGAGGAGGGAATATATGTATACCTATGGCTGACTCATGTTGAGCTTTGACAGAAAACAACAAAATTCTGTAAAGCAATTACCCTTCAATTAAAAATTAAATAAAATTTTTAAAAAAGAATCTGCCTGCAATGTGGGAGACCTGGGTTCAATCCCTGGGTTGGGAAGATCCCCTGGAGAAGGGAATGGCTACCCACTTCAGTATTCTGGCCTGGAGAATTCCATGGACTCTATTGTCAATGGGGTCGCAAAGAGTTGGACACAACTGAGTGACTTTCACTTTGGCTTTTCAACCTGGCATTAGGGGGCTTCCCAGGTGGCTCAGGGGCTTCCCTGATAGCTCAGTTGGTAAATAATCTGCCTGCAATGCGGGAGGACCCTGGTTCGACTCCTGGCTTGGGAAGATCCCCTGGAGAAGGGAAAGGCTACCCACTCCAGTATCCTGGCTGGGGGAATTCCATGGACAGTACATGGGGTTGCAAAGAGTTGGACACGACTGAGCGACTTTCACTCACTCACTTACTCAGGTGGCTCAGTGGTAAAGAATCCATCCATCTGCCAATGCAGGAGACATGTGTTTGAACCCTGGGTCAGGAAGATCGCCTGGAAGGGGAAATGGCAACCTGCTCCAGTATTCTTGCCCAGAACATCCCATGGACAAAGGAGCCTGGCAGGCCTACAGTCCCTACAGGGGTCGCAAAGAGTCAGACATGACTGAGGTGATGGCACGGGCACACACAGCCTGGCACTGACCTTCATCCCAAGCTCAACATTTCCATGATGACCAAGTTTTAGGCAGTTTCTTCAGAGATGGCCATCTTAACACACCCATTCTGACCCCTTCAGATGAAAAAGCTCACAGGACTGAAGCTGCCTGCACCCTAGCTCTAATCCTCGCCCTTCCAAAGCAGGAAAGAAACGTCTGTATCTGTCCTCTCCTGTGGGTGCTCTCCTTGAGCGCCCACCGTGTGCAAGGCACATGCAGCTTTGCTCCCAGCCCAGGACTCACATGAACACAGCTTGTGCTCCTGGCTGCCTCAGCCAGGCTTTCCAGGGGGAATTACGCACATGGTTTTCATCCCTTTGCTTGGCGATCCTCAGGAGGGGTTTTGCTTTTGTTTACTCTCTGGCAGATACCTCCAGCCTTCTTCTGTTTGTTGTGGTAACCATGTTCAGAAGGAGAATGCCCTCGTTAGCACAGAATAAGAGTCTGTAATTTTTCCAAAAGAGTTTTGTTCATCTTCAGTGACGTTGCAAGGTAATTAGAACCATGTACTCATCACAAATATAAATTGACTACAGTTTGCAGAAGGTAATTGTTTATGAAGAACAGGGCGGTTTGTCTCTTTTATACAGATAGTATCAGAGGGTGATAACGTTTTCTATTTACACGTGTTGTTGGGTTATCCTAAGACTTCAGGTCCAAAATATTCATCTCAACCATTATTTTAAAAAAGAGACTTTGAAGATTTCATATTTCTTGCCATTTTAAATCTAGTGACTGAACATATTTCAACCTCTTCTTGATGACTCAGCATCATCACCGTCAACATGGATAATTTTACTGCCCAACAGAGAAGCAATGACGTCAGAGTCTGGTGAGTTATAAGCTGCACTGGGAAAATTCCTAGGTAAATGTCTTGGGGTCTTAGATTTATTGAGCTCTAACAGTTTTTCTAACAATTCCCTAGATACCAGACCTTTACTTGTCACTGTCTTGCTGACTTGTCTCTAGAAACCTTCCCCCACACCACACGCTTATTCGAGGCCTATTTTTGAATGTTTACTATATGCCCACAGTGGTCAAGACTAAGTCCTCATGGAGCAGCCCTGCTAGCCAGAGAGACAAACAATAAACAAGGTCACAAGTGATTCTAATTTGCTTTGGTCTGGGAATGAATAATCACACTTAGGGGAGCTATGGATAAATTAAGGATACACAGGATTTCAAAATGTTGCATGCCCAGAGACTATCTCTGTTTGCTTCTGAGTAAGTCTCAAGCACTGCAACTGTTGGCTTCATGGCCCTGTGGAAAGGTGGAGCTTCTGTATTCCTGCAGAATACTGAGGATAACACTGAGAATGACTTAACGTCACTGGAACTAGGTTTTTGACAGTCTGCCGAAGGGCCCTTTGCCTGCAACTTAAAAACTGAGGACAGCCTGGCAACTGAGAGCCTAGAGACTCCAAGCTCATTTCTCTGGGTCTGCTCTGCCTTCATCTTCAGATTTGCTATCCAGCTGCCAAGTCCCCCTGATGTGGACATCTCATAGCACCCGAAGTTTAACTTTCCATTCCCCTCCCTTGCCTCCACTCCACACTCTCTTCCTCTAGTATCCCCATCTTAACAAGTAGTGCTGTAACCAGGATTGCTTTGCCCGGTGGGCAGCAAACTAAACTGTTGAGACACTGAGCTTTGGCAGCAACCGAGAAGACTGCAGAACAGAACTCATACCCACCTCTAAGGGCGTTTATAGAATCGTGAGTAAAGAAGTAGCGTGGTCTCAGGCATGGGGAGGATGGGGAAAGGATTGAGAAAAGCTGCAATAGTCATTATTCTGCTCAGGTGTAACTGAGCTCCAGCACATTCTAAAATGGAGGAGCTTAGCGCAACCGGAGGGTGGAGTTTCAGCCCTCTGATGTCAAAAGGTCCCAGAAAGACACTCACGCATGCCCAGTTGGAGGGTCATGGTCCTATCCAGTCTTAACCAGCTCAGCTTCAGCTAGACACAGCTGACTCCAATTCCTGGAAAACGACTTGAGCAAACATCTTCTTGTTTAGGCCACATGCACTTAAGGGCAGATAGGTCTTAAAATGCCCTTGATTAGTGAAGGCAGTTGAAATGGAGTTGACTAATTGTTACCCGCTGTTTCGTAATCTTCTAAAAATCAAGGAGTTCTTCTCAAGTTCGGTTGTATCATACTCAACTCACTGAAGTCCCATCCCACATCCAATTCATCAACTAAGCCTGAGGATTTTTATCTCAAAAGCATATCCCAAATCTGAATCAGATCGTGATTCTTCCCTGCCTGAAATCTATCAGTGCTGTGTTTTGCTCTCCGAAAAAAACCCATCTCCCAACAGTGTCTTCAAGGAAGGACAGACTCCTTCTTGAATAATAGATGAGTCTCCTATTTCTGACTTTTACTTCTCTTACCATCTGCCTCTCTTGTGCTTGCTGCAACCACACGGGCCTTCTTCCTCTTCTCAGTTGAGGTCTTGGGCCAATAAACTTTATTTCCTGTGCCTGACTGCTCTGCTCCTGACCAGCCAATAGCAGGCTCCGCCTTTTTAACCCTGAGATCTTGACTTTAATGTTATATCTTGCCCTTTTAGAGGCCCTCTATGCCAGTTATTCTCATCTTTCAGGGCTCACACAAGTCTCTGGGATGCAGATTCTGATTCAGTGGATCTGGGCTTGGACTTTAAATTCTACCTCTCCTAGGAGCTCCCAGGAGATGCTGATGCTGCCGGTGGACCACACTGGGCTGTGGGCCACATTGAATCCTAGTAGGCCACTGATGAAACATTTTTTGTTACGTTTTTGTTCCTCTCAGCCCCCAGCGGCATGGAAGAGTCAAGTCTCCAACTTTAGGTGAGAGCAAGCCAGCTAGTACTGAAAGATATTTCTCATTCAAGCATGAAGGTTTGATGAGGCCTTTTCCCTTTATTAAAATGCCGAGAAAATGATAAACTAATCTATTTGGAATGACCGATGACAAAAGCAGTTACTGTGTTTGACTGGAGTTTTGCTTGTTTGTATTTAAAGTTCTCCTGATTTAGAGTTTACATCATTCCTTGAAGTAAAACTTTTCAAATACAGCACTGGATGGAGTTAAGAGGAACAAGGGCTTCCCAGCCAACTCTTTATTTACTGTAGCTACCTTCTCCATAAACACAGCCTTGGAACATGGGGGTTATGCCAGTGAGAGTTTAGACACTAAATCTGACATTGTTATTCAGCTTTCTGTTTTGTAAATTTACATGAAAAACTAAACACAGATGACAGCTGGTGATACAGCTTTCTTTATGAATGAAACAGAGACCATACCTTCCTTTTATGTGATGTCTATGCAATGTTGTCACAATCAACCAGTTGACTGATGAATGCTTGATACATGTCTACTATAAGCAGGATATTTTGTGCAAGGATTTTAAGACATGACCTCTGCCTTTTGAGGTTATTACAATTTAGGGGAAAGACACAGGTATCCATAGAAAGTTGATAAACCAAAGCAATACATTAGGTTGGTACAAAAGTAATTGTGGTTTTGCATCATTGACCTTTGTCATTTGATATTGGAATATGCTCTTAAATAAACGTGGCTATGTTATACAGATCAATTTAAATTATGTTTCTTGCTTTATACTTTTTGATAATGACTTATGCCTTGCTGTTTATTGTATATGTATTTAGACTAGGGAATTGATGTTAGATAAAGAGCAAATTTGAGCAATTTTCTCATTCAAGTTCAAAATAGATCATCGAGCATCAGAGACAACTGGCAACATGAACAATGACAACATGAACTGCTAATGAACATACAGTGCAGTGGTGGTTCAAGAAGTTTTGCAAAGGAGACGAGAGCCTTGAAGATGAGGTGCATAGTAGCCCACCATCAGAAGCTGACAACAACCAACTGATCCTCTTATAACTACATGAGGAGTCGCCCAAGAACTCAACATCGACCACTCTATGGTCATTTGGCACGTGAAGCAAACTGGAAAGGTGAAAGAGCTCAATAAATGGGTGTCTTGTGAGCTGACCACAAATCAAAAAAATCTTCTTGAAGTGCTATCTTCTCTTATTGTATGCAACAAGGAACCATTTCTCCATCAGTTTATGATATGTGACGAAAAGTGGATTTTATACAACAACCAGTGATGACAAGCTCAGTGGTTGGACCAAGAAGAAACTCCAAGCACTTCTGAAAGCCGAACTTGCACCCAAAGAAGGCTCACGGTCACTGTCTGGTGGTCTACTGCCGGTCTGATCCACTACAGCTTTCTGAATCCCAGTGAAACCATTACATCTGAGAGGTATGCTCAGCAAATCAATGGGATACACTGAAAACTGAAATACCTGCAGCCAGCATTGGTCAACAGAATGGGCCCAGTTCTCCTTGACAATGCCCCGCTGCACATTGTACAACCAATACTTCAAAAGTTGAATGAACTGGGCTACGGAGTTTTGCCTCATTTGCTATATGCACCTCATCTCAGGCCAACTGACTGCTACTTCTTTAAGCATCTCAACAACTTTTTGCAGGGAAAATGCTTCCACAACCAGTAGGATGCATAAAATATCTTCCAAGAGTTCAATGAATCTTGAAGCATGGATTATTTTTGCTACAGGAATAAATAAACTTATTTCTCGTTGGCAAAAATGTGTTGATTGTAATGGTTCCTATTTTGATTAATAAAAATGTGTTCAAACCTAGTCATAATGATTTAAAATTCAGGGTCTGAAACCACTAGTACTTTTGCACCAGCCTAATAAATGGCCTTCCCTGTTGGCTCAGACAGTAGAGAATTCACCTGCAATGCAGGAGACCTGGGGTTCAATTCTCAGGTTGAGAAGATCTCCTAGAGAAGGGCATGGCAGCCCACTCCAGTATTCTTGCCTGGAGAATCCCAATGGACAGAAGAGCCTGGTGGGCTACAGTCCATAAGGTCACAAAGAGTCGGACATGACTGAGTGACTAAGCACAGCACACAGTAGAAGTCCTTGCATTTTGAAGGCAAGGACCTAGAGCATCTGAACTAATGATTTTCCTAGTCCATGATACGCCACTCTGTTCAGGATAAAATGAATGGTATAGACCAGTGAATGTCAAACTTTAAGGTGCAAAGAACGTCCTTATTAAAAAATAAATTCAGATTCAGTGGATTTGAGTGGTAACTAGCACTTGTAGTTCTAATAGGTTCCCAGGTTACAGCAATGCTGGGGGTATGGGGGCCACACGTTTTGTTGCAAGGAGATATAACAATATTACTCAAAGTGTGATCATCAGATTCCCAGGTGCCTCTCCAGACCCACTGAATCTGAATTCACGGGGAATGGGGCTCAAAAATGATGTTTAAATAAACTCTCCAGGTAATTTTTAGGCATTCTAAGGATTGAGATGCCCTGGTAGAGACATGACATTTTAGGGCCCAGATGTGCTAAATTCAGAATACAGGTCCTTTTCCCAGCAATTAACACCCAGGGTGATATGAGGCCTCTGACTTTTCAGGGACTGTCAGATTTGACTTCTCTGACATAAGGAGGGGGAAGGCTGGCCAGGAGCCCCCACTAGAGCCTGACACACACTAACATGTGGTTAGGCAGCACAGACCAGATCAGACTGGAGCATAGTGGCCAGAAAGGAGCTGTGCTTTAGCCAGATTGATGGCTCTTCTTATTATAATACTCAGGAGGAACAGGGACTATAATGAGTTTAGCAGATGTGAACACTCTAATGCCAGAGAGTCTCTCTGCCTGAAAGGGAATTGCAATCATCCAATATATTCCCCTGTCCTCTGGCCTGGGATTGAGTTGTCACAGGCTCCCAGACACTGCTCTGGGCGCCCCAGATGGTACTGGCTGACACACTCCGAGCATGCCATTAGGAACACATGCAAAGCACATGAGGGCCACTAGCTTCTGCAGGAGAGATGCAGGGCCCACCCCCACCCCCAAGGTCTTCCAAACACTTCTGGGAGGAAGAGACATCAGTGGGACCTCAGGTACTCAGAGGTCTTGGGAAAACAAAGACCCACGGAAAACCCCTAGAGGGAGGGAGATAGGCAGACAATAGGAACTGCCTCTACAAGAAATTAACGTGAGAGTAAAATGTATTCCATTTCTGGAATTTTCTCTTTTTCTCCCAGTTTCAACACTGTTTGATTGTTTGCTTGGAAGCATTTTTTTTGGAATTAGAGTAGAAATATTAACTTTTCATTTTAGCCGGGAAGTAATTATTTAGCAATGGTATAATGAGTTTGTCCAGCTAGTAAAAATAAAACAAAAACTGACTTGGAATTGACAGACTCCTTGGACAATTAATTTTCTTCAATCTAATTGATCTCACAAATCTAAGAAGCTCTTTAGTCAGGCCTTGTCACTGACCCTGACTTTGGAAACCGAGCTTGACTTTGGAGCTGAAATACAGTTCTGGAAGGTTAACAACAAGCATGTCTGTAGATCTAGTCAGAATTATCCTGAGTTCTTGAATGAATGGAGGCCCTTTCCACTGTCCCCAGACTCTAAACACAAATTTGTTGTTCAGTCACTCAGTCATGTCTGATGCTTTGTGACCCCCTGAACTGTAGCATGCCAGTCTTCCCTGTCCTTCACTATCTCCTGGAGTTTGTTCAAACTCATGTCCATTGAGTTGATGATGCCATCCAACCATCTCATTCTCTGTCACCCCTTCTCCTCCTGCCTTCAATCCTGCCCAGCATCCGGGTCTCTTTCAATGAGTTGTTTCTTTGCATCAGGTGGCCAAAGTATTGGAGTTTCAGCTTTAGCATCAGTCCTTCCAATGAATATTCAGGACTGATTTCCTTTAGGATGGACTGGTTTGATCTCCTTGCAGTCCAAGGAACTCTCAAGAGTCTTCTCCAACACCACAGTTCAAAAGCATCAATTCTTTGGTCTTAAGCTTTATTTATGGTCCAACTCTCATATCCATACATGACTACTGGAAAAGCCATAGCTTTAACTAGATGAACCTTTATCAGCAAAGTAATGTCTCTGATTTTTAATATGCTGCCTAGGTTTGTTATAGCTTTTCTTCCAAGCAGCAAGCGTCTTTTAATTTCATGGCTGCAGTCACCATCTGCAGTGATTTTGGAGCCCAAGAAAATAAAGTCTGTCACTGTTTCCATTGTTTCCCCATCTATTTGCCATGAAGTGAAGGGACCAGATGCCATGATCTTAAGCTTTTTAATGTTGAGTTTTAAGCCAGTGTTTTCACTCTCCTCTTTCACTTTCATCAAGAGGTTGTTTAGTTCCTCTTCACTTTCTGCCATAAGGGTGGTTTCATCTGCATATCTGAGGTTATTGATATTTCTCCCGGCAATCTTGATTCTAGCTTGTGCTTCATCCAGCCCTGCATTTCGCATGATGTACTCTGCATATAAATTAAATAAGCAGGGTGACAGTATGCAGCCTTGTCATACTTCTTTCCTAATCTAGAACCAGTCTGTTGTTTCATGTCCGGTTCTAACTGTTGCTTCTTGACTTGCATACATATCTCTCTGGAGGCAGGTAAGGTGGTCTGGTATTCCCATCTCTTTCAGAATTTTCCACAGTTCGTTGTGAAAGTCTACTGCTTTAAAGCTCTGAATTCCATTAAAATTCAAACAGCTCTAGAATAGGTAACACCTTTAAGTGTCCCAAGTGAGGCATCTTGCTGGGAAGAAGGGAGAAATCACAAGGGCCTAAGGGGCCCATGGGGCACCATGACAGAAGAATAGGGCTCAGATGTCTTGAGACAAACCTAGCTGTTCTCTTTCTAGACCTACGGTTGCTAGGAAGGTTTATAACTTTAGGAGAGTTACTTAACGCCTTTTAGGAATGAAGCTTCTCCTCTGACAGATTATGATAATACTCATTCTACACGTTATTCACCCCCAATCAAGGCCAATGAGAGAATAGAGTGAAATCATAGGTTTGAAAATATTTTGAAAACCTGAGACTCTTGCAAGTCTGAGCTATTATTTCCTAAGGTCTTTCTCTTGTTGTGTGCAAGGCAGAGCTGACCTTTTGAAGATGAACAAGTACCAACTGGTAAACTGGAGGTGAACTGATGCTTTTAAAAGTCAGAGTGTTGTCTATAAACAGTGTATGCATTCTTGAGAGGTCTTATCACCTTTAAGATACAACAACACCCAGTGTTAAACTGCCAAATAGTCATTCAGGAAACTGATTCCAGGTTTGCACGAACAGCTACTTGAGATAGAAGACATTTTATGGCAACAACCCAGTAGCCCAAACCAAACCACTGATAGCCTTGAGTTATTTCAGTTTGTTTGGATTTTGGCTTTTATGTGATCTTAACTGGCTTCCTTTCCAGAACATCACTGTGTGCAAAAAGCTTTTGCTTTCAGTTGTCTATTGAACTATTTCAGGTTTCAGAATTAGCAGCATACAGCCCTGGAAATGATAAAGATAAGAAAAAAAAAGTCTTTGAACATGTTAGCCATTGGCCCCCAGACCTCATGAAGATAGATGTATGAGACTCCAAATTCTCCCAGGCAGGCCATGGATTATATGTATAAGAATTACATGTAGAGGACAGGGTTGAAGAGTACAAGAGGCAGGGCTAAAGGAAAGCTGGTTCCACCTGGGAGAATGGCTCAGCTCCAGCCTGTTCCTTGGGGATTTGTTAATTGGATTTGCTCTTGCATTTAAGACAAATCAGCATATATGCTAGCTAGTGGTTTCAGGCATTGCAAAATTGGAATTTTGCTCCAGGAAAGGTTGGCCAAGAAACAAAAAGCACCTTCTCAAGAGGTTTAGTCCTACTGGACTGAAAGATCATTTACAGGTTCAGCTGAGCCAGAAAAGGAGAGTGAAAGCTCTGTGTGTCTCAGTTTCACTGCTCAGGATGGGAGACTCAGGTTAAGGGATGTACTTAAGCATTTCCACACACCGAAAAGACGCTGGGTTCCGGAGCTCTTTGAGGAAAGGGCCTGCGTACAAAGTTGTGTGTCCACCAATCCACCAGCTTCTGGTCCCACCTGAACCCAACAGACACATGATCATCTTCCCAGGCATATCACACTGCCGCCCAGCCTGCTAGAAGATGGTGCTCCTGCCCGTGCCGTTTGTGAGCGCAGGCGTGCCTGCAGGACCGCCGGCACGAGTTTTTCCCACACTGAATGTGAGATTTTCTTCCATCTTACAGCCGCGGCTGTTAGGCACAGCCAGTGCAGCTGGTGGCAATAAAGTGTGTCTGGGGTTGCCCACCATTTGGGACAAGTCGCCCAGCTGTGGTGGGCCTGAGGGGACCTGGGTAAGGTTCAGAAGAGAGGAGGCATGCGGCAGACAGCTAAGGACCACTGCCCTCAATCCAGGAGGGTCAACTCAGAAGGCTCTATGTGGCTCAATGCAAGGAGGAATCTCCGACTGGATCCTGGGACAGAAAAGGGCAGGAGTGGAAGAAATGGTAACTCTGAATCAAGTCTACAGTCTAGTTAATAATCTTACACCAATGTTAAGGTCTTAGTTTCAACAAACATGCCATCATTATGGAAGATGTTAACACCGAGGGATCTGAGCGAAGGGGGTAGGAGAAATCTCTGACCACAAATAGCATTGCACTTTTTCTATAAATATAAAATTACTATAAAACTAAATATGAAAAGTCTTTGGGGGCTAGCATGTAACTCAGAGGAATGAAATGGGCCATGTTGGGGGCAGTCACAAACTAGCCAGCTCTTGCCTCTAGGAATGCCCACTGGTCACCTCTAGCTAGTTGTTCCCAGGTGGCAAAGCAGGCCCCAGTTTTTAGATTCTCTGAGTTTTCAAAAGAATTAAAAAATTTGTGTGTGCATGTATGTGTTCTTGATTTTAGTTTATGGTGAAAATTTAAAAACAATTTTTAGGGACAAAGCAAATAGAGCTGCTCTGTGAAGAGAATGGCCCATGGATGTGACGTCTTCTGGGCATCAGAGGATTAAGTACACAAGAGAAAGAGACTGGGGTCTCTACAAATGCAGCTTCCTGGGTGCCTCCTTAGAAGTTTTGATTAGGTAGTTTTAGGGTCACACCCAGGACTCTGCATTGTTATTAAAAACAAAATGTATCCCAGGTGATTTTTGACACAGGAAGTTTGTTGGTTGCACTCTGAGAAATGTTTCTTAAAGGAACAAAATTCCTTTTTCTTAGCTTCTTCATTCTTTTAATTCAATGTCTTATTTCTTCTCTCACCATCAGTGATACAGTTTCAAGACCAGTATTAAAATGTAGTCCCAGAAATGTGCTCTCTAAGATGGTAACAGCCACTAGCTACAAGAGCCCAGTGAGCACTTAAAATGTAGGCTCTAAGTGGAAAATTTATACACAGGACCTCAAAGACTTAATACAAATTTTAAAAGGCTCTACTACAAAGCCACAGTCATCAAGACAGTATGGTACTGGCACAAAGACAAAAATATAGATCAATGGAACAAAATCGGGGATGATCCAGAGAGATGATATGGGGTGGGAGGTGGGAGGGGGATTCAGGACTGGGAGCTCGTATACACCTGTGGCAGATTCATGTCAATGTATGGCAAAACAAATACGGTATTGTAAAGTAAAAATAAAATTAAAAAAAATAATAAAAAAATAATAGAGCATTTTATGTATAAATGTTTAACATTGATCAAATGTTGAGATGGTACTATTTTAGATATATTGGATTAAGTAGAATATATTAAAATTAATTAGCTGCTATTAGGAAATTAAAGTCACACATGGGACTCACATGTATGACTCACATTGTATTTCTATTGGATGGTGCAGGTTTAGGCAACTGGGGTGAAGAGGGCCAGCATTGCAGCCCAAGTGCATGGAGGCAGACGAAAACTCAGTGTTCAGATATGCATGGGTGCGTGTGTTCGGTCATGTCCAACTCTCTGTGACCCTGTGGACTGTAGCCCACCAGGCTCCTCTGTCCATGAAATTCTCCAGAATACTGGAGCCGGTTGCCATTTCCTTCTCCAGGATATCTTCCCAACCCAGGGATCGAACTCACATCTCAGATGTCTCCTATATTGGGGGGTGGATTCTTTACCACTAGCTCCACCTCAGGCTCCCTCATATGTCCATAATTCTGCCCAGATCACCAGGACCAGGGATTTCACAGTGGAGACAGAGCCAACACTGTTCACGCTTTAGCATCCCTCCCTAGAAAGTCAGCAGGAGGCAGCAGGCTGCCTCTGCCACCAGAGGCATGACCAAAGCCACTCATATAATCAATATATCACAGAAGAATGGAACAAGTGCATTTCTAAGAGATGCGAGGAAAGCTACACAGTCTGCTAGGTATTAAAGTAGGCTCGGAGTAAGGCAATGTCCCTGATCTAGTCGCAGATTAAGAAATAATAATAGCATTTTCAGAAGTACAAGGAAGTTTTAAAAACTTTTCAGACTGACGTTAGAGTGAGTCATTCAGTGACGTTAACAAAATGCAGTCACTGAGAGAGAACAGGAATCTTACTCCCCAAATGACAAAGGAGGATTATGAGATCCTGTTAGTGGTTTGGGTTGAGCAGAATGTCTCAAACCCTATTTTCCATTTCTTCTGTTCATCAAATCACCAGATGCATTGTGTCAGCACTTCCCAGTCTTAATTCTTTGAAAACAACTATATGCTTCAAGACAAATTTTATCATGTGTTTTTGATTCATTTATACATAACAAATCAAAATGTCCTTTTGTAAGAACCATTTGATGTCCAAAACTACTCTTGATCTCCATTAATAATCCAGTTTTCTTTCAAACTTAAGGTCCCATTGTATCTATCAGTTCAGTTCAGTTCAGTCGCTCAGTCGTGTCCGACTCTTTGCGACCCCATGAATCGCAGCATGCCAGGCCTCCCTGTTCATTACCATCTCTCGGAGTTCACTCAGACTCATGTTCATCGAGTCCGTGATGCCATCCAGCCATCTCATCCTCGGTCATCCCCTTCTCCTCCTGCCCCCAATCCCTCCCAGCATCAGAGTCTTTTCCAATGAGTCAGCTCTTCGCATGAGGTGGCCAAAGTACTGGAGTTTCAGCTTTAGCATCATTCCTTCCAAAGAAATCCCAGGATTGATCTCCTTCAGAATGGACNCATCTGCAGTGATTTTGGAGCCCCCAAAAATAAAGTCTGACACTGTTTCCACTGTTTCCCCATCTATTTCCCATGAAGTGATGGGACCAGATGCCATGATCTTCATTTTCTGAATGTTGAGCTTTAAGCCAACTTTTTCGCTCTCCACTTTCACTTTCATCAAGAGGCTTTTTAGTTCCTCTTCACTTTCTGCCATAAGGGTGGTGTCATCTGCATATCTGAGGTTATTGATATTTCTCCTGGCAATCTTGATTCCAGCTTGTGTTTCTTCCAGTCCAGCGTTTCTCATGATGTACTCTGCATAGAAGTTAAATAAGCAGGGTGACAATATACAGCCTTGATGTACTCCTTTTCCTATTTGGAACCAGTCTGTTGTTCCATGTCCAGTTCTAACTGTTGCTTCCTGACCTGCATACAGATTTCTCACAGAAACCTAAATTCAAGTCTAATGTTAGAGCTCACACAATTCAAATAGTCTTGCAACTTGGCAAGATGAATTTTACTGATTGAGTTTTAAAACGATGCCACAGAACCTATACATACCTGCTCATTCTTTGAGGATCATTTTCTTGATCTTACCTGCCTGAGCCATGCATATTGACCTTTGTTGATTTTTTTTTTTTAATTAGTGTCTCTATTCATCATCTTTTTTCTTTGGCAATTACTTCTCACTTCCCTATTTGAAACTGTTGTCTGCAAGCCCTCAACCCCTAACTTCCTGCTCTCAGTTTCCAAAGCTCTAACCATTCTCTGCCCCTCTACTCTGCCTGCTTCTCATCACATTCAGCCTTCACTTCAAGTTCAATTCCCACTGGTAAGTTTCTGCCTCTACCCCAGGGTTACTTTCCTTCTGCCTTGTTTTGTTGCCCAAGGTTTTGCATATGTCCTTCAGATTGTTCTTCCTTTACCCCCCCTCCATTTGATCCACAAGGGGTGGGAAATCTACAGAGGGCCTGTATTTCTGACCCAGATATTCCACACCTGCAACCATCAGCCCCCTTGCGTAAAGGGCTACATGTAACTAGGAATAGGCATGAGCCTGAACCCTGGACCCACTGACCTAGTAGTACATGATAATCTGGTCTCTTACTCTTGATTTGTACACGAGAAGGAAATAAAATGAATGCACCCATAATACGTACTGCTTTGATGACCTTGAACTATGAGGACAATTCAGCACATGTCATTTTTAGTTGATAGAGTCTTAGAGCTGATGGTGTAGACTCCAGACCACAAGTTTGTCTTCAGGAGTCCCATTGCTTAGCACACCGCTTAGCACACTGCTTAGCACACTTAGCACTCCCAGTCTCTCTGATTCAGAGAACAATTTCCCCACGGTGCTTAGAACTCCCCACTGCAGCTCCTGTGGGCAGTCCCAAACCCTATTAACATACACACTATTTTGTCTTCAGGAGTCCCATTGCTTAGCACACCGCTTAGCACACTGCTTAGCACACTTAGCACTCCCAGTCTCTCTGATTCAGAGAACAATTTCCCCACGGTGCTTAGAACTCCCCACTGCAGCTCCTGTGGGCAGTCCCAAACCCTATTAACATACACACTATTCGCATCGTGCTCCCTCGGGACCTGCCTCCGGGGAGACAAGAGCTACCAGTCCGGAAGGTCAAGCAGTGAGGCGTGGATGCTTCAGCCCACTTCCACAGTTACCCATTTACAAAAGAAGACACATGTAACAGAACCACGAAAATAAGGATCAAAACCAGTCGAAGGCTAGGAACTAGAAGGGAGAGGAGAGAAGCACAGCAGAGACCCAAGATTTCCCGTGAGTGAGCCCTGAGGTGAGCGTTAAGACTCACAGCAATCAGAGGAAAAGCAGAGAGATGTTGAGTTTTACACTTTTGTGTCTGACCCGGGAAGTGTGTGAGTTCTTTGGTAGAACTTGTTTTCTCCTGGCAATAAATTCTTAGCGGTTTTTGTTGAATTGATTTTTATATAAATGACAAGATAGAATGAACATGGCTTCTGTAGAAGATGTAGAAATGATTTTCTTCAAGCTGTTTCTTCCAGCAACCTGCAACGAACACCGAGGGCAAGCTGTGTATTAACTCATAACTCAGTGAAGATATTTCTTTGGGGAGTTTCGCTAATGTGGTCCAGATCCATAACTTTCAGGTGATTTATCTTAACATACAGATAGAGCTCAGACAGCCTAGAGGAATGGGTGTTTAGCATGACTCAGAGACACTCGCTCTCAAGAGCTCATTTTTTCTGCTAATCCTTAGACAAAATCTGGAGACTGGTCCATGTGTTGGAAAGCAAAGTGAGCTATATGCTCTGATGTGCAGGTGTCAAGTCTGAAGTCTTATCATGAGATAAACATTTCTTCATCATGAAGGTAGGACTCTCTTACCTTTCCCTGGTTTTAGGCTAAAAATCCCACCGACTTATATAGTTAGAGCTAGAATTTATCATGGGTAAATAATTATCTGAACAGTTATCCCATTGAAGTTTGAAATTTCCCACATAAAATAAGGTTGAGTCAACTTTGGTCTGGAAACTTTTTTTTTTTTTAATGTGGACCATTTTTAAAGTCTTCATGGAATTTGTTACCATATTGCTTCTGTTTTATGCTTTAGTTTTTCATCCACAAGACATGTGGGATCCTAGTTCCCTTAGTTAGTTCAGTTGCTCAGTCGGGTCCGACTCTTTGCGACCCCATGAATCACAGCACGCCAGGCCTCCCTGTCCATCACCAACTCCCGGAGTTCACTCAGACTCGCGTCCATCGAGTCAGTGATGCCATCCAGCCATCTCATCCTCGGTCGTCCCCTTCTCCTCCTGCCCCCAATCCCTCCTAGCATCAGAGTCTTTTCCCAATCAGGAGTCAAACCCACAATCCCTGCATTGGAAGGCAAAGTCCTAACTATTGGACTACCAGAGAAGTCCCTGGCCTGAAAACTTTTAAAGGCAGGCATCTATTCCAATTATAAAATAATCAACCTGTGGCACACTCAAAGGGAGCATTTTGATCTGCTCTTTCTCTGATATGCTATAAAACGTAACCTCATTTATTTATGTCTTTTGGATAGAGACCTCTTCAGCAACAGAAATGATGGCAAAAAGTCAGTCTGCATGACCCAAAGAAAAGGATCAGTGAAAAAAAAATTATACCAAATAATGCCTTTCCTTTGAAATCATGGCCCAGGAAAAAGGGTTAGCATCAAAGAGGACATTTCTAGCTCATGATGATTCCAAACCCTGGGTAGCACTAGTTGGCATCATCCTTTATCAGGCTATGTACCATGTTGGTTGATCGCAGCCTCCATTTCTTGAGCACGGATGGTTTGGGGGAGCTTGTTACAGCCCATCAGCAGGCTGCATTCTGTGAGCCAGTCTTTGACAACAGAAATGATCACTAAGGTTCAGGACAGAGATAGCACCATAACCTCAGGGGTGCGACCTCAAATCTGGTTACTTCTCTACCTGCATAGGCCAGGCACCAGATAATTTGCTAGTGAAGATGAAGATTTGTGGAGTTGATAAATAAACAAATGAATGCTAGTGAGGATACAACCAGCAGAAACTCTGGGGCTGGAGCCAGCGATCCCAGCTTGACAACGTACTGAGAGGAGGTAGGGTGTGACCCATGGCTCCAGAAGACAGGGCAAGATGGAAGAAAATTGGGTTCTAGATCATGAGACGCTTGAGATCCTCGTGGCAAGAAGAGAGAACCAAACTAGTGGGTGGGACCTGTGTACAGACCAGTTAGGTGGAGGTGCTCCTGGTCCTAGGCCAATGGTCCTAGGGCCAATGGCCCTTCACCCATTCCACTGTCTCTTCTCATCAAGGCTCCCCGGGGTGACCACTTGTCCCATTTTGGAGCATTTTCTCCCTTCTACTTTCATCCATAAGTCAGGTGAACAAAAGGAGGGCCTGAGAAACCCTCCCAGCCCAGTGGTTCTCATAGCTTTAAGAAAATACCACTGGAACTTCCCTGGCGGTCCAGTGGTTAAGATTTTGCTTTTCAATCCAGGGGGTGAGGTTTTAATCCCTGGTCGGGAAGCTGACCTCCCACATGTCTCATGGCTAAAAACAAAAACAAAAGCAATATTGTAACAAATTCAATAAAGACTTTTTTTTTTTTTTAAGTACCACTGCCCAGATCCCACCCCAGAGATTCATATTTAATGGGTCCAGGGGGACCCCAGTCATTGGCATTTATTTTTAAAATCTTCCCAGATTATTTTATGGTGCACCTTAGGTTGAGAACCATCCTGGTCAAATATTAAACCCTCATTTACCTCCAGCACATACTGACTTCTTCACATGAGGAGTTTAGGTACACGTGAGCTGTCTCCTCTCCCTCTTCTGAGAAGTTGGAAGGGTTCTGTTGTCATTTACCCTCTTCACTCAGAACGATTGCAGAAGATTGCAATACTATATACAGGATGTCTGCAGGCTGATTTAGCTGCTACAAAGGATGTTTCCAGTGTTAAGATAGCATAACTTCAAAGAACATTGTGAGTTTTCAAAGATGTATTCATGAAACATTGTTACACAATATAAACAAATGCCTTAAGCTAGTTAATACTCTTACCCTGAAACATAAACAACAAATAATACTTAAAAGTAAAACCAAAACCAAAAGCAACAAAAACTCACAAGTTATCAGTGAGACTGCTGTGGTTTCACATGGATTCAGCTCCCACTCATCGCTCCAGCCCGCAGATCATACCTCCATCCTGCACCATGCCCAGCATCAAATCAGTTCAGTCGTTCAGTCATGTCTGACTCTGCAACCCCATGGACTGCAGCACGCCAGGCCTCCCTGTCCATCACCAACTCCTGGAGTTTATTCAGACCTCATGTCCAATAAGTCAGTGATGCCATCCAACCATCTCATCCTCTGTCATTCACTTCTCCTCCTGCCTTCAATCTTTCCCAGCATCAGGGTCTTTTCAAAATGAGTCAGTTCTTCGCATCAGGTGGTCAAAGTATTAGAGTTTCAGCTTCAGCATCAGTCCTTTCAAAGAATATTCAGGACTGATTTCTTTTACGATGGACTGGTTGGATCTCCTTGCTGTCCAAGGGACTCTCAAGAGTCTTCTCCAACACCACAGTTCAAAAACATCAATTCTTCGGTGCTCAGCTTTCTTTATAGTCCAACTCTCACATCCATACCTGACTACTGGAAAAACCATCGCTTTACTAGATGGGCCTTTATTGGCAACGTAATGTCTTTGCTTTTTAATATGCTGTCTGGGTTGGTCAAATCAAATCATGCCTCCATTATTTCAATGGGGTGATTTTTTTTTTTAATGGCTGAACATTTAAAAATTCTTATAGAATAATTCTCAGAGAAGGCAATGGCACCCCACTCCAGTACTCTTGCCTGGAAAATCCCACGGATGGAGGAGCCTGATAGGCTGCAGTCCATGGGGTCGCTAAGAGTCGGATACGACTGAACGACTTCACTTTCACTTTTCACTTTCATGCATTGGAGAAGGAAATGGCAACCCACTCCAGTGTTCTTGCCTGGAGAATCCCAGGGACGGGGGAGCCTGGTGGGCTGCTGTCTCTGCGGTCGCACAGAGTTGGACACGACTGAAGTGATTTAGCAGCATAGAATACTTCTGGGGTTTACATGCTTTGGGGGTATGGCAAATTAGAGTACCAGTGGGCTCTGATTAAAAGGGGAATTGGGACACTTTCTAGTCTTTTTCCCAGATCAGACACTTTCAGATATTTTGTGTGTGATTATATTCCCACTCTCTCTTCACTTTCCCAGAGTGAACAGCTCTCCATTTTTTAGGCCGTTAAAAGCCTCTCATCTGCAGTTGCATCATCCTTGACCATTTTCCCTAAATGTGTTAAGAAGGGGAAGGCCGGTGGTAGCTTACTCAATCAATGTATCCAAGTGATGTTCAGCTACCAAGTTGTGTCTGACTCCTTGCGACCCCAGAAGCACGCCAGGCTCCTCTGTCCTCCACCATCTCCCAAAGTTTGCTCAACTTCATGTTCATTCAGTTGGTGATGCTATCTAACCATCTCATCCTCTGCTGCCCTCTTCTCTTCCCGCCTATTTCCAAATAGTACAATCAAATTCTAAGACTATATCTAAAGAAATGCGTGGGCTTCCCTGGTGGCTCAGATAGTAAAGACTCTGCCTTCAGTGCGAGAGACCCAGGTTCGATCCCTAAGTGGGGAAGATCCCCTGGAGAAGGGAATGGAAACCCACTCCAGTATTCTTGCCTAGAGAATTCCATGGACAGAGGATCCTGGAGGGCTACAGTCCATGAGGTTGCAAAGAGTTGGACACAACTGAGCGATTCACACTTCCACTTTAGAGAAATGTGTACTCACATTAGGAACACAAATTGATCTCTTTGGGAAATTTTGCATGGATTTTTTCAAAAGATAAAAGGTGGATAAAACATTCATCTCCTTCAGTAGCTGCAGAACATGACTATGTTCCTTGATACAATGACAGAGGTTTGAGTTCAAAGACTACAACCTCTCTCAAGCACATGCAATAAAGGCTGGCAATCTGTGGCTGGTCTCTAGGCCCTGCCTGGCTGGCAGCCTTGGTGTCCCTCTGTGTCCCCCACTTGCAGGACCCATTCAGAGATGAGTTAGACTGAATGAGCTAAAGCCCCAGTTAGAACATTCAGTGGCATTACATTGGTTGGCCAGAGAACATTCTTTTCAGCACTGAACTATATTAACTGAAATTCTGCTTTGCTCTCCTATACCTGACTGTGGCAGATACTGGCCACCTGGCCCCTAAATCTGTTTATTCTTCCTCCTGCACACATAGCTAGCTGGATCCACAGCTAGATTTGCTGAGTTAATGAGGCCATGTGATCAAGTCCTGATCAATGGATTGTAAGCAGAAGTGATGAATCCTTTCCAGGTCTTGCCCATGGGTGACTCTCTATGCTTCTCCCTCTCATCAGTGATCTGAAAGTCATGTTTGGTGGCACCAAAGCCACAAGTTGGATGGTACCTGAATCACTGAGTCACTACTTGGAGGACACCTGCCTGACAACCAAGAATGTTAATATTTGGCTTGAGAGCTATGAGAGCAATAGAGAAACACTTACAAGTTGCATCACTATGGCTTGGAGGTTTATTACAGCAGCAAGAGATCCGCTAGGCATTGCGTCAAGTTCTTTTCCGGGAATCTGTTGTGTTTTTCCAAGTCCTTGAGGATCAGGCCCCTCCACTGCTGTTTCTGTTGTTCCCTTGGACTTGGAGCCCTTTCTTGACCCCAAGCTAGGTGACCTAGCCTGTCTCTATTTCTATACCTATTTTTATATTTATTTCTATTTCTATATCTCCTGTCTCTCTGCTAAACCCCCATTGGTGTGCCAAAAGCCTCTTCCTTCGGATTTTCTCATCACTGGACTCAGCTGTTTTGGCAGATATGATATCTCAATGCTTCTTCCTCCTTTTTTCAGATTCCCCACTCCATCTTGCTACCTGTCAACCTGACCTCAGCCATTAAGTGGTGTCTTTTTGCTCCCTTGGTGCATCTAATTCCAGGCTTTGGCATCACCCAGTCAGCTTCCTTTGACCACTGGTGGGCGTCTCTTGCCCCCGAGCTCTAGGTCAGTGATTCTCAAAGTGTGGTCAGCATCAACCTCACCTTGGGTCCTGGGAGAAATTCAGATTCTCAGGTCCCGCCCCAAACCTACTCCAAGAAACTCCAAGGGGGGAGCCCATAGTCTGTATTTTAATAAGATGATTCAGATCCATTGTCAAGTGAGAGAGTCACCAAACTAGAATCTGAGACTCTGAAGCATGGGCCTTAGTTTTGTCCCCCAGGAACAGTGTTATCAAGAGGCTGCACAGTCAGACTTCCCTGCTGGTCCGGCAGAGAATCTGGCTGCCAACGCAGGGGACACAGTTTCGATCCCTGCTCCAGGGAGATTCCACAAGCTGTGGGACAACTAAGCACAAGAGCTTCAACTGCTGAGCCCACAAGCTGTAAGTACTGAAGCCTGCACACCCTGTGCTTTGCAAGAACAGAAGCCACCACAATGAGAAGCATGCTGGCCATTAGAGAGTAGCCCTGCTCGCCACAATTACAGAAAGCCTGTGCGCAGCAACGAAGACTCAGTGCAGCCAAAAATATATAGATAAAGTTTAAAGAAAAGGGGTGGGGGGTGGACGGTCATATTTTTTTTTCCAGCAGCAACACATGTCTGGAAGTTTTCCAGCTAATCCTGTGGGATTTCCATTCAGTGGGCTCTTCAGATATCTCTCTGAAATTAAACCTATAATCTCTTGTACCAAGACAGAGCATTTTGATTAAGTACATGACCCTAAATTGAAGTGCTTTCTCAACATGAAACAAAGGTCTTCAAATCCTTTTAGTGTGTGTATGTTTTAATACAGCCATCAGAAATAGATCAGTGCTAGAAAGCCAAGAGCAAGATTCATATTTTCTGGAAGAATATGCTGAATTTAAATCTCAGTGGGTTGCTGATGAGGTCACCTTCCATCTCTAAAGGGGATTTGATACTGCCCCAAAAAAGGATGTTTAAGGTTGGAGTACTGACCCTGAAAATACCAATTTTCCTTTTTAAAGTTTTTGTCAAACAGTAGTCCCAAGAAAAAATAATTTAATGATGAGTATCTTGGTTCCTTCAAAAAGGTCAATGAAGTATAGAGTGGGCTGCCTTTGAGACTGGTTTTCTTACTAGAGAAGCTGACAACTTGGTGAAGATGGCCTGCTAAGATCTCTCGAAGCCTTAATTGCTACAGAATGCATTTATTCTGAGAGTTTGCAAGATTAGAAGCCACCTGGAGAAAACGATATCTCAACGCTAGCTAATCCCTGAACGCAAGCTGTGAAGAAACTAAAAATAAATGTATTTTTAAACACATGAAAAAGTTGACAGAATCGAAATGGAGAAAATGAGTTCACATTTTCACACACGTGACAAGAGTTTCGTTTTCAGTGGTGTCTCTTTAAAAAAGAAATTTTTGGACTGATGATGTTGACTTTTGAAAAAACAATTATTTATTTATTGTATTTATTTTTGGCTGCACTGGGTCTTCGCTGCTGGTGCGGGCTTTCTCTGGTTGTGTTGTGCAGACATCCCATCGCAGGGGCTTCTCTTATTGAGGAGAAGGGGCTCTTGCGCAGGAGGGCTTCAGTAGTTGCGGAACACAGGCTTAGTAGCCCCTCAGCATGCAGACTCTTTCCAGACCAGGGATGGAACCCATGTCCCCTGCATTGGCAGGCAGATGCTCACCCTCTGGACCACCAGGGAATTTCTTCAATTGTGTCTTAATGTTTGACAATTTCTAACCTGCAACAAGGCACAAAGCAAATGTCACCCTACAAATCACTGTGTGGGTTGCAGTCAAGGTTCAAAGTGTAGCCAGGGCCTCTCCATGAAGGTTACGTCCTCAAACAAGCCCATCATCCTGAATCCCAGAAGTTGCTATGCCTCTGTTGACGGCACAGCATTTAGGGAATTACAACATGTTGGGTGTTCCTTTCCCAGCTCTAACTGTACGGCAAGAGTTGAGAAGTAAATATGTTTAGATTCGAGGGCTGGTTTTTTTTGTGTATGTTGGAATGATGATACAGATTCCTATGAAAAGAAATCAAATAAACAATATAGGTAAGCAAAAGGAAAGACAGATGATGTTCAACTTCTTTGAGACCTGCCCAGCAAATCTCAACCAGCCCCTTTAGATTTCTTTTTGGACAGGAGTCTGGGGCTAGTTCTTATTTAGATGATTCACTTGCAGCCTATCCAGATGTGTTTATTTCAAAGAAATGTTCAGGTTCCTCCAAGGAAAAAATTGAGATCACTGTCTTCAGCGGCAGCATCACCAATCAGTGTGAAATGTTTATGCTCTCTTCTAGTTCAGTTGATCCTTTGGAAAGTGTGACAAAGTGGTTGCTGTCTTTTGTTTTTTAAACACTGTGCCTTTGTCTGTTTCCAAAATGCCTACACCTCCTGAAGGAAGAAACTCCAGTCGTGAAGCCATACTGAAACTTCTACTCTGTACAAAAGCCATCTCCGTGTCTGTCACTGAAGCTGCTGATAAGTTATCATCATCATTGAAATTTACTTTTAAATGCTATGATTATAGGAAACTGTGCTATATAACAGATAATTAAATTAGCAGACACAGTTATATTTCTAACAGCTTAAAACTTGAAATAGCACTCACAAGGATGGAGAGTCAGCTCAGTTCAGTCACTCAGTCATGTCCGACTCTTTGTGACCCCACGAACCACAGCATGCCAGGCCTCTCTGTCCATCACCAACTCCCAGAGTTCACTCAAACTCATGTCCATCGAGTCAATGATGCCATCCAGCCATCTCATCCTCTGTCGTCCCCTTCTCCTCCTGCTCTCAATCCCTCCCAGCATCAGAGTCTTTTCCAATGAGTCAACTCTTCGCATGAGGTGGCCAAAGTATTGGAGTTTCAGCTTTAGCATCAGTCCTTCCAAAGAACACCCAGGACTAATCTCCTTTAGGATGGACTGGTTGGATTTCCTTGCAGTCCAAGGGACCCTCAAGAGTCTTCTCCAACACCACAGTTCAAAAGCATCAATTCTTTGGCACTCAGCTTTTTTCACAGTCCAANTGACAATATACAGCCCTGATGTACTCCTTTTCCTATTTGGAACCAGTCTGTTGTTCCATGTCCAGTTCTAACTCTTGCTTCCTGACCTGCATACAGATTTCTCAAGAGGCAGGTCTGGTATTCCCATCTCTCTCAGAATTTTCCACAGTTTATTGTGATCCACACAATCAAAGGTTTTGGCATAGTCAATAAAGCAGAAATAAATGCTTTTCTGGAACTCTCTTGCTTTTTCCAGGACCCAGCGGATGTTGGCAATTTGATCTCTGGTTCCTCTGCCTTTTCTAAAACCAGCTTGAACATCAGAAAGTTCATGGTTCATGTATTGCTGAAGCCTGGCTTGGAGAATTTTGAGGATTACTTTACTAGTGTATGAAATGAATGAAATTGTGCAGTAGTTTGAGCATTCTTTGGCATTGCCTTTCTTTGGGATTGGAATGAAAACTGACCTTTTCCAGTCCTATGGCCACTGCTGAGTTTTCCAAATTTCCTGGCATATTGAATGTAGCACTTTCACAGCATCATCTTTCAGGATTTGAAATAGCTTCACTAGAATTCCATCACCTCCACTAGCTTTGTTCGTAGTGATGCTTTCTAAGGCCCACTTGACTTCACATTCCAGGATGGAGATTAGAGAAATATATACTATCAGCCAAACACTGTTTGGACACAAACATAAACATGTTTCTATAAGAAACATTATGGGAGCTTGTATACACCCGTGGTGGATTCATGTCAATGTATGGCAAAACCAATACAGTATTGTAAACTAAAAGAAAGTAAAAATAAAATTAATAAATAAATAAAAAGAAACATTATGAAGAAGCACAACTCACTCATGATGTGGTATAAGGAGCAGTGGTAGGTATTACAAGCTTCCAAAAGAACAACCTCTTTAGAACTACCACACACACACACACACACACACAGATTCCTGGTCTTAACACTTCATGGACACCCTCTTTATGGGGAGGAAGGTGGTCCAAATGTTTTACTGTCTTCCCCTACAACCCGGCCCTCGGGGATATATTGCTCCCTCTTCCATCCAAAATTCCATCAGGGAGAAACTCTTTCCAACCAATGAGAATTTAAAGGCCCCTCTCATGGGCAGGGCTTCAACATGTCACCAGGGCAGATGCTGCTGATTTTTGTAAAATAACCATGAGCCCTGAAGTTAGAGAAAGAGAGCCACAATATCCCTGAGTGACAGTCAGTATTTTGTAGAACGTATTAGAAAAAAGTGGAGTCTTCTGTATATATCAGTTCAAAAAAGACATAGTCTTCAGAATCTGCATTTGGCAAATTGGAAGCCAAAAGTAAAATTTAATCATGAGGATACTGAAACAAGAAGCAGACTTTCTATGCAGACAAGGCTGCTCAATGGGGGGTCAACATGGAAGATCTAAGGCTCCAGACTAGACACACACAGAAACGGCTCCCTTAGCCACATGTAGAGGTTGTCTCTGGCCTCAGTAAAAAGAGATTTGGGGTTGATATAGGACTCAGGATCTATCTCTTTATTAACTGAATGCAGTTAATATATCTAAATTACATTGGCTTGTACTTCGGAATGCGAGTCCAGTCACCCTCAAGTCTTTTTTTATCATTCCTCATAAAGTCCCAAGCTAAAAAATAAAATAAAAAACAAGGGTGAGGGATTATCACTTTTAACAGTTTGAATTGTTACAGAAGGTAACTATCTTCATAATTCAAAAACCTGAAACAAAATGTCTTAATCATAAACAAAAGAAGGGAAAACCCTATAGGAAGAAATATAAAGAGATATCAAGGTTAAGCAGCCCCTTAACTACTACAGCGAAGTTAGACTGGAGAGGCCAGGTGAACAGCCCTATCACAGAGGCCTTCACTTCCTTGGAGGAGGAAATGGCAACCCAATCCAGTATTCTTGCCTGGAAAATCCCATGGATAGAGGAGCTTGGCAGACTACAGTCCATGGGGTCACAGAGAGTTGGACATGCCTGAGCGACTAAGCACACACATCCAAAACACACAAAGAGCTTTTAAAACTAACAATAAGAAAACAACACCCAGTTAAACAGTGGGTCAAAGACCTTAATAGACATCTCACCGAAGAAGATATGCAGATGACAAATAAGCATAGGAAAAGGTGCTCCACATATGTCAGCAGGGAAATGCAACAATGGGATACAACTATATACTTATTAGAAAGCCCAGAATCTTGACCCCCAACAACATTAAATGCTGGAGAGGATACAGAGCAACAGAAATACTCATTAATGAATGAGTAATGACTGTTGGGATTGCAAAATGGTACAGCACTTTGGAAGACAGTTTGGCACATCCTTACAAAATTAAATATACATTTACCATATGATCCAGCAATTGAGTTATTTAGTATTTACCCAAAGGAGTTGAAAACTTTTGCCCACACAAAACCTCTGCATATTGATGTTTAAAGCAGCTTCATTCTTAATTACTAAAGCTTAAAAGAAATCAAGATGTCCTTCAGTAGGTAATTGGATAAGTAAGTTGTGGTATATACTCTAATTGCATGGACAATGGAATACTATTTACTGCTAAAAGGAAATAAGCTATCAATCCATGAAAAGACAAGCTTACTAAATGTTAATTAAATGCACATTAAATATGTTACTAAGTGGAAAACTCCAGTCTGAAAAGACTTCATACTGTATAATTCCAACTTTATGACATTGTGGAAAAGGCAACCTATGGAGATAGAAAAAAGATCAGTGGTTGCCAGGGACCATTAAAATCCAAAGAGGCAACACTTCCTCAATCCATTAAGGATTAATTAGAGAAGAGAGCTAACAAACACAGAGAAAGATTGGGAAATGGTCCAGGTGAGAATCCCCTGTGGTCTTGACAAATGTTTCTTAATCATTTTTCTGGTGCAATTATATAAAACAAATGACATTCATAATGGGCTATGACCAGGTACAGAATATGAATTATAATAGGAAATGTCAAATAACAATGGCTTAAAGGAGAACCTCTCTGTCTCCTTCGTGACATAGATCTCTATCTATTAATAGAGTTCAGGGCTGGAATACAGCTCCATGGTAATCACTAACCTAGAATTCATCTGTCTTTACACTTTACCACCCTGAAGTGTGGTTTCTAGTCTACTCATGATCCTAAATAGCTGCTGGAGATCCAACCATTGCATCCACAATGCAAGCCAACAGGAAGAAGGAATCCAAAATGGGACCCAAGGGTTCCTTCTCAGCTAAGTCAGCTCCCTTTAAGTAACCTTTCTGAAAGTCCCAGGCACGATTTGCCCTTCTATTTCATTAGCCAGAACTTAGCCCTATTGCCATATTTTGCTGGAAGAGAGGCTGGGCTTATTGACACTGTAAATAAAACAGAAGTTTTACCTGAAGAGAGACTTGGGGGAAGCAGCTCGGTCTGTTTCTGCCAGGATTATTCATAATTCCCAAAGCACTAACCACAACTTCACTTCTTTCTCACTCCCTCAGGTTATATGCTTGACTCTGAGAGGAACATTATTATAGGGCCAACCTTGAACCTGCTTCAGTTGACTATTTAAAAATTACCATTTACAGACTTTGGGATTGTATGTCCTGTTTTCTAGGTCCACATCAACATCCACTGTAACTGACCAAGGTGTGTTGCCGTGAAGTCTGAGAGAGCACTGTCTTTATAAAGCAGGTAGCTGTGTCTATGAAAGGAGAAACGGAGCCAAGAAGATGTGAAGGAGAAAGTGATAGGATGAAATTTTGCAGCCAAATATCTATCTTTTAGACATGAAGAGATATGGTAAATGAAAAAAAAAAAAAAATAGCTTAGTAGCTCCTTCTAGGAATGTCAGCAATGTGGTTGGGGTGGTTGTAATGGAGACGCTCTAGCTAAATGCTCTGGGTTTTGGAGGCTCTCACATGGCACCCACTGTGGCCGTCTGCTTCTTTCACAACCCACAGCAGACCATGCCTCCAAGAACTCATGCCTCTGTGTAGCCCCCCCACCCCTTGGATCAGGGCTGCCTGGTGACCACTTTAACCAGAGCAAAGCTGTGCCAGTGGCCAGGCTAGTCTTAAGAAGGCCTGGAAGTTTCTATTTTTGCTTCTTGAATATTTCAAGCTGCCACAGAAAACGTCTGGCTACTCTGCTGGAGAAACCATGTGCAGAGATTCAGCAGAGAGGCCACGTTGAGAAGGAAAAGCCTTGAGACTCCTAGAAGACTGGCGGTCTAGTAATCTCAGCATCCAGCAGAGACCAGATCCCAGCATCCTTGGCAGCTGAATGCATCCACATGAGGACCAGTGGCAAGCCCAGATTGAATCATGAGTGAATGAAATGGTTGTTGTTTTATGTCACTATGTTTTGAGGAGGTTTGTACTTAGCAATAAATAACCAAGACACCACTACCTCCCCAAACATATCTATAGGCTGGAGTTGGGACCCTGGCCAATGTGGCTACTATATCTTGTGGTGTTACTGCGGTGGCTGCTGAGACAGCCCCGGCTGGACTCTGCTACTGTGGCCGAGAGAGTCAGTGCCCTCTGGGTCACTCCCTAACCTCACAGCCCTGAATTCCACCTTCTTCCAGATATTCCTCCTGACTCAGACGAGCCACCTGGAAACATTTCTCACATGACACCCCTGCCCTTTCCAGCTTCCCAACAGGAATTTGTGCCACCCTTTCCCCATCTTTGGACCCCATCATGAGAGCCAGCCCGCTGTGTATGGACACACACACACAACACAGGGAGTCTTAACTGCAAATAGGTCAAGTCTTGTTCAGGAACTGTAGCCAGAAAAATGAGTTCTGGCATCTCCCACTGGAATCTGGAACACATTTTTCCATAAAAGCAGTATTATAGATGATTTTAGGTTCTGTCGTACTATTGGAACTAGAGTTCAGCTACATTGCTAGTTAAATAAACATTTAGGGGCTGCTCTGGGAACATAATTATCTTTTATAACATTGTCCTAATGGGAAACAAGATCCAAATATCTGACTTAAGAATGAACTTTTGGAAGCAACCTGGTTATAAATTAGAAACTCTTATCCTATATTGAATACCAATTATATACCAGATGCTGTAAGTAGGAGAAACAAAATATGATTGTGGCCTCTTCCAAAGAAGTTATACTTTGTTTGAGAGAGAGACAAAAACACATAAGAGACAATAGGCAGGCAAGGCCGTCTATAAGCGAATCTAAACTTGCGTGAGATTGATCAGTAAGTGCTTCAGTTATAAAAGCAAGCCTGGAAGTTCTTCTTCATTGTTTATTTACAACAGCTTCCAGACACCTGTTTCCAGAAGTCTTGTGGACACATGTCCTTCACAATTACCCAGGAGCTGTTTTCTGTTAACGGGAAAGGAGTGGGTAGGTATTGGAGCATCTGTATTCACCTAGCTGTTTAGTAACGGGAATAGATGGGTCCTAGGGCTTAGGAACTCACTGTAGGAGAGCAACAGTCAGGCTTGATACAAACTATTGACAAATAGATGGCCAGTAATTTCTACAGCAGAGATGGTTTTATTCAGAATCAGAAAGCATGACAATTTGGGTCCATAACCATGGCGAGCTCCGCAAGTCCCCTCCCCTACAAGGAGAGGGCTCATGTATAATGGGGAACTGAAGCTGGAAGGGCTATAGTAAACAGAGTCCCTTGGAGGACTGGAGAGTTCCGAGAATAGTGGCTTTTCATTGGCCGGGTTGTGACAGTCTTGCTGGCTGAACCCATACCAGGCGAGAAGGGGAAGTCTCTCTTCTTCCTGTGAGGTTCTGCTATAGTCACAGGGCATGACAGCTCCCCCTTCTGAATGCCCAACTCTATTTTAATATATTATTGACCGGGGGATTTTTGCAGAAACTAATGCCGCTGGTGGCTCAGTCAGTAAAGAATCCACCTGCAGTGCCGGAGACTTCCTGCAATGTAGGAGACCAGAGTTTGATTCCTGGGTTGGGAAGATCCCCTGGAGAAGGAAATGGCAGCCCACTCCAGTATTCTTGCCTGGAGAATCCCCATGGACAGAGGAGCCTGGCAGGCTACAGCCCATAGCGTCGCAAAGAGTCGGACATGACTGAGCGACTAAACCACCCAATCAGTGCCTGTGGCATTAATTTATCTCTGGTCAATAATATGTTAATTGAGGGTTTCTGCTTATTAATTTTTATGCAACCCAGGAATCCTTAGCACTGGCCTCATGAAGGGCTACGCAGAGACCCACATCTGTGTTTCTCAGGGTGCAATCTAGGAACATCTGTATCAGAATCCCATGGAGGGCTTACTTTGTATAAGCGTGCTCAGTCGCTCAGTCACGTCCTGCACTTTGTGACCCCATGGGCTGTAGCCCACCAGTTTCCTCTGTCCATGGGATTTTACAGGCACGAATACTGGAGTGGACTGTCATAGCCTCCTCCAGAAGATCTTCCCAACCCAGGTTGAAACCATGACTCTTGCATCTCTTGCATTGGCAGGTGGATTATTCTTTACCACTAGTGCCGCCTGGGAAGCCTGTGGGGGTTACTAAAAATGCTGATTCTGGGGTTGCACCCCGGATCTTCTGGTGGCTTGGAAATCTGCATGAGTGATCAGCCCCCCAGCTTATTCTTATGCTGATGAAAGTTCAAGTTGCTATCGCCATTAAAGCCACTTCACTTTCACTTTTCACTTTCATGCATTGGAGAAGGAAATGGCAACCCACTCCAGTGTTCTTGCCTGGAGAATCCCAGGGATGGAGGAGCCTGGTGGGCTGCCATCTATGGGGTCACACAGAGTCAGACACGACTGAAGTGACTTAGCAGCAGCAGAGATGGAATAATCCTGCTCAGAGACTTGGGAGTGCTTCCCCTGGAAAGCTAAGGGAAACCTAGAAACAAGTCTTCCAGGCCCCACCTGGGTAGCCTCGCTGCCACCAGCCAAGTTCCTGGGATAAAACAAACATGTTCGAAGAGCCAAGCATGGAGTAGGGCCTTTTGCACGCTCTCTGCACTCTATGGCTCTGTTTCCCTCCCAGCCAGAGCACCACACAGACACTGCAGAAATGTCTAAGGCATCTGGACTGAAACTCAGCATCTGTTATACGAAAAATGAGGTTTTCCAAGCAGGGCCTCTTTGAAGTGGGACAGTGCCAAGCGGGATGGGGCCTCCCAGGTAGCCCCCATCACATGGAAACATACAAGTCAGTTTCCCCAGGAATAGAAAATGTGCTCTGAGCAAGACTCCAGGATTCATACGAGAGCCCGCTGCACTCTGTGCTTGGATCTTCTGTCTCTGGCTATGCCCTCAGGACCATCCTGCAGCCTCCGGGGCCTGAGGGCTCCTTACCCACCATGTGCGGTCACCCTAGGGCATGTACCATCACACATGGGACAGTGTGTTGATTTTTATCACTCAGAGTGAAATAACCTTAGAGATCATTTTTAGAGTGAGGCATCCATGCCTATGCGGTGGGATATTTTGAAGTAAGAGTTGTCGCTCCTGGCTTCCCCTCCCCCACTCACCCATCTCTCTAATGCTTGAGCACCTAAACATCCTCTCTCCCATGCCTCTAGGAAGGGATGCTGCTACCCAAGCAAGGATGACAAAGGCACCAACCTCCTGACTCCTCCCTTGTAGAAGCCCAGGCATAGGATACAAACAAAAGTTTGGATAAATAGGTAATTAGCTAAAGCTCTGTTCCATTCCTTCCTGTGCCAGCCCTTCTTCCCAAGACTCAGGAGAATGGTCCATACCAAGGGAAGGAAGATGCCAATCCAGTGGGTCACCGCATGGTTCCCTTCCCCACCACTGGCCAAGTCCCAGCTGAGCTTGAGAATCTCAGTGGATGAGGAGCCTGTGCTCAGGTCCCTGGGAAAGCACAGGGAAAGCAAAGGAAATAATGAAGGGCCGTGAGCAGCCCCACCACCTCTGAGGCCCCCCAGGATTGTGGGAGAACAGGTAAATATGTCCAGGAGGAGGAAGCGGCTGGGAAGTGCACTGGATGGATGGATGTCAGATGCTTGGATGGCACACCATGCATCTCAGGAAATGTCAGCCTGAAAAGAGGACTCAGATTCACTTCTCCATCCCCCCAAGGCCTTAGAACTGTGATCACCGGGAACATAGATACAAGCCTGGGACAGGGGACAGGAAACCTGAATTGCCTCAGTTTTGGATGTTGCCACTCCCTGGAATGAGGGTTTGAAATGGATGTGAAACGCAGAGCGGCTCGGGAAGGTTGAGGAAAGTCACCTTTCTCCCATCTTTACCTTTCTACTCTATAGTTACGAGCTTTAGAACATCTCTATGTTCATGTTAAATGAAACTTCTTCACTGTCCTAGAATTTGAACTTGGGTCTAGTAGCTAAAAGTGTGTGCTCTAGAGACAGAATGGAGGGTTGGAATCTTTGCTCTGCCATTACCTTGAGCAAGGTGCTCTCAGCTAGTTTCTTCATCTGGTTGTGAGGTTAATTCATATACAGGGCTGAGAGCAGCACCTGGCACGTGACTGGCCTTGCTCAGTTAGAGTCAGGACGGCTAACTCTTGCTCAGTTCAGAATATGACAGAATAAACTGTGCATATTGTTTCCCTCGCTGTTTCACTTTGATCATCAGGGGGACTTGTCATTGAACTTAACCATGAAAATGTCAACTCTTGCAGGTGGCGCTAGTGAGAACCTACCTGCCTGTCGATGCAGGAGACATAAGAGTCATGGGTTCAGTCCCTGGGTTGGGAAGAAGATCTCCTGGAGAGGGAAATGGCAACTCACTCCAGTATTCTTGCCTGGAGAATCCCATGGACAGAGGAGCCTGGTGGGCTACAGTTCATAGGGTCACAAAGAGTCAGACACGACTGAAGCAACTTAGCATGCACAGGGACAGAAAATTATTTTTAAATGAATTATTAGGTGGGAAACAACAGGCCTTCCCTCCCATTTGGTACTCTTTCTCATGTATTTTCAGTGGGGAATTCTTGGTGTTTCGCATATTTTCTTCTTTGACAGCTCATTTTATGCTTGCCTGATTTCTGGATACGGAAGACCACCCTTCTGTTTGAATGACAGCAGTCATTTTATATCCAGGCCCAACACTGAAAAAGTCTGTGCAAACAAACATGCCCAGCATGGTCACAACAGTGGGTGGGTATCTGTATGCACAGCAAGGAGGGCTCAGGTCTACAAGAGAGCACTGCTGCTTGGATAATGCACATTGTTCAAGCTCACCTAAGAAGATGTCCTTGGAAAGCACGTAAACTCACTTGTACTAGCTTATGGAAAGCCTGACTTCTTCAAGGCAGCCCCTCAAAGTGTGAAGGTTTTGAGGGTGTATGACTGGCTCTCACCTGGGCTCAATTTGCTTTCAGCAAAAGTTTGATTGACACTTACTGCCAAGATCCATATGTTTGTTTTCTAGATTAGCAGTCCAGAGTCACCTCACCCAGCAATGCCAAATGAAGCAGCAGATATGAACAAGTGGACACAGAGAAGGCTTTGCTCAATCCCATGGTGACGAGACCTTCATCCTATCACTATTTTTCAAGAGAGAGCTGAGCCTGAACTGCCTTGAGCAATCCACTTCGGAAAACTCATTTTTATCTACCCTAAATGTCTATTGTATGTAGATAGCTTCCCCAGCATTTCCAAATCAGATTAAAATCATTGCTGGCACTTGAGGCCATCCACCCAGTGCTGGGATTGGTCACAACTTTCTGAGAGGCCAAGAATCACAGCCCTCCCAGGACTGAGCAGTCTTTTTTGTATTGCTCTCCTAGACACCAACATATCCACATCTATAAACATGCTTGAAATATGTATTATATATTCTATTCCATATGGACCACCTAGTTAGTCATGATAATACTAATAGCTCATAGCTCTTGGCTCCTGACTCTGCCTCAGGCATTACCTCAAGGGCTGGTTCATGGGTATGTCATTAATAGAGCTGTAAATGGTCCCACGTTCAGAAGAGCCCTGTGCTTGGGGTTTAATGATCTGTGTTCTGACAAGACTCTTTATAATTTTATCTTTGAATTTGCATTTTGTGAGTGAAATTCAATGAGTCAAAATAGTTTGCACTAGGGTCTCAGAGAATCTTTCTGCTTCCCACCTGCTCACTTCCTCCCCATCAGCGGGTTCTCACCCACCTACTCTCTTGTTCCCTGGTGCCAGAACACTGTCCCAGCCCCACACAGGAACCACTGAGGCCCTCCACCACCTGCCCTACCCCAGCACAAGGAGAGATGGGGTCAAGTGCACGTACCTTGTGTCTTCAGCCAGGGCTGCAACCATGCCCACTGCCCCATGAAGCCCATGGGCATTCATCAGGTGACTCTGCTGGGCTGCCCACCCCGATCCAAGTGCTAGCTGAGCCCTTTGAAGAGGTTTCAACCCCTTGGGGAATCACCTATTTGCTGTGGGTTGACCAGAAGACCCATGAGAAGGGATGGTGCCTAGTCTGATTTCCTCCCTTCCAGCTGACAGTCAGTGGACTGTGTGTGGGTGCCAAGTTACAGGGAGGGGCCCTTGGACATCTGTGAGAGCCTATGGTCACCCAGCATGTGTCTATAACCACACAACTATAACTGAGTGAGGCCAGTCGTGTACACACACTGCTCTAAGTCCTTCATTTGAATTCACTCACCACCTTACAACCAGATGAGGAAAATGAAAGTGAAGTGAAAGTGAAAGTCACTCAGTCATGTCCAACTCTTTGCAACCCCATGGACTATACGGTCCATAGAATTCTCCAGGCCAGAATATTGGAGTGGTTAGCTGTTCCCTTCTCCAGGGGATCTTCCCAAGCCAGAGATCGAACCCAGGTCTCCCGCTTTGCAGGTGGATTCTTTACCAGCTGAGCTACTAGGGAAGTCCACATTGAGTAATTTGCCCAAGTTAATGCTCAAAACCACAGGAGAAAGAGAAAATGTTTATATTTTAGGGTCTTTAGTGACACTTTTTTTTCCCTGCATTTTGAACAAGGAGTCCTGCATTTTCATTTTGTGCTGACCCCTGTAAATTGTGTAGCTAGCCCTGTTCCTTTTAATGTGACTTGTGGTCACAAAGCTACCAGCAATGGAGGTGATATTGAAACCCATGTAGATCTCCTTGGAACCTACTGTCAACAACTCTTGCTATATCACTCTCAAGTCATGGGCCAGTGGGTCGTACAACGGTCCTCTCTGTTGTCTTAACCCTGACTCTTTGCACAGCTGAAAATGTCTTCTCATTTCTATGCACCATAAAATCTATTCACGTATCACTGGAAAATGGAAGTGATAGAAGTGAGCATTGGCAAAGTGGGAAAAGAAATAAGACTGCATTGAAGGCATAGGAAGAGATGGGAGAATAATCAAAAAGGCACCATTATGCATAGAAAGCAAGAGCGAAAGCTGCTTGGAAGTTGTGGGTCTTTCCAATTGCACCCGAGTGCCTTGCCAACTGTCAGCAGCTCTGCCTGAGCAGATGGGCAGGTGCAAAATCGTGATGGTGAGGGACATCACAACAACACGGTGCCAGCCGTATTTCTCTCACAAGGTGTCCTAGTCATCTGTTAAATAGCTGAGCATTTTTATTAAGCATTTTAGAGATTTTCTAATCTAGTCAAAGTGTTTAGATTTTACATTTCTGAACAGATGGTGGAAAGGGAGCATGTGTATGTTGTTGGAAATGTGTGAGGAGGCAGGAGGTGGGTGATGAAGCAGAGGTAATTTAAGATACTGCGAGCAGGATCGAGGGGTGCAGCAGTGGATGACCAGCTTTTCTTGCCCACCTCTTGCTTCATCTGTGCTTTAGCTGTGTTCCATCTTTCAATGCTGTGGAATCCATACACAACATATAAAACCTTAAGCTTTAAATGTGGATTCATGAAGATGTCAGTCCTCACTTTGGAGAACTGCTGAGGGAGGCAGGGATCCTCTTGATTCTAGGTACTTGGCCTTCTGCATCCTTCATTGTTGAAGCATGAGGTAGAGGGAAAGACATGAGGCAGGAAGAACTTTCACTCTCCTATGGCAAGAGGAAGAGGTTGCTTTGGGGGAGATTTTGTGAGGTCGGACAAAACTAAGCGGATGGGTAGCACTGAGTTCTCTTGGAAAGAATCAATTAAGCATGCTGTGGGCTTCTGTTTAACAAGTGCTTAACAAAATTCACCTGTTTATAATCAAATCTCTTGGCAAACTGAAAATAAAAGAAAACTTACTCAATCTGATCAAAGAACCCACAAATTAATCTAGAATTAGCATAGTACTTGAGAATGATAAACTGAATGCTTCCTTCTGAGATGCAGATCAAGGCACGAATGCCTATCTTTATTATTTCTATTCAAAATGGGACTAGAGAGCCTAGTCAATTTATAAAAAATAATGGGCATGTGGATCAGAAAGGAAGATTTTTATTTTTTATTAAAAAAATCTTTATTTTTCAGATGACACCAATGTTTACATAGAAAATTCTAAAGTATCTATGAAACACTTACTATAATCAATAGGTGAATTTAGCGGATTGCAGGATGTAAAACCAAAATGCAAATACACTGCTGCTGCTGCTACTAAGTCACTTCAGTCGTGCCCGACTCTGTGTGACCCCATAGACGGCAGCCCACCAGGCTCCCCCGTCCCTGGGATTCTCCAGGCAAGAACACTGGAGTGGGTTGCCATTTCCTTCTCCAATGCATGAAAGTGAGAAGTGAAAATGAAGTCGCTCAGTCGTGTCCGACCCTCAGCGACCCCATAGACTGCAGCCCTCCAGGCTCCTCCATCCATGGGATTTTCCAGGCAAGAGTACTGGAGTGGGGTGCCATTGCCTTCTCCGGCAAATACACTACCATGTGTTAAATACATGGCTAGTGGGAACCTGCTGTATAGCTCAGGGAGCCTGGCTCAGTGCTGTGATGACCTAGATGGATGGGAAGGTGGTGGGGGTGGGGAGAGGGTGGCTCAAGAGGATATACGTATACATACAGCTCATTCACTTCCTTGTACAGCAGAAACGAATGTAGCATTGTAAAGCAATTAGAACCCAGTTAAAAAAAAATAAAAGAATCCATTGTATGTCTATATAATGCAGCAAATAAATGGAAAGTGAAATAGAAAAAAATTCCATTTACAATAATAGCCCCAAAATTAAATACTTATGTAAAAATTTAACAAAAGACATTTTATACAGTTATGTCAAAAACTATAAAATATTGCTACAGAAATTAAAGAAGTGCTAAATAGATAAAGAGATATTGATTCACAAATCAGCCTCCCTACACACATGGCAAGGAGAGAATGAAGAAAGGGGCACATCACTCTCGAAACTAGGCAGCAAGTTTAATAAGCAGGGGAACTTCACTTACGCAGTCATTATACGAGGTCTCCCCAGCACCCAGCAGAATCTTAGAAGTTTGTAAAGAGGCCTTACCGGGCTTCAGTCATGTGTACCATTGTGCTTGCAAGCTCAGTCACTCAGGCATGTCCGACTGTTTGTGACCGCAGGGACTATATGGCCTGCCAGGCTCCTCTCTCCATGGAATTCCCAGGCAAGAATACTGGAGTGGGTTGCCATTTCCTTCTCCAGGGTTCTTCCCAACTCAGGGATCAAACCCTTATCTCCTACGTCTCCTGTATTAGCAGGCAGATTCTTTACCGCTGAGCCATCAAGGAAGCTCCATGTGTACCATCAGACAGTCTTAATAACATCTTACACTCTCAAGACTGCGTCCTTGAAAATGGCTCCCAAGGTAGAAATGGTGGACAAAGTGGATATTCCAAGGACAGAGGAGGAGGCGAAGAGATTCGGATTGCCAAGGTTTATCTCAAGGATCAACCCAAGGTCACATTTTGTTAATGACCTTCTCCAATGAGAGATTTAATGTTTTCATAGACTGAAGAACCCAATAATTTAAGATCGATTTTTCTTATATTATTCTATAGATTAGATGTAATCCATATAAAAGTTCTATAAGGCTTTTTGTAAAACTTTAAATGTTCTTTCTAAAATCTGAGTAAAAGACCTAGCGTAGCCAAAACAATTGAAGTTTTTAAAAAAAAAAGAGCAAAACTGAAGAATTCTCATTGCCTGGTTTCCAGACTTACTATAAGGTCTTCAAAATTCTGATACTGGCAGAACAACTGTCCAGCAGATTTATAAAACGAAATAAAGAGTTTAGAATTAGGCCTGCATGTATATGATCAATTGATTTTTATAAAACTGTCAAAGCAAATCTATGAGAAATGTTAAATTTTTAAAAATGAATAATACTGGGAAAACTTGATAAATGTATGGGGGAAAATGAACTTTTACCCCTAAATCATACCACTTCCCAAAATTATTTTAAACTCAGTCATAGACTTTACATAAAGTTGAAGCTATAAAGCTTTTATAAGAAAATGTTGGAGAATATCTTCATGATATTAAGTGCTAAGAAAAGATTTACTAGAGGGACTGAAAAATTACTAAATATAAAATAAAAAATTGATAAATTAACACTCCTACTCACTGAAAACACATTTATAAAATGAAAAGATAAGCCAGAGACTGGGAGAAGGTGTTTGTAATACATATAGCTAACAAAGGCCTTGTATCCCGAATGTATAAATAACTATGACTGAGTAACAAAACAACAAAAATTCAATATAAAATGGGTAAATGACTTTAACAAACACCTTGCTAAAGAAGATAATCACATGACCAATAAGCACGTGAAACATTGTCAGCATCACTAATCAGGGAAATATAAACAACTGCAGTATGGCATTGTGAATGTACTGTTAGCCGTTCTTGCGTTCTTAGAACGCAAGCATGCTAAATCACTTCAGTCATGTCCAACTCTTTGAGACCCCATGGACTGTAGCCCACCAGGCTTCTCTGTCCATGAGATTTCTCAGGCAACAGTACTGGGATGGGTTCCCATTTCCTCCTCCAGGGAATCTTCCCGACCCAGGGATCAAACCCTGGTCTCCTGCATCTCCTGCATTGCAGGCAGATTCTTTACCCACCTGGGAAACCCCTTCCCTCCTCTTGCCTTTCCGTAATTAAAACCTCAAATTCTCATCGTTTCTGGAGGAAGGAAATTGATGATTTTAAATTACTTGTAAATATATAGTTTAGAGGAATAGAATGTCATGCCTGGTTTCAAAAATATTTTCAAGAGGCTTTTACTTTTTTGCCTCTGTAACAGAGAATATGTGAGCTCTTTTATTTTGACTCACTTTCTAGACGATCTGCTCTCTTCTTAGTCCTTGGATTGCATTTTAACTTCTGTCTGAAGTCAACAACGTCTCCTTAAAAACAAGTCAAATGTCTTCCATGGTTGTTGAGTTGGCAAGGGGGACTGAAAGCCAGAGTAGTTCTCTAAAAAATGAAGCACGTCCAGAGTTTCCTGGTTGGAGTCCTTCTATGGAAATTCTGGCTCCACTCTCACTACACGTGTTGGAGGACAATTTATAGCAGTCAGTACGGCAGCCAGGAAAAGATTTAGGTTTTCTCTCTCCCATGCACATAGCATGATTACTTGGATTAACTGAAGGCTAATTTTTTCTCCATTTGGCCAAACTTAAACACATGAGAAAATCAAACGGAAAAAAAAAAAAAAAATCAGTGACCAAGTTAGCAAAGAAAAACAACCTTCAGGTGACATATTAGCAGGCTGCTCCGCTCCAGATGCCAAATCGAGGGACCAACCAGGTGGCCTCCACCAGGCTGTCCCTAAACATGGAATGATCTAAAGAGTGAGGTTTTGGTTTTGGGGTCTGACTTTCTTTAAGCTACAGTTGAGTCATAGTTGGAGTAGGGCTGGAAGGTAGCTTTTTGTTCTTTACTATGTGCCCATTATGATCCCACTTTGGAATCGATATTCAATACTGAACCAATGTAGAGTGTACCAGCAGAGTCGGCCCCAAGATGCACCTGTTTTCATATGACCAACAAGTCCTTTGGATGTTGAGCAAACGTTCATATGACTTATTATGTAACGTACCACTGTCCTTTTCTATTGGGCTAAAGAGAGAAATGGTTCTCTCTGAAAGTACATTCATCTGAATCAAATAAAATGGCCTTTATCCAGAGGCCATTGTCTCATAAGCTGAACCATCTGGCCTAATGCTGAAACACTAGAAGTAGAGTTTTCACTACCCAAAAATTCCTGTCATGTAATATTTGTACTGCACTTCATGAGCTGAGTCATGGGCTACACCCTTGCCCCCTTGTGCAACATGAGCTGATTTACTTGTGTTGTAAACATAATTCTCTTTACTTTTAAGTTTCATTGGTTTGGAAGAAGAGACAAGGACAAGGAAAAGAGCAGATTGAAAAAGACAGGTAGGCATTATCTACCAGGATATAAGCTTCATGAAGGCAAAGACTTGGTCTGTCTCATTCACTGCTGAAATCCTAGGATCTAGAATAGTCCTAGGCTTGGAGAAGGTCCCATCAAATACCTGCTAATTAATGAGAGCAATGGAAAGCATTGGCTCTTACAGACCACCTGCTAAGGAATAGTAGGAAAAAGAAGAAAAGAGAGGGAAAAGACAGAAGAGATCTCCTACAGCACATTTGTCTAAGAACAGTTTAAGTAGCATCAAAAAATTCTACATACTTTGAAAGCTCTTGAGAACATCATTTTACCCCTTAAATAATGATGATGATAGGATGGCTGTTTACATGATAACCTTAAATCATCAAGACATCAGAATACATAGAAATTAAAATGCATTCATTATCCTCCTTTCAAGGCACAGAAGAAAACACAAAATACCTGAAAAATATTTTCCAAAAATATGATTGCAATTGTTTTAAATTGTAAAATCTCAGGTTTTCTAAATTTTACATTTCCACGTACGTAGAATACAACTTAGCCCAGTGACAACAGATTTGCAAAGTTGATAGATAAGTTGCCATATTAGCAAAGGCACACAGCACACCTGTCCCTCTGCTCCATCCCCTTCTTACAGCTAGAAGGATCACATCCTCTGACTCCCACTTTCCCCTGGGATTTTGCAGATGCAGCTCGAGGTAATGTGGCCGCTCCTGAGAGAGGTAGGCGACCCCGTGGGACTGAACCTTTTTCTGAACGTTACTTGTATAGAGCAGCTTCCTGATTCTTTTTTAAGCAATGTGGGAAATCATGCCACTTCACAAGCCAAGCACCAGAAGTAGGGAAGTCTACCCAGAGTTAAGCCACAGGTTTGGCTGGTTTTATGTTTGCTCTCAGCTTGGCTTTCTCTAAGAAATGCTGAGATTTTTTAAAGGAATTTTGAAACGAAAAGTTTAAGGTTAAAAAAAAAGAGCCAACCTATGAATGATTTTCCAACCTCTGGAAAGAGTAAGCAGAAATCAGAACCTAAGAAAAATCCAAGATCCTTCAAAGAACACAGACAGGCGAGCTCCCTATGTGTGTATCCTTGGCCTACAACAAGCCTCTTTTTGACTCTTTGGGAAGGTCCACCGACAGCTTGGTGTTTCACAGACAATCATGGGGCAAAGTGAAGGAAAAAAAAAACCTGCATTAAAAAGAAATTTCCTGAATAGCAAGTTTATATGAATTATCCCTATGTATATTTACTTACAGTCTAAAAATATCCTTTGGGAAATCTTAGAAATCAAGTGTTTATTTTATTGTCTGAAATTGGAATAAAAGAAGGGGTGAGCTGGAGGACTCCTATGGATGTGTGGTCCAGCCACTCTCGGCTTCAGTATTTCCATGATGGGGAGGGCCAGCGCGTGTGTGCATGCTAAGTCGCTTCAGTCGTGTCTGACTCTTTGCCAGGCTATGGACTGTAGCCCACCAGGCTCCTCTGCCCGTGGGATTCTCCAGGCAAGAATACTGGAGTGGGTTGCCATGCTCTCCTCCAGGGGATCTCCCCCACCCAGGGATCGAATTCACATCTCTATGTCTCCTGCACCGGCAGGTGAGTTCTTTACCACTAGCTCCACCTGAGAAACCTGCGGCAGGGCAGAGTGGAGACTAACTTCCTGGAAGCCGTTTCTGCAGAAACCTGGGGCGCTAGGGTGGAAGGACAAAAAGGATTGGAGGGATCTTAGAGGGAGATCCTATCACCTAACTCTGAAAGTTGGAGAAGGAAATGCCAACCCACTCCAGTGTTCTTGCCTGGAGAATCCCAGGGACGGGGGAGCCTGGTGGGCTACCGTCTATGGGGTCGCACAGAGTCGGACACGACTGAAGCGACTTAGCAGCAGCAGCAGCAGCAGCAACTCTGAAAGTTGGGAGGGAAAGAGCAGACCCTCGGTGCCAAGAAAGTGATTAGAACAGTTGGAGATGTTGTAGCTCTCTGTTGCTTTGGTCTGCTAGCACCCTCTTTCCTTGAGGCGGGCGGGGGGCGGCATGCAGGGATGTCTCTCACACTCCACAGGATCCTGCTCTGCTGCTGCTGAGTCGCTTCAGTCGTGTCCGACTCTGTGCGACCCCACAGACGGCAGCCCATTGGGCTCCGCCATCCCTGGGATTCTCCAGGCAAGAACACTGGAGTGGGTTGCCATTTCCTTCTCCAATGCATGAAAGTGAAAAGTGAAAGGGAAGTCGCTCAGTCGTGTCTGACTCAGCAACCCCATGGACTGCAGCCCACCAGGCTCCTCCGTCCATGGGAGTTTCCAGGCAAGAGTACTGGAGTGGGATGCCATTGCCTTCTCCACCACAGGATCCTAGAGGGGCTCATTGTAGGTTCTCTGTGTCTTAGCTTGAGGTTCCCAGAAGCAGACCCTGATACAAGGTTTCAGGTGCAAGTAGTTTGTTCACGGGCCTTCCCAGGTGGTGCTGGTGGTAAAGTACTCGCCTGCCAGTGCAGAAGATACAACAGACTGGGATCCCTGGGTGGGGAAGATCCCCTAGAGGAGGGCATGGCAACCCACTCCAGTATTCTTGTCTGGAGAATCCCGAGGACAGAGGAGCCTGGTGGGCTACCGTCCAGGGGGTCACAAAGAGGCGGACAGGACTGAAGTGACTTAGCAACACAGTTTGTTCATGAGGCAAGGCCAGCCAAAACTGGTAAAAGAGTGAGGACCTGAGACAAGAGAGGGAAGGAATTCAGCCAAGGTTGTGTCTTTAAGCTAGTGAGCTCTGTGGGCATGGCACTGACACCACCTGGGGGACCCAGGGTTGGCCCACATGCAGGGCAAGAGGGTGGCAGTCTTGCTCCACCAACTCCCTGGTTGGGGGCAGACGGCAGGCACTTCTGGCCTACCTTGCCTAAATGCCAAAGCCCTCAGGCAAAGAGAAGCAGGAGGGCCTGACACTTAGATGTGTAGCAGGTGAGCACTGAAAGGGACAGGGCCAGGGGGATAGGGTGGGGGTAACTGACAGCATCTGCTATACCCTCCCTCTTCGCCTGCTAGAAGCCAGTTCCAGCGGAGCTCACATGGCTAGTCTGGCTCGGGTCCTTCCCTTTTTTCTGTCCATGGAAAGATAGACGCTCTCTTTCCACTGTGGTTGCTGAGTGAGGCCGGGGCAGCCTAGAGTTGCCATTGAGGCCCCATTCCTGGCCCCTAGGAAATCTTATTTGCAGGAGGAAAGAATGAGGCCAATAGACAGGAGAAAGAGATGGAAAATAAGAGAGTCACAGTATTTTCATTTGAATGCTTGGATCCAGCTTGACCTGAAGCCAGCTTCATTTCTGGACATCTTAAATATGAACTAATACGTTCCTTTTGTTTTCTTGCTTTGAGTGAGTGAGTGAGTGAGTGAGTGAAGTCGCTCAGTCGTGTCCGACTCTTTGGGGCCCCGTGGACTGTAGCCTACCAGGCTCCTCCATTCATGGGATTTTCCAGGCAAGAGTACTGAAGTGGGGCGCCATTTCCTTCTTCAGGGGATCTTCCCAACTCAGGGATTGAACCCGGGTCTCCTGCATTGTAGGCAGATGCTTTACCGTCTGAGCCAGTTTTTATTTGTAAGCAAAGGGGTTTATCCTAATATAAGAATGGCTTACTATGCCATTTCCTTCCTGTTTAATACATATACACACAAGGGGGTTGGATTTATCCCTGAAACATATACCTGTTAGAAAGCTGAGCTTGTTGCCTCTGATGCCATCTGAGAGTAATGAAGCAGTGTAGCCCAAACTGAAAGTGGTGGGAGGGGTTGCCACTGTGATAGAGTGTCCCAAGCAAGGAAAAGCATGCCCTGGAAAGGAACCCAGAAAATACAAACTTTCGTTCCATCCCTTTTTACAGAGTACACGCTTGAGAGCCGCCAAAGCAGAAAAAAAATAATTCCAGTTCCCTAGTTGTGGAGAGGACAGAGCCTATGCAGCCAGTTGGAGGGAACTCAGGCGAAGCAGATGGGGGTCTCAAGTCAGGCAGAGAGCAGGGCAGGGCTGGGGACACGAATGTGCTTACTGTACGGAAGCACGTTTGCAGACAGTGGAGATTCGGGGCAAAGAGAAACAGCTGCAGGATAGGACAGCTGAGAAGCCACCCAGGGCACAGCCCCAGGGCCTGGCCAGGCACTCAAGGGGCATAGCATGGAGCAGGTGCTGGTTCCCTGGGAGCTAGTACTGTGCTCCTTGGTGGAGGACACCAGAGTGCAAACAGTGGCAGGGAATACTGAGGGTATGACCAGCCTTGGCATGACCCTAGACAGAGGCTGCCAGGAGAGGTGAGCACACCAGGGGTCAGGGAGCACCAGTGTGTTGGAGCCAGTCCTTCGCAGCTCCCAAGAGTCAAGTGCAAAATTTTCAGGAATTCTGTGAGACAATCATTAAACATGGAAATTATTAAAGTTCAATCATTCATTAATTAAAGAGCTTACTAAAAGCAATAAATACTCAAAACTTGTCATTTCCTGATTATTTTACTGGATTTTATTGTTAGCTATGCTCTTGAGGTTATTGAAATGTTTGTGCCCACACAGGGGGATACTGTCTAACAGTGTTCCTCTGCTCACCTCTTCTTAACCCTGTGTTTGGTGGCATCACATTGGGAGCTGAAAATCTGCTGGGATAAGAATGGAAATTGCAAATGCTACAAATCAAGACTCATTGTTTTATCCATGTTCAGACTTAAGAATGTGATGAACATGCTAATGAGGCAAACTAAACTTAAATATATGTCATGTGCGGGGCCATCGCATTGTGAATAGCGTCAAACTTTGAGGGAATATTCTTCCAGCATTGGAAACCTGCAACCTGATTCAGCAGAGAAGTCACTCACATACATCGACCAGACATGTTGGTTTGCTTTTATCATACTCGACAGAAACAAAGGTATCAGTTAGCATTCGTGTTAAGGACTCTTCTTGTTTGTTAATTACAAGCATTGAGCAAATTGGTGATAACTGTAAGTTGACTACAGATACAAAATTTCAGCAAAAAAAAACACAAAAGCCCTCTGCGAAAATAAATTGACTCTATGAATTTAGGAAGCTAGAATATTGCGTTTTATTATTATTCTTAAATCTTCTGCCATATACCCTTTATATCAGTAAAATTTAAAATAAATTTAGGTGTGTATGCAGGTTTCCTGGGTAGCTCAGCTGGTAAAGAATCTGCCTGCAATGCAGGAGACCCGGGTTCGATTCCTGGGTCAAGAAGTTCCCCTGCAGAAGGGATCAGCTACCCACTCCAGTATTCCTGAGCTTCCCTGGTGGCTCAGATGGTAAAGAATCTGCCTGCAATATGGGAGACCTGGGTTCGATCCCTGGGTCAGGAAGATCCCCTGGAAGAGGGCATGGCCACCCACTCCAGTATTCTTGCCTGAAGAATCCCAGGGACACAAAGAGTCAGACATGACTGTGTGGCTAAGCACAGCATAGCACCTGTGTATATGAACACACATACATCCTTTCTGGAGAGCCAGTTGTTAACCCTTTACAACACACCACTGGGTTCGGACATCTTCCCCTTCTCTATCTGGCTTGCTGGAAAGGCCAGGAGAGGAAAGGAGTCTGCTTGAAAAGGGAGCTCCACTTCTGCCCGGCGTGAAGTGAGCATTTTTGTAGAACAAGAACATTCAGAGTATTTACAACACAGACATGAAGATCACAATAGGCGAAAGATCCCAGCAGATGCAGGACTAACTGCAGTGAAGGGGTGCCCACCTCCCCACCACCCCACACACCTTGTGTTTGCACATCCCCCATCCCCTACGTTCTTCCTTTGTGCTTTTAATTCAAGTCACATGTGTAACTCAAGAATTTATAAATTACAAAAGGTCTTTCAAACCAAGTTAATATGTAAATATAAAATATAATGTTAAATTCCCATCATTAATATTGAAGAGTAAGTCAATATTTGATCAAAATCACCTCCGGGGAATATGCCTTTCTGCCTGGTTTTATGCCTTTCTGCCTTGCAGACTTATTCAATTATTATTTAATTACCCAGTTAAATGTCATGGCTTACAAAGCAGGGATTATATTAATAATAACATGAGGTTTGTTTTAAACCAGCCCATACATTAGATAGAGCTGATTTTGTTTGACCGTCTCACAGAGCACAGGATTTATGTTATTCTTCTGCACCTGGTTTTGAATGAATTGATGCTATTTAAGCTTTCCCTCCTCCCTTTCCCCTTTAAAAAATCATCCTCTTGTATTTGTCATATTTTTCCAGTCTTTCAGCTATTCTCCACCCTACTTCTCCACCCTCCCCCCACCACTGCACCCTGGGAGTCTTATTTCCACTTAAATCAAATACCTTAACAAAGGATTGTGCCTGAAACACAGTAACAAAACCAAGACGCTGGGTCATGGAGGACTATCTCGTCTCAAAAGAAGGTGGGGCCCCACGCAGAGCAGTTTCTGAGCCAACACCTTCCAACTGAATGGTTTGCTGCTTAATTCATTGCTATAAAGTTGCTATAGCAACCGTTCTATCAGAAGGATTTGTTGGCACCTAGACGGACTTTATTTCTTTGACATTGGGAGAGGGGAGGGAAGACAAAGTCTAATGAGAGGACTGAGTGACAGACGATCACTCCCCTTTCGACTTTACCACTCTGGACCCACATTTGGGGTATTTTGCGCGTGGCCTTTTGTCAATCTGATGTGGAGTAGAGATGGGGGAGAGGGGATAGACCCAGGAGGGCTGAGGGGAAGGCTGGAGGAACAGCTGAGTGAGGTGGGCCATGCACGCCTTTTGTTCTGCACCATCTGCGCGCTGCGGTTTTGGGATGGAGCCAAAAGAACATTACCTGTATTGTGCCTCTCAGAGCGCCACCCACCCCGCCACACACACCCTGTCCTGCCCCAGACACAGGGGCCTCACGTGCAGGGACAGGGCCATCACGGCCTGGCAAATCAACTGCTTGAACATTTGGCTTTATGAATATTGAGCAAAATTCTTCAAATAAATTATGAAAATGACTAAGAGAACAGACATCTGAATCCCATTGCAAGCCTAGGGCCACTGATTTGTAATGCTAAACATGGGGTAAATGAGGGATACGTTTCAAAATAGCTGGTGACCTTGGAAAACTGGTTGCACTACGAGGTGTCCTAATTACAATTGCTCATAAGCAACCCCAGGGCCAGGGATGCCAGGCCACAGAGCTGAATGGAACATACGAGAAACATGTATCCAAGCAGTACCTCTTCACATACTGAACATAAAAGAACGCAGCCTTGAAGAACTATAATTTCCAAAGTATCATAGAGCCTTTCAGGAAGTCAGTTGGCAATAGATATCAAAATCCTTAAAATTTCCAATAAGTTTTGACTCAGCAGTTCCACCTCTACAACTTTGTCCTAGGGTAATAATCACAGATACATAATGTACAGAGTCTTAACAATGGAAAAGTCAGTTGCAATGTATATAGCTACATATCTTTCTGAATGTGCAACCACAGGGAACTGGTTAAATTATGGTACATCCATGTAGCAGAGAACCTTGTTGCCATTAAAAATGATTCTGAAGCAGCATTTTTTAAAAAAGCTTTATTTATTTATTTTTTGACTGTGGCACGTCTTTGTTACTGCACTCAAGCTTTCTTTAGTTTTGGCGACCTGGGGCTACTCTTTCTTGTGGTGAATCGTCTTCTCATTGCAGTGGCCTCTCCTGTTGTGGAGCATAGGTTGTAGGCGGGTGGACTGCAGGAACTGCGGCACATGGGCACAGTAATTGCAGCCGGAAGGCTCTAGAGTGCAGGATCAGTAGTTACGGCACGTGGGCTTCGTTGCTCCAAGGCACGTGGAATCTTCCCAGACCAAGGATGGAACCAGTGTCTCTTGTATTCCAAGGCGGATTCTTAACTACTGGACCACCAGGGAAGCCTCAAAGCAGGATTTTTGACAATAAGCTATTGAAGAAAGAAAAAATGGAAACAGCACTGATAATATGCTACTGAAGGAAAAATGGGTTACAATGGAATATGTATGGCAAATTCCACTTTTAAGATCATATAAAGCATAAAAAACAGTTGAGGTACAATAGAATGTTGATGGCTGTTAATTCCATGGAGGAGAATTATGGGTGATTTTACTGTTTTCTTTTTTCAGTTCAATTCAGTCGCTCAGTCGTGTCCGACTCTTTGTGACCCCATGAATCACAGCACGCCAGGCCTCCGTGTCCATCACCAACTCCTGGAGTCTACTCAAACTCATGTCCATCGAGTCAGTGATGCCATCCAACCATCTCATTCTCTGTCGTCCCCTTCTCCTCCTGCCCCCAATCCCTCCCAGCATCAGGGTCTTTTCCAATGAGTCAACTCTTCTCATGAGGTGGCCAAAGTATTGGAGTTTCAGCTTCTGCATCAGTCCTTCCAATGAACACCCAGGACTGATCTCCTTTAGGATGGACTGGTTGGATCTCCTTGCAGTCCAAGGGACTCTCAAGAGTCTTCTCCAACAACACAGTTCAAAAGCATCAAGTCTTCGGTGAAGTCAAGTTCATGTTTAACTGTATTAATGTAATAAGCTTATGCACGTGCTGCCAAAGTTAATATAAACACATGTGACGAATGATAGTAACCACAGTCTTTCTATTGATAGAAAGTCTTTCTAATGATAGAAAGACTGTGAAGTCTTTCTTCACAGTCCAACTCTCACATCCATTATATTTTCTGGCTTTTCAACAATGAGTATGTTTTCTTGCTGTTCTAAAACAAAGAAAATGTATCTTGTTACATTTCTGTCCATTAATTGCTTCTGTAATTTTTATCCATGTGATATTAGGAGAGGGAAATTCTGGCCAGACACTCCAGCTTCATGTGTCCTAATAAGCTCACATCCACTATGGGAATTAATGGGACATGGATGTCCAACTTCTCTTTAAAGCCAGGAGATGTGGTAGCAGACCTCTCCACCAGTAAGACTTGGTTCTGAGATCCTAGTTCAGGAACTCCCATGTTTTCTGCGAGAAACAAATTGCTAAATACAGGCCCAAAGGGGCAGGAAGAAATGGAAGTGTTTCTACAAACAGAGCAGAAAGCATTATAAATGTTGTGTGATTATAAAATAAGAAGACTGATTTTATAGCTGAGTCATAGAAAAGAGCCTCTTAATTTAATAGACAAATCTAATGCAATATGGGCTTCCCTGGTGGCTCAGGTGGTAAAGAATCTGCCTGCAATGCAGGAGACCCAGGTTTGATCCCTGGGTCAGGAAGATCCTCTGAAAAGAGAAAGGCAACCTACTCCAGTATTCTTGCATGGAAAATCCCATGGATCAAGGAACCTGGTGGGCTACATACAGTCAATGCGGTTGCAAGGAGTCAGACAGGACTGCGAGGCTAACATTTTCACTTCAGTTCATAACGCAATATGATACCCTGCAGGGCCTGACCTGGGCAGGAGGACCGCTTGAGAACGCCTCCCTTCCCCTCTTTCTGGGCATCACCAGGAGTCAGGAGAGTTACAAACGATATCCATCCTCTTCCTGCATGTCTCTCCCACCCCATCACTGGCAATCAATCAGTCAATCAAACAACTGGAGTTTGCACTAGAGCTGGAAGCCTTTGGCCATTCCTGGCCACACTGCATCTTCTTGAGTCTGATTACAAAGGACCATATTTTTAACTTGCCAGGCTTGTTGTCCATTGTGACAAATACATTGCATAGAATCTAGGACACTTTTACAAATCAGATGTTCCAGCACTTGCAAAAGGCAGTTCATTCATTATATTTATTATTCTTGGAATAAAAAATTATATAATAGGTTTATCCTAACTTCCTATGACCCCTGAATAAGGAATATAGTATGCATCTAGTATCTTCGGTGGTTACTATCATTCGTCACATGTGCTTCTATTAACCTTGGCAGCACGTGCATAAGCCTATTACATTAATAGAGTTAAACATGAACTTGATTTCAGAAAAAATAATCTATCCTTGCAAGGAGAGCATCATCACCTTCATGTAAACAATGTTCCTCTGCAAACAATGCCCTTTACTTTGGCAACATGTCTTTCCTGCCATCTGCCTTGCGAAGCACTTGCCAGAGTTATAATAATAACTGAGTTACAGAGGGAATTAAGTGTAATGGAGGGGAAGGAAACTGATTGCTTAATTTTTATTAACAGAAAGGGAGGAAACTGTGGTGCCCTGCTGTGAACCGAAATGAAACAAAGAGAAAGATACAGAGAGAGGACTCCAGGTGGCAGGAACGTTCCTGAACAAATATTAGCAATCCTATTGGGAGACTGAGAAGAGGCCAACATACTGGCGGAGCAGAGAAAGTGGTAGGAAAGAGAAGGGCACAGCCCAGGGCTGAAGTGATATGACTCAACACATCAAAAAAGGACACGGACGCTGGGAGACCACAGCTTCTGCTGGAAAGAATTATTTAACTCTCACTGCATTCTGCTTGTCCACGTGTCAAGGTTACATATCTTCACCAGCGTGAAGTTAGAGCCTAGGATGTGTGCAGGTGTGTGTGTAGAATAAGTGACTTCTAATTCCTGCCCTGCCATCATCAAATAGTCTACAAATTATGATAGGATGTGGAGAAAAGGGAGCCTTCCTACCCTGTTGGTGGGAATGTAAATTGGTGCCACCACTCTGGAGAACAGTCTGGAGATTCCTTAAAAAACTGAAAATAGAGTCACTATGTGACCCAGCAATCCCACTCCTGAGCATGTATCTGGGGAAGACAAAAACTCTAATCTGAAGATATATGTGTCCCAATGTTCATAGCAGCACACTTTACAATAGCCAAGGTATGGAAGCAATCTTACTGTCCATCCACAGATGAATGGATAAAGAAGATATGGCACATACATATATACAGTGGAATAATAGTCTTAAAACAGAATGAAATATTGCCATTTGCAGCAATGTGGATGGACCTAGAGATGATCACACTAAGTGGAGTCAACCAAACAAAGGCAAATATTATATGAAATCACTTATATGTGGAACCTAAAAAATAGTACAAATGAATTTAGTTACAAAATATTTTTACAGAGGTGGAAAAGAAACTTATGGTTGCCAATGGGGAAAGGTGGGGGACAAATTAGTAGCACGAGATTAACAGATAATACAGACCACTATATACAAAGCATATAAACAACAAGGATTTACTATACAGTACAGAGAACTATATTCAGTGTCTTAAAATAAGCTATAATGGAAAATAATCTGAAGCTGTATACTTGAAACTAATACAGTATTGTATGTCAAAAATTTTTTTAAAGAAAGCACACACACAGAAACATTTTTTACCCTGAAAGCCTGTAACAATTTGGACAATTCATGAGGGGCATTCAGACCTCACTAGGACCCTCCTGCAGCCTCTGAGCAATTGGGTTGTGGACGGTGGATTAGCCGGAGGCTGCCTGAGCTAAATTGTGTCCCCTGCTCATCCAACCAGGAGACCCCTTCCACCTTCCTGCGAAGCCAGTTTTCTTCCTCTTTCAGGGGTAGCTGCTAGGCCTCTAACCTGCCGTGACGCCCTGGAACTAACCCTCCTCCGGGTATCGGTTTCACTTGTTTGGGCTGCGGGCTGCAGGCTGGCTGTTGGAGAAGACGAGCTCAGATGATAATACAGTGTGATAGTATCGTGGTAGGTAATGCATTCGTGCACTTTATGTGGTACATGCTGTTGATTGCACACAGCATTTGGTTTCTCCTGCGAGAGATGCTCAGGTGGGGAGTGGTCAGGAGACCCCAGACACTGCATCCAGCCCCACAGGGTACTCACCTCCTGAGCTCCCTCCTGGCCAGCATGGGATTCTGGGTAGCAAATTCATGGGCTTTGCTAAACTGAGAACTCTAGTAAATGGATTCTCACCACCATTGTGTACAGACATGTTTGTTAAAGGAAAGCCACAAATCACAGTTTTCCCTCCCTTAGAGAAAACAGGAAAGAAGACACACAGCCACACTCCATACTGACAGGAGTAATTTTCATATGTATAAATTATAATTTGGGGAGAATCTATTATAACTAATACAGTAAAACCCAGAATGCAGCAAGGTGGGTAATACTATCAGCCATAATATGGGAGCTGTTGTTCAGTCGCTGAGCCCGACTCTTTCGTGACACCAGGGACTGGGGCCTGCCAGGCCTGCCAAGCTCCTCTGTCTGTGGGATTTCCCAGTCAAGAATCCTGGAGTAGGTTGCCTTTCCTTCTCCAGAGGTTCTTCTCCACCCAGGAATTGAACAGGCAGATTCTTTACCACTGAGCCACCTGGTAAGCCCACTGTAACTCTTACCACAGAGAATATCATAACGTTTTCCTTACAGCAAGTTCAGTTCAGTTCAGTCACTCAGTCCTGTCCGACTCTTAGCAACCCCATGAACTGCAGCACACCAGGCTTCCCTGTCCTTCACCAACTCCTGGAGCTTGTTAAACTCAAGTCCAGTGATCCATTCAACCATCTCATCCTCTGTCATCCCCTCTCTTCCTGCCTTCAATCTTTCCCAGCATCAGGGTCTTTTCCAATGAGACAATTCTTCGCATCAGCTAGCCAAAGTATTGGAGCTTCAGCTTTAGCATCAGTCCTTTGAATGAATATTTAGGACTGATTTCCTTTAGGATTGACTAGTTTGATCTCCTTGCAGTCCAAGGGACTCTCAACAGTCTTCACCAACACCACAGTTCAAAAGCAACAATTCTTTGGTGCTCAGCTTTCTTTATCGTCCAACTCCCACAACCATACATGACCACTGGAAAAACCACAGCTTTGACTAGATGGACTTTTGTCAGTGAAGTAATGTCTCTGCTTTTTAATTTGCTGAATATGTCGGTTCCTTATAGCAAAAACCTCAGTAATTCAGAAGAACCTAGGGGTAGGCTATTTTCAGAGTGAAAAACTAAACTACAGAATGTTTTAAAACAAACATAATTTTTGTATTATTATCTGTATTTTAATATAACAAAAACAAAGTTTCACAATATTCACTACATAAAACATGTATACAGAAAACAAAATTGAAATGAACAATCAAAAAAATCAACCATTATTACTTGCTCTTTTCAAATATACCCCAAACTTATACTTTTTCTGTATGAAGTCTTAGCATGCAGTCTGTTCATTTGAAAGGTCAACAGAGAAGTATAAACACACGAAGGCCTGCTGCTGCTGCTGCTAAGTCACTTCAGTCATGTCCGACTCTGTGCAACCCCATAGACGGCAGCCCACCAGGCTCCCCCGTCCCTGGGATTCTCCAGGCAAGAACACTGGAGTGAGTTGCCATTTCCTTCTCCAATGCATGAAAGTGAAAAGTGAAAGTGAAGTTGCTCAGTCGTGTCCCACTCTTCACGACCCCATGGACTGCAGCCCACCAGGTTCCTCCATCCATGGGATTTTCCAGGCAAGAGTACAGGAGTGGGGCACCACCGCCTTCTCCACGCGAAGGTCTACTTACGCTGAATTCAGCGCTTTCAGGCCTTCCTCTCTGCCTGTCCTCACTGCAGGCAGTGAGGACACATGCAACATTCCACAATACCTGATTTCTTTATAGTTTGCATCATTCTTCTGGCCTTGAATCTGGAGCCATGTCTTGGTTAAACCAATTGGAAGTGTACTGCACTCCGCTGTGATGGAAGAAGTTAAAGAAATTTTACAGATCCATATGATAGACAAAAATGCTGCTTTTCAAGTCTCGTTATAATATTTGAAGATATGCACAATATGACAGTAAGTTATAAAGAGGATTTACATTGTTATTATACAGTATGACCCTGTATAATAGACTACACGAGAGACAGAAGTGAAAACCATGATGGCTTTAAGAGTCTATCAAAATGTGAACAGAGGCCAACTGGATGGGCGGATGGGTGTTTTTTGTTTTCCCCTTTACATATTTCTCATTGTCTAATTTTGCCAAAATGATCATGTGTTAACAAGCATCAGAAAACAAAATTTTAATGCCATTAGGTCAAAGAAATTTTATACCTATTACCAATTTTGTGAAATTGTGTGGAAACCAGGGAACAAAGGAAGAGCTTATTTATAAAACTGCAATAATTTAAAATCTGTATTTTTGCAGTGATGGCACCAATTTACATTCCCACCAACAGTGTACCAGGGTTCCCTTTTCTCCATACCCATAGCAACTGCAGAAAATAGTATGGAGGTTTCTCAAAAAACTACAAAAACTAGTGATTACTAGTTTTTTACTCCTTTCTGGGGAGGGGCAGGGGAGAGGAGTGAGACAGGCTACAAGGATATATTGCTCAACACATGGACTAGAGCCAATATTTTATAACTACTATAAATGGAGTGTAACCTTCAGACATTTTATAAAAATTTTTTAAACAAGAAAATTTTGGAAGCTTATAAAAGATGCATTTCTGTTTCCAGTAGTTGCGTACACGATTCAGAGAGTTATCCAGCATCTCTGAGCCTCGGTTTTCAGTACCTGTCCCCACACTGGTATCATCAGATTCTCTGACTGCTGGTGGTTTCATTCTGCTTTTCCAAACATGGTCGGGTATGTAACTTGGGCTCTTCCAAAGACTAACGACCTTTAGAACATCCTTTTTTATGTCATTCTTACTTAGGAGCTATGCCCATAACTTAAAATATGTAGTTTTAAATGCTGGCCATTCCAGGTCACCTGCAGCTAAGCTTTCCCTGAAATATTTACTTGTGGAGAACAGCACTGAATTTGTGGTCACAGAGTTCTACCTCAAAATGTAATCTACAGGTCTCAAGATCCCCATCCTCTAACTGTGTCATGACACTTGATTTATCTGGACCATTAATTATAAGGTTCCTCGTTGTCTCAAAGACTGTTGGTTGTAACATGGCCTTCCCTGTGGGAATGAGACCAGCAGGATTCTTGACCACCAGAAGGAGTCGGACTCCTTCCTGGTAACATCTCAGGGCGTGAGTTGACCCCATATTCCTTCCCACCTAAGCAGTTCTTCTCTGAAATAAACTTGGTGCTATAGGCGTCCCAGTCTTCACTGACTTCACCTGCCAACCCCAAGCATCTGGGGAGACAAACTGATGACGGGGTGATAATTCTGGAATCCTAATTACTCAGCACCTATTGTGATGCTTTACCAAATACTTTTTCAAAATTGAGGCTTATAACCACTCGTAATAGCCCCCAAATGGCAACCCGTTGTGCATCAACTGAAGAATGGAGGCATAAACTGCTGTATTCACACAGTGGGATACTTGCTAGCAATGGGGATGAATGACCTACAACTTCATTCAGTGCTGTGGGCAAATCTCACAAACATGATGCCGAGCAGGAGAAACCAAACACAGCGAAGCATATGTGTGTTAGTCTGCTGTGTATAGACTTACCATGTCCTTTGAAGGCTATGGTTTTTCCTGTGGTCATGTATGGATGTGAGAGTTGGACTGTGAAGAAGGCTGAGTGCTGAAGAATTGATGCTTTTGAACTGTGGTGTTGGAGAAGACTCTTGAGAGTCCCTTGGACTGCAAGGAGATCCAACCAGTCCATTCTGAAGGAGATCAGCCCTGGGATTTCTTTGGAAGGAATGATGCTAAAGCTGAAACTCCAGTACTTTGGCCACCTCATGAGAAGAGTTGATTCATTGGAAAAGACTGTGATGCTGGGAGGGATTGGGGGCAGGAGGAGAAGGGGACGACCGAGGATGAGGTGGCTGGATGGCATCACGGACTCGATAGACGTGAGTCTGAGTGAACTCCGGGAGATGGTGATGAACAGGGAGGCCTGGCGTGCTGCGATTCATGGGGTCGCAAAGAGTCGGACACAACTGAGCCACTGAACTGAACTACAAAGTGCAGAGACAACCAAAACTGATCCAGGGTGGATGAAGTCAAGACAGGTGTCACCTTTGTGGATGGGGAGCAGACAGGGCTTTCTGGGATGTTAGTGATGCTCTGTTTTGCGGGTTGGGTGCTGTTTAATACAAGAGTGTTCAATTTGTTAACACACAAAGTCATCAAGCTGCATACTTAGCATGTGGGCACTTTTGCTGTGCTGTGTGTGCTTAGGCGCTCAGTCTTGTCCGACTCTTTGAGACCCCATGGACTGTAGCCCTCCAGGCTCTTCTATCTACGGGATTCTCCAAACAAGAATACTGGAGTGGGTTGCGATGCCCTCCTCCAGGGGATCTTCCCAATCCAGGGACTGAACCCAGGTCTCCCGCACTGCAGGCAGATTCTTTACCATCTGAGCCACCAGGGAAGCCCAAGGCACTGTTGCATACATATACATATGCATATACATATACATATGTACATTATATATATATATATTAGGGCTTCCCAGGTGACTTCTGCCAATGCAGGAGACTCAGGAGACACGGGTTCAATCCCAGGGTCAGGAACATCCCCTACAGGAGGAAGTGGCAACCCATTCCAGTATTCTTGCCTGGGAAATTCCCATGAACAGAGTAGAGGAGTCTGGTGATCTATCGTCCCTGGGGTCACACAGTCAGACACAACTGAGCAAGTGAGCACATGTGCATGACTGCTTGGCCATCACATGCATAATACTTTAATACAAAGCTACTTGGGGGGATTCCTGGTGGTCCAGTGGTTAGAATTCTACTCTGTCACTGCTCAGGGCCCTGGTCAGGGAACTAAGATCTCACAAGCTGTATGGTGTGCCCTCCCCCTTTGCCAAAAGACTAGTCCAAATGACAAACCACTAGAGTAAAAGAACTAATTTTAAAAAAATGATTTGCATTATTAAAAAAAAAAGAACTACTTGGAAAAAATATCAAGACCTATGGAAAAATCTGAAATTGAGAAAACAGAGACTGGACCAGAGGAGGTACAACAGATGCCAGTGAATTTTTTCAGAGAAGTTGGTGCACTTGGCCCCAACTCTGCAGGGATTTTCTGAAGTTTGTTGGGGGGGCATAGTGAGTAATGGGGGAGCCCTTTTGCACAGAACAGCAGCAGCTTCATTTGCAGGCTCCTTTTCTTCTCCAGCACAGAGGCAGGGTTTACCACCCCTCAAGGGACCTCAAAGAGGAGCTTGAGGATGCTTCCAGAGGTGAGCACCCACACAAATGAGCAGACACCCACAGGCCTTGCATTCAGATACTCACTGTCCACAGAGTAAGACTGTGGTCTCTCTGGGGCTGCAAGCAGGTGGCCCTTGCAGAACCTTCCCTCCTGGTTTTGAGCCAGCTTTGCCACTTACAAGTTCTGTGGTCTCAAGAAAGGCATTTCTCCTGTTTTCTAGTTTTCTCTTCCCTAAGATGGTGGTAGGAATAGGAGTGCTGGACACACAAGGTACTCAACACACAAGAAGCTCAAAAGGTAGGTTTCTCCTCCTATTACCATCCTCACTCAATTTTTCCTTCAGAAACAGAGTTTTCCAGTCTGAATAGCCAAGTAACTTGGCCTCACAGGAGAGCTGGCCATTGGGAGGCCAGGGAAATTGGAGTCCACCCCACCTCACGGGGGGCCATGAGGGATAAAAACTGAGCCTTAAATCTCTGCAGAATTACCCAGAGACCGCTCCTTCAGAAACCCAGAGTGCAGGGAAAGCAGCGTTTGAGACAGTGACCCCAGACTCATAAATCACGTTCCAGAGCTTCTGCCTTCTGGAGATGTTCGTGAGAAACAGCAACAGGTTTCCACTAGTGGCTCCCAGAGATAACCCTGGGCATTGCGGGGTGCTATGCAAGCGTGAGTAGAGCCGAGCCACCAACACTCCAGGGAACAGTTGGGTGATTCAGTTAGGTGCTCCCTAAACCATCTGTACATTTGCCTGAGAGAGGCGCCTTTGCTGAGAAGAGCCCTTGGAGACAAATGCTGGACCAGGCAGCCGTGCCATGAGCTCACTGTCTTTGGCATCCATCAGACACACAGCTCCAAGGGCAGCAGCTGCCTGGAAGGTTTGCAGGAAGCAATCCCACCCACCGCATCTGGATAAAGTCAAAAGGGTCAGGGTGAGCCCAGGATGGGATGCTCAGCCTCAGTGCAGCAGAGACACCCTCTTTGATGGCTTGCTTTGCTCTTCATTTGGGTCTAAAGATGCCCAGGGCAGTATTCCACTGTTACTTGCTGACGCATAGTGACGCATTTGACCCATAGTCAGATCTTGCATACTACTACTTAATTACAAAGAAAATTCTAAAGTTAAAACTTCCTCTAATTTAATAAGATTTTAGGGCCATCGCAAGAGGGCATCTCCTCTCTCCAAAAGCTTGAACGTTGGAGTGTTCGCATTGAAAGGGAACATGGAGATCTTTCTGATCTGATCCTGTATGCTCTAGTATAGAGGTGGAAATGAGGGCTGGAAATTTAGGATTCTTTGTACCCAGGTTCCATCCCTGGGTCAGGAAGATCACCTGGAGAAGGGAATGGCAACCCACTCCAGTATTTTTGCCCGGAGAATCCCATGAGCAGAGGAGGCTGGCAGGCTAAATAGTCCATGGGTCGCAAAGAGCTGGACACCACTGAGCGACTGAGCCCAAGCAGAGCAGGAACAGCAGGGGAGGGGCTAAATGCCAAAGCCGAAGACCAGGCCAGCTTTTGCTGATTCCCACGGCTTCTTTCTCGCTTAACAAATAAAATGCCTCCAACGGAAACCTCAGCTCTAGGGAGAGAAAGTCTTCAGTGTAAATGAAACCTCCAAGCGCCGTGGGCGCAGGAGAACAGAGCTGGCTCGGCCACTCCCTCTCAGCCTGGCTGGAGCCTATTATTTCTGTGGAAACGGAGAGGCTGGAGCCCCTCTCCGTGCCTCCGCTGGAAAGCCAATATGCCCTTGAACCGTAGAGGAATAACTCGAGGATTAATAAGCTAATGCGGAGGGCGATGAGCGCGGCAGCGTGGTGTGTGGCTTGCTAAGTGAACTAAATCAACATCAGCGTGCGCTGCAACCGCGGAACACGAACCCGGATGAGATAATTTCCTTCTTCACCGAGAAGGCCCTCCGACCTAATGAAAAGCTATATATCCCTCTTGGAGACAGCACAGTCCACAAACATGTTACAGTACTTAGAGAATTTGTAGTGACTCTGTGAAACGTTCCTTCTCCACTCCCACCCCACCCTACCCCCTTATTCAGAAGAGCGTGTCATATTTATTAAGCACTATTATATTTCAGGCAGTTCCCTCAGGGATTTACAGGCATTATCTCATCTAATCCATCAGCCCTGTTAGGGCCTTTGTATTTTTATTGCCATTGTACCAGTCATACAATGGAGGGGCAGAAAGGGGGCCACAACTTCCCAAAGTGGTGGGACCTGAATGTGAACTCAGGTTAAGGCATGACTTTCCTTTTTTTTTTTTTAACAAAATAGAACCAACCACGAAGGGACTCGAACCCTCAATCTTCTGATCCGAAGTCAGACGCCTTATCCATTAGGCCACGTGGTCACAATATACTTGGCAACTAGGAACAGCCAGTCTCCTTGGAGATAGTGGCACCGTTGACTCCAGCTGCAGAGGACAGGGTCATACATCCCATGTCCAACTGGGATTTTCCACTGCTTGCTGCCTGTTCGGGTTTCCTTGGTGGGTCAGACAGTAAAGAATCTGCCTGCAATGCAGGAGACCCAGGTTCCATCCTTGGGTTGAGAAGGTCCCCCGGAGAAGGGAATGGCTACCCACTCCAGTATTCTTGTCCTGTTCCCTCTTAGGATCTGAACAGCATGAAACTCCTCAGCAGGGGAATGGTCACCAGAGGGAAAGGCTGAGACCAGGAGTTTGTAAACGGCCTTCGGGCTTTTATATTTTTTTAAAAGCTGAATGGAGATCAAGAGGGGAGATCAACTAAATAAAATAATGACAGAACATGAGGAAGTGGGAAGCTCAGGAGTTTCAAAATTCATATCCTGTTGAAAATCAATGTACTTTAAGCGTATTTCATGGTATTAAAGTTATAGGACATAAAACTCCATCACTCTTGTGGACAATTGAATGAAATGAATACAAACACAGCATAGTTCCTGAACAAACATTCCCCACATGGTGTGGTTCCTGTGGAAACAATAAAAATAATCCAATTTAGTTATGTAGGGTTCACCTTCCCCCGCCTGTAATTAGTGCTGCTACAATGGAGGAAGCAGAGGAAGAAAACGAGATAAGCTGGCAAGAGAGAATTACATCTAGTCCCCAGCAGGACCAGTTCTCTCTCTTATCTGCAGCTTCCAAATCCCATTTCTTATTATAGATATTTATCCTCCCTACTAAGGCCTCTCACAACTAACCATGTGATTCTTTTTCATTTTCATTCCATAGCACCAGTCCCTCTATAGCGCACAGAAAGAGATTGGGAAGAGAGTTGTTGGAAATTTAAATTTGGGGGCAGAGAAGAATGGGTATTTGACAGGGAGGGTATTTAAGGAAGGGTATATTTCCTTTCTTTAATTCAAATGGGGAGTAGGGAAACTCCCAAAGGAATTATTTATAAAGATTGCCAATGCAAAGAGCCGACTCATTGGCAAAGACCCTGATGCTGGAAAAGATTGAGGGTAAGGGGCAAGAGGAGAAGGGGGCAACAGGGGATGAGATGGTTGGATGGCCTCACTGACTCAATGGACATGAGTTTGAGCAAATTCCAGGAGACAGTGAAGGACAGGGAAGCCTGGCATGCTGCAGTTCATGGGGTCACAAAGAGTGGGACACAACTTAGTGACTGAACAACAACAATAACATAAAGACTGTGGAGTATCTACGAGAAGGGCTGACTGACGTATCGTGTTCCAGATTGGAGCTGGGCTTAGGCGATGGGCTGAAGGCCCTGCCCCTGTGTCATTGTGAGAGGGATGGCAAAGCGGGAGGAAGGGCATTGGTGGGGCTCTCTGCACTCCCACACGCACAGTCCCCGAGGATCTCATGGGCACGGAGGGAGCGACCTGGACTGGACCTGCATTGTCAGCTTCTCCCCTAAAAATGCTGGTTGCTGCCCAGGGTGTTGGACCGGCGACTGTGTTGAGAGCAGGAGGAGCTGGAAATGGTCAAGCTGAAGCTAGAGGTTTTGAGTTATAAGAGGCCTCCTGGGCTTCTGGTGAACTCCACGTGCAGCCCCACCATTGAATCGGTCTTGGGCAACAGCCATGGACAGGGAGCAGGGGAATTACTCAGGTGTTCTGTTCCCACCGCAGCAGGGGTGTGTTACAATCCAGTGATGACAGTAACTGCCAGATACAGAATCAGACACCTCAGGTTTAGGGGCCTGGTACCTGGTGGCTCAGCTGGTAAAGAAACCGCCTGCAATGCAGGAGACCTGAGTTCAATCCCTGGGTCAGGAAGATCCCCTGGAGAAGGGAACGGCTACCCACTCCAGTATTCTGGCCTGGAAAATCAAAGAGTTGGACGTGACTGAGCAACTTTCACTTTCACAGACACCAGCTGCACATGGGGTCCTCAGGCCACCTATTATTTTGACTGGCTGCCAATTTGGGGGTTCCCACAAACCCCTCAGTTCAAAAGTTCACTAGAATGACTCACTGAACTCAAGAAAGAACTATACTTACCACTCTAGTTTGATTTACACATAGTGTGAGGTCTGGGAGGGAATGAAGAGTTTGTATGCCCTCTCCTCACAGAATCGGGACACACCAGCCTACATCAGTGTGTGTACATCAAGCAGGAAGCTCCGCTGAGCACTGGCATCCAGAATTTCTGTTGGGGCTTCATTGCATAGACAGGATTGATTAAATCCCTGGCCATGAGATTTAACTGAATCTCCAACTCCTCTCTAGCTCTTCTCCCCTCCTAAGCCAGCTGAGAGTTCCAACTCTAATCACAGGCTTCTTGGTCTTTCTGGGGACCAGCCTCCACCCTGAAGCAATCTAGGAACCCACCAGAGTCATCTCATTAGCATAACAAAGATATTCCTTACACTAGGGGAAATTCCAAGGGATTTTAAAGCCCTGTGCCTGGAACGAGGGACACTGGATATATTCCCCATTATTGGTATTGGAGAAGACTCTTGAGAGTTCCTTGGACTGCAAGGAGATCCAACCAGTCCATCCTAAAGGAAATCAGTCTTGAATATTCATTGGAAGGACTGATGCTGAAGCTGAAATTCCAATACTTTGGCTACCTGATGAGAAGAACTGACTCGTTGGAAAAGACCCTGAAGCTGGGAAAGACTGAAGGCAGGAGGAGAAGGGGACGACAGAGGATGAGATGGTTGGATGGCATCACCAACTCAATGGACATGAGTTTGAGCAAGCTCTGGGAGATGGTGATGGACAGGGAAGACTGCCGTGCTGCAGTCCATGGGGTCACAAAGTGTTGGACATGACCGAGTGACTGAACTGAGCCAGTGACAGCCAGAGAAGGAGCCACAACCAAAAGAAGACGACAAATGAGCTCACATAAGCTAATCAGCTAGACATTAAAAAAAAAAACCAAACTCTACCGTCTTCCCTGCCTCCAAACCAGAACCAGGACCTATTAAAGGGAGGAGAATTTGGTTTGCTTAAAGCTCAACATTCAGAAAACGAAGATCATGGCATCTGGTCCCATCACCTCATGGGAAATAGATGGGGAAACAGTGGAAACAGTGCCAGACTTTATTTTTTTGGGCTCCAAAATCACTGCTGATGGTGACTGCAGCCATGAAATTAGAAGACGCTTACTCCTTGGAAGAAAAGTTATGTCCAACCTAGATAGCATTTTCAAAAGCAGAGACATTACTTTGCCGACTAAGGTCCTCTGAAACTCCAGTACTTTGGCCACCTCATGCGAAGAGTTGACTCATTGGAAAAGACTCTGATGCTGGGAGGGATTGGGGGCAGGAGGAGAAGGGGACGACCGAGGATGAGATGGCTGGATGGCATCACTGACTCAATGTATGTGAGTCTGAGTGAACTCCGAGAGATGGTGATGAACAGGGAGGCCTGGCGTGTTGCGATTCATGGGGTCGCAAAGAGTCGGACACGACTGAGCGACTGAACTGAACTGAACTGAAAAAGAGAAGACCACACCCCTCTACTCCACACACTTCTTAAGCTGCAAGACCTGTCTGGACTGGAGAAAGGAAAGAGCTCTGAATCAAAGACTGAAACTTCACACTGAATCAAACTAAATTTCAATTAATGAAAAGGACCTAAAAGTTGTGAGATTTTGTTAAGATACCATTAAGTGATGAGAAAGTAGGGTTTGACAGTATAGTTGAAAGTATGGCCTAAAAAAACAAAATTGTTTCATGTTCAAAGCACACTGAGCTTAATGCGCACTTACAGTCATTTATAGCCACTAGAGTAGCTAATAGAAAAAAGATGGAAAATATGAAATGTTGGCAAGGATGTGGAGCCACCAGAACTCTCATATACTATTGAGGAGCATAAACTGCTGTAACTACTTAAAGTTAAATATATGCATGCCATATGACCAACCCAATTCTACCCATAGTGATGTGCCCAACAGAAATTCATTTGTTTATCAGAAGACATGAACTAGCATGTTCAAAGCAACTCTACTCATAATAACCCCAGACTGAAGATCATCCAAATGGCCATCAGCAGTACAATGCATAAAAATAAGTTGTGTAATGTTTACAAATGGAATAGTATACAGCAATGAGAATAAATAATCCCAAACTACATAAAACAATGTGGATGAATCTCACAAACACAATATTGGTATAGAGATCATTCTTGGAGGGTAGAAATAAGGTCTCCTTTTGAAGCAAGAGGAAGATTTGTTTGCAGCCCACTACAATGATCCAGGCTTCCTAAGCTCAAGACCTCTTTCCTACATAACCTGGCCCTCCTCTTGTCACCCCCATGGGACTTGGGGCTCAGGGAACTGGCCACAAGATGTAAGTAATAAGAGGTCCTTAGTCTCTGATCCAAGAGCCTCTGTGTCCTCTGCAGCAGCCATGAAACCAGCAGGCTAACTTGATAATTTGTAGATACGGTACAGTCTCAGACTCCTCACAGTTATTGACATCCTCATGCTTCCATGTGCATACATTTGAAAAATAATGCACCTGAGCGTGCATCTATTAATTATAGACTATCTGTGGAGTTGCAGAAACACCACTTATCAGCTTTCTCCCCTGTGGCCTAAGTAGACCCATGCATCTGCAGTTTTCTCTTTTCATCAATTCCCTGAAAGTTTTGTAGTGTCATTTGCTTTCATCACATTACCCCCAGGTGATGCCTGCACAGCCAAACTACCATTCACCGCCTTCCCCTTCCCCCTTTCACATGGCTGACATTTGCTGATTTCAGTCTCCTTCTCTGGTTTATCAAGCTACATTTAACTTTTCCTTTCCTGTGCAAGTTCCCCCTTTTCAGCTCTCTGCAGAAAGGCTCACGGGGTCCTTTTCCCAATGAGACTTCTTGTTATTTGGAATGACATTCACTTCCCTAGTGGCTCACACGGTAAAGAATCTGCCTGTAATGCAGAAGACCTGGGTTCGATCCTTGGGTTGAGAAGATACCCTAGGGATGGCAAAGACTACTCACTCCAGTATTCTGGGCTGGAGAATTCCATGGACTGTAGCCTGCCAGTCCATGGGGGTAGCAAAGAGTCAGACATGACTGAGAGACTCACTTTTATTGGACTTTTGTAGGCTTCCACTCAGGTCCCCCATCCAGCTGACCTCATTTCACTGGTGTCTTCCTGATCAATTTTAACATTCGGTCATATTGGTATTTCCTATGGGACTGTCTTAAGAATAAAAAGCCATCATCACAGTTCACCTGACAGCTAGTGTGAAATTGTCCCAATGTAAAGTAGTTGATATTTTTCCCAAATCAATCCCTGACTCTTATTTTGTTGATGACCCTTTTTTTCCTGCATTATTTCTGAACAGCAATGTTTCAGATTATTTTTAAGATGTCTTCCTGGGTTTTTGAAGTTCTTTTCTGTATATTTTTTTCTGTTCTTAATATAACTCTACTCTTGAATTTTCCACCATGCAAGAAAGATAACTATCAGGATAGTGACTTAGTTTCCCCTCAATAAAACTGAGTCATTAATAATATTTCACATGAACTGGCCTAATGCTTCTGAAACAGTTTGGGGTTGAACATTTTCTTTGGCCAAGTCAGATAAACACAGTTCTTTCCTTTAATTTTCCTTGGGCTTCCCTTGTGGGTCAGCTGGTAAAGAATTTGCTTACAATGCGGGAGAGACTTGGGTTTGGGAAGATCCCCTGGAGAAGGGAAAGGCTACCCACTCCAGGATTCTGGCCTAGAGAATTCCATGGACCGTATAGGTCACGGGGTCTCACACAGTCAGAGACAACTGAGTAATTTTTACTCACTCACTTCCTTTAACAGTCTTTTCCAATAAAAGATAAAAACTTAATGTAATTGCTGTGTTTTAGACATGAATTACACCCTGTATGTGTTCAAGAAATATGTATTTACAAAATTATAAGTCATATCAGACTTCTAGTGAAGGTACGACCTTTCCTCTTACTGACCATCTCAGTAGCATCTCACTTATATGTATTTCATGACCCCCACACATTTGGAATTCTCCCTTCAGGAAGTGAGCTTAATTAGCTGATGGGCTTAAGAGACCTGGCTGTAGTGCATGGTGGGGCTCAAGCAAGCTGAGTCTGAGCTGAGCTCTGGAGTCTTGCAGTCAGTGTGCTGGACTAATTTATACTCAAGGGTAAAAATTAAGTCTAGTTCTTGGTGGCTGGCCAGACTGTTGCACAGTGTGAAAGCTTATTTCACAATAAGATGCAGACTGCAGAGCTGAAATAAGCTGAATGCATTCTTCCTCTTCACACTGTGCTGTGGAGCCTCTTACCTGCCTATTGGTCTCCATTGCACTTATCACATGGTTTTTTTTTTTTTCTCTTTTTTGCAAAAGGTACATTCATGAAAGGGCTTCCCCGGTGACCCTAGTGGTAAAGAACACATCAGACAATGCAGCAGATGTAGATTCAATCCCTGGATTAGGAAGATCCCCTGGAGGAGGGCATGGCAACCCACTCCAGTATTTTTGCCTAGAGATTCCCATGGACAGAGGAGCCTGGCAGGCTACAGTCCATAGGGTCACAGAGAGTCGGCCGTGAAAAGCAACCTAGCATAGCACAGGACACATTCATAAAAATAAGGATGTGATTATTGAGTTTGGGGTCCAAGTTGATAGATCTTTTTCCCTCCATTGGATCACATATGTCAATATCAACATTCTGTGCATCTCATTTATCTATAAGTTCTATATTTAACCAAAATTGATAGTTATTAGCTTTCACTATACCCTCACATCAGTTTCCATGTCAACACACTGCATCTCAAAATAACCAAGCATCCATCCTGAGAGAAGAGGGGAAGACTTTTCTTCTCTCCCGCTTCTCTTAGTCTTTTCTGTGTCCAGGTTTCTGGTATCCAACATCTCCTGCAATTTTCTTTTTCTCTTCGTGTGCACTTGAGTTCTGAGAGAGCCCTGCAAGGTGTCTTTGTTGGAAAGTCCTATGGACATCCAAAGAGCATCATTAAGGTCAGGTTCTGTCAATCAGAATCACAAGGAGGCAGGGTCATGTGCACCCTCGGGATGCTAGATGTCCCTGTCACGCAGGGACACCGTTACAGTGGCACTGTGCTTTGTTATCTGACTCCTCAGCTGGCAGTTTTAACTGGCTGGAACCCCTTGTCTTATTATATAGATTCTTCTTCAACTCTGGACAAGTATAGTAAGTACTGAGAGAGACTCAGTAGTTACTGAGAGTTGACAATGAAAATACCATCCCTGAGATATGCCCAGTTTACACATCACAAATTGGTAGCAACAAAGGGACAAGTTTGCATATCTGAGTGGAACAAATCATTTAAAATAACAAAGGAATTGCCTTATGTCTCCGGTAGGAGACAAGATACCTACCAAAAACATTCCTACTAAATGGATTTAACTCATTTGAAAGAAAAAGGATATTCAAATGATGACTAAAATTGCTACGCATAATGTGTTCTTGAAAAGTGTTTTCAGGAACAACAACAATAAAAAAGATCAATGAGTATTGTTAACTCAACAGGTATGTTGTGAGTAAGTCAGAAAATCTTTGACAAGTCGTGAGAAAGTATGTCACTAAGTGGAAGATCATATACTAACAAGCATTCAGAGTGAGGGTTTCATTTTCCATCCCTGGAGATACTGAGAAATAGCCAGTGAACTAATTTAAATGCCATAACTCAGGGATTATATCTGGCCTGGAATACACAGTCAATAAATATTTGTTGAATAAATCTACAATGGGGAAGTAAACAGATGTCATCAATTATAACAGCAAATCACAATTACTGATCTCCTCAGGGACTCACTTTCACACCAAACTCTTTGCCTTGCCCTGGGGTTTTCATCCAGAAAGGACAGCAAGGTCTGGGCCTCAGTTGAGTTTTGTGCAAAAGAGAAAAGAGGCAATTTCAAAGAATTTTTTAAGGAGCAATAGTGGTAATCAGTTCAGTTCAGTTCAGTCACTCAGTCATGTCTCTTTGCAACCCCATGAACTGCAGCAAGGCAGGCTTCCCTGGCCATCGCCAACTCCCGGAGCTTACTCAAACTCATGTCCATTGAGTCGGTGATGTCATCTAGCCATCTCATCCTCTTTTATCCCCTTCTCCTCCTGCTTTCAATCTTTCCCAGAATCAGGGTATTTTCCAGGGAGTCAGTTCTTCGCATCAGGTGGCCAAAGAATTGGAGTTTCAGCTTCAGCATCAGTCCTTCCAATGAATATTCAGGACTGATTTCCTTTAGGATGGACTGGTTGGATATCCTTGCAGTCCAAGGGACTCTTAAGAGTCCTCTCCAACACCACAGTTCAAAAACATCAGTTCTTTGGCGTTCAGCTTTCTTTATAGTCCAATTCTCATATCCATACATGACTATTGGAAAAACCATAGCTTTGACTAGATGAACCTTTGTTGGTAAAGTAATGTCTGCTTTTTAATATGCTGTCTAGGTTGGTCATAACTTTTCTTCCAAGGAGTAAGCATCTTTTAATTTCATGACTGCAGTCACCATCTGCAGTGATTTTGGAGCCCTCCAAAAATAAAGTCTGTCACTGTTTCCACTGTCTCCCCATCTATTTGCCATGAAGTGATGGGGCCATGTTCATGAACAGGACCTACCACCAAGGCTGAGAAGTCCCATAAGCGACGCACAGTGTGAGGGCCTTCCCCTGACTGCTGCATGCAAATCACCCGCATATTTATCATCTAACACAAGGGACAGTATCCCAAACCCCAAGAACTTCTGAGACTCAGAAGGACATCCTTCTTTAAATGGACCCAGTTGTCTCAAAGCAATACCCTCAAACAGCATCTCTGGGGACTTTAATGGCAATAAGATAGTACAAGGAAGAACAGATGTGTATAAGAGACAGCCATAAGGGTGGTGTCATCTGCATATCTGAGGTTATTGTCATTTCTCTCGGCAATCTTGATTCCAGCTCATGCTTCCTCCAGCCCAGCATTTCTCATGATGTACTCTGCATAGAAGTTAAATAAGCAGGGTGACAATATACAGCCTTGACATACTCCTTTCCCAATTTGGAACTGGTCTGTTGTTCCATGTCCAGTTCTAACTGTTGTTTCCTGACCTACATACAGATTTCTCCAGAGGCAGGTCAGGTGGTCTGGTATTCTCATCTCTTTAAGAATTTTCCAGAGTTTGTTGTGGTCCACAGTCAAAGGCTTTGGCATAGTCAATACAGCAGAAATAGATGTTTTTCTGGAACTCTCTTGCTCTCTTGATGATCCAACGAATGTTGGCAATTTGATCTCTGGTTCCTTTGCCTTTTCTAAAATCAGCTTACATCTGGAAGTTTACGGTTCACATATTGCTGAAGCCTGGCTTGGAGAATTTTGAGCATTACTTTACTAGCGTGTGAGATGAGTGCAATTGTGCAGTAGGTTGAGCATTCTTTGGCATTGCCTTTCTATGGGATTGGAATGAAAACTGATCTTTTCCAGTCCTGTGACCACTGCTGAATTTTCCAAATTTGTTGGCATGTTGAGTTCAGCACTTTCACAGCATCATATTTCAATGGTAATGTTCAAACACACACACAAATATAAGATTAAGAAGAAGCACAAGCAGAGACGATAACTCAGGGAAGGGTTGTGGTAAGTCTTGTCTGCATCAGTTTCAGTTGGAGAGAAGGGAGTCCAGGACTGAATGATAACTCTTGTCATTCGACGAAGGTGAATCTTCTGGGCATTGTTTTTATCTCCAGTTCTGCTGAAATCATGAGTCACCTTGACCTAAGTGCTGTACGTCATAACCCAGAGATTATGTCATTCTCCTATAAGGTGGACTTATTCTCGGGTGTGATTAGTGGCTGCCTTATGAGTTATAACTGGACACATTGCCTAGTTTTAGCCATTTTACTCAAATCAAGATTATGAAGCAAATATAAATGATACCCCTCTGCTTACAAGTGTGTTTTTAGTTACTTATTCATGATGATGATAGATTTGCAGTGCTTCAGGTACACTTTAACCTCTTTTTCCTTATAATAAGCAGTTTACGTGGGTGAGGTGGTTGGCTTGATTTAAGCGTGTTTTCTGTGGTCATAATGTGTAACTGGCCCATGCCACACTTGATCCCATTATCTTTCCCTGTTTAGGATAATGTCTAAATTAGTTAAAAACTTTGGCCAGCAGAACCGTTATCTTGTGCTTACCAAAGATTGCTGGTAATAATTAAATAGCCAGTGGAATATGTAGCCCCCAATTCTCAGTGGCTGAAGATAGAACTTGGAGAAATAATTGTCATAGTTAATTCCATAATTTTATTTTAGTTTCAAGGGCCATCTATTTCTTTGACTGAATGAAGAGTTAAAGTATTGAGCAGAGATACAGCTCCCTGTGTTTCTCCTTGCCTCTTCAATGAAGGGGCTCTGAACAGTAAACTGAGAGATCTGGGGTTGAGTGTTGGCAAAGGAAACAAACTGTATTTGAAAACACAAAGTTGATATTCCATTTGAAGGACATAGAGCAGAAATGCTCCATAGCTTTTTAAGATGGATGCAGTTTTCAGGGGGTGTTGCATTCTTCCTCTGTTCTTTGGTTTGGCTCACATTTAAAGCCTAGAGGGACAGGGTGATGTGGCTGCTTGAAGTAGCTCAGGACGGGGGCTGTAGCAAACTGGAGAACTTGCTTTCTGAAGAGTCAGTCTGGCTTCAGCTCCTGCCAACGTGGCCATCAGGCAATCAAGGTCACTGGAGCCAGATTCTCTATTTGTCCAGAGAAACCAGAAATCTTCACTTTTTGATCCCATCAACAGATTGTTTAAATGCTAGCAAACAATTCAAAAACAGTTTGAATGCTCTCTGGGCCAAATAAGACACGAGTGCCAAACAGATTCAGTCATAGGCCACAAGCTTGCAATCTCCACCTTGACACATCCTTGAAATTTCTGCTGATACCACTTTCCAGTCTTTGTTTTTCAGAGCTGCGATAATGTTGCTATTTAGACTGAAAAAAATGAAATCTATTGTTGCCATGGTAGCCTCAGCATTTTCAATGATAGGTAGAGATGATTTGTATTTAAACACTGTTAGCTAACACAGAATCTTATGAGTTAAAAATATAACAGATTAATTTTTTGGGGGGAAATCAAGTGATCCTTTCTTAATCCTATGCAGCACAGAATCAGTCTTAGAAACATTTGTGATTTATTAAAGTCAGAAACCCTCTGTAAGCATTTCCCCTTTAATTTTAATCCCCATGTACCTCTAAACGAAATGCAGTATATCCATTTCTGGTTCATTTACATGAAACCATTAAAATGTTGCTTCATGTAGCCCTTTTGATGTCTTAGATGCTTTTGGAAGTCGTTAAAAAATGTTCTAATCCTTTTCCCCCTGTAGTCACATTTTTGACCACAGCAAACAAGTTCAAGCACCAGAGGGTTCTACTTCTAGGCTAGAACCCAAACCCTGTGGATCTGGTAAATTCTACACAGAGAAAAATGAATGATTCTCTCCCTAATTGTCACTTATTCCAACCCATAGCAATGATGAAATAAACTCATTAAACAAAGAATTCCCATTTTACCGTTGCAACTCATAAAACCTATCCATTTTAAGTATGACTCTGAACTGAGGTCAAACTCTTAGATTCTTAAAATAACATGAATTTGGTCATGCAGCTCAAAGCTACTGCTTGCTGTTCCTCTGACTACACACATAACAACGGCTGAAAACGTGCCATATGGGAAAGGAATATGTATTTATGAGATGATTCTTTATGCAGAGAGGACATACATTGCTTTTCATGCACATTCAAACAGACAGAACTGATCTTCTGTGAGAGATGGAGCTATCCCCACATTACCAAGAGCTGTCACTTAAAATAAAATTTTGATTAATATCATTTGCAAATCGAGTACTGACTTGGTTTCTTTCCTTCCAACAGGAAGTATGGGTCTGTAGGGATACAGGCAGAGAACATATGTAATCTCTTGGGAATGGCCAATGATGAAATGACCCAAAACATGATTATTCCATGCTACTTCCTGAAATCTGTTCCTCAAATCCCCAAACTCACAGTTCTCTGAATTTATGATTCGCAAAAGTGTTCAAGGGTTTTCAGACCACTCGCCCAGCTCCACAGAAAGTGCGGAAGGGAGGGATTTCAAAGATGTGCAGGTGTGGGTCAGCCAAGGTTCATTCCTTGAGATCTTCCAGATATTTATTAGGAGTTCATGGGAGGGGATGTTCATTTCTGTAGACAAAGGATGGATTACCCAAAATGTGAAGTGCAGGTACTTTTAAGTCTGTGGCCAGACTGAGATAAGCTTGTCTGCGGATGCTGCGGTTGTTCAAATGTAGCATGTCTAATTTACCCAGAGGCCACCAAGCAGAGCAGGAGGGGGAGTGGGAGGCCTGCCAGGAAGTGTTAAAGAAAAGGGACTTTCCCAGGCTTGAGAGGCAAGAATCGGGTGAGCCCAGAATCTTCATCAGGAGAGCTATCCTGACCCGCTTGAAGCTGAGTGCTAACCTCAGAGAGGGGGCCCCTCTGAGCACAGCGCCCAGCTCTGCATTGCAAGCGGGGAGTCCGCTCAAGGGCACCTTGTGAAATCAGCCTGTGCACCTTCACGCAATCAGGCTTGTTTCTTTGGTCTTTAACGGGGCCCAGCCTGCCTAGAAAGACTCAATCAGAAACGTAGCAAGTGTTTATCATCTATCGTGTGTATGCAGCATGCTGCTGTGTACGAGCGCTCTAGAGGGCAACCTGATTGAGGGTGCTCTCTCCTTTCTGCCTTCCGTCCCCGATCCTGAAGCATGTATGTCTCTCCACGGCTAGCAAAAGGCTCAAGAGATCTGAAACAGCAACGAAACAAACATGTGCTCTTTTCTTTTCCAGACTCTCTTGCTTGGAGTCCTTCCCTAAGTCAGTCAGAGGTATATACATTTCTTGGGGAAGACTTTAAATTGCTCTAAGAAGAGAAAAAGAGACAGGAATATTTAATATTTACCTTTTTAATTTCTCACATGAGTTCTTTTTCCCCTTCTGATTAAGTTGAAGTACGAGATGCCTACAGTAAGTGCACTGGTATCAAGAACTTGATTCACTAGGGCTGCCGTCTCTGGGGTCGCACAGAGTCAGACATGACTGACGCGACTTAGCAGCAGCAGCATACATGCATGCAAACACCACCCAGATCAAGACATAAACATTCCCACACACCCTAGAAGGATCCCTTGGCTCCTTTTTGATCAGCACCCACCCACTCTCAAGAGGTAGCCATCCTAACTTCTATCATCATAGACCTGTTTGCCTGTCCTTGAATTTTATATAAATGTAATCTGAGAGTATTGATTACAATACAATATTGATTAAAATCTGAGATATCTTTGTTGTTGGCTTCTTTCATTCAACACAATGTCTTTGAGATTTATCGATGCTGTTTGAGCATTAGCTCATTCTTTTTTATTGCTGAGTTACATATATATGTACATATATAATCCATTTCTGGTTTAGTTACATTAAATCATTAAAATACAGTTTTATATACCTATTTGATGTCTTGTGATATATATATATCATACATATTTACTTATCCATTCTATTGTGGATGATATTTGAGTTATTTCCAGTTTATGACTATTACGAATAAAGCTTCTAAGGATTTTCTTTTTGTTGGATGCAAATACTTATTTCTCTTGGGCCTATATCTAGGAAAACAATGTATGGTTAGCTTAATTAGATATTGACAAGGGGTTTCCAAAGTGATTATATCACTTCATACTCCCAGCATCAATGTATTGATATGAGAGTTTCAGTTGCTTACAACCTTGCCACTCTTGGTTTTGTCCATCTTTTTAAAATTGTCATATTCTTGTAAGTATGTAAAGGCATTTCATTGTGGTTTTAATTTGTACTATCCTGATAACTAATAATAGAGGACTTTTCCACATGGTTGGTGGTCCTTTATACATTCTCTTTTACCTAGTGTAGCAGCAGCAGCAGCTCAATTCTCCCTCTCATTGTATATTTAGTTTTTTTAATCTTTCTTCTTCTTGTTGATTCATAGGATACTGTGGATGTCCATCTCACATTAGACATATATATTGCACATGTCTTCTTCCAATCTGTGCCTTATCTCTCACTGGTGCCATTTTTGAACTTTTGAAGAACGAAGTTTTTAGCTTTTTCTTTTGTGCTTAGTCCATTTTATGTCTTGATTTTTAAAAATTATGGCCTGTGCCAAAGTCATGAAAATACTCTGTTTTTTAGATATATATTAGTTTATTAATAAATAAAGGCTATCGGGGTTAACATTTACATACAGATATCTAACTGTTCCAACATGACTTATGAGAAAGATCTCCCTCTCATTTAATTGTGGTGCTGTCATAAACCAAGAAACTGTATATGTGTGTGTCTGTTTTTGGAAATATTTTTAGAAAGCAGTATTTGATGTGCAGATTTCACTTCCAAAGTAAGATCTTGCATCTTATACCAGAAATGATTGTTTGAAAGCCAACATTTTTTATTTGTTGGAATAGATTTGGTCCAGAGAGGAAAATCCCTTGGGAACTGAAAGGAAATCAGCATTGTGACAACTTGGACTTGGAGAGAAGATAGAGACCCTGGCTAAAGACTCCCATCCCTGAGGATCACTTTGGACAGGGGCTGGGAGGAGGGAGAGTGGGATGGGCATGTGTACCTGAAGCCTGGAGAGTGGATGAAGCACTTTACAGGGAGGAAAGAATTGGCATGAACAGAGATCAACACAACGGCGTGGCACTCAGGGGCTTATTTCTAGATCACCAGTTCATGAACAGGACCTACCACCAAGGCTGAGAAGTCCCATAAGCGACGCACAGTGTGAGGGCCTTCCCCTGACTGCTGCATGCAAATCACCCGCATATTTATCATCTAACACAAGGGACAGTATCCCAAACCCCAAGAACTTCTGAGACTCAGAAGGACATCCTTCTTTAAATGGACCCAGTTGTCTCAAAGCAATACCCTCAAACAGCATCTCTGGGGACTTTAATGGCAATAAGATAGTACAAGGAAGAACTTTCAGCTCTTTAATGTGGGTAGTGATGGTTGAGTCGCTAAGTCGTGTCCAACTCTTGTGATTCCCTGAACTGTAACCCATCAGGCTCCTCTGTCCATAGGATTTTCTCAGCAAGAATACTGGAGTGGGTTGCCATTTCCTTCTCCAGGGGATCTTCCTGACCCAGAGGTGGAGCTTGGGTCCCCTGCATTGCAGGAGGATTCTTTATTGACTGAGCCACAAGGGAAGCCCTTCATGCACATGGAAGTAGACAATGTGATACCTATCACCATGAAACATTAGTTTCCTGGACCTGAAGAAGAGAATCATCCCCATCTGTAGGTACTTTTCAAGTCAATGGGAGAGTACTATATAGTATTTATAGATACCCAACAATATCACTCACCTAGAGTCAGACATCGGAGAAGGCAGTGGCACCCCACTCCAGTACTCTTGCCTGGAAAATCCCATGGATGGAGGAGCCTGGTAGGCTGCAGTCCATGCTAAGGGTTGGACAGGACTGAGCGACTTCCCTTTCACCTTTCACTTTCATGCATTGGAAAAGGAAATGGCAACCCACTCCAGTGTTCTTGCCTGGAGAATCCCAGGGACGGGGTAGCCTCATGGGCTGCCATCTATGGGGTCGCACAGAGTCAGACATGACTGAAGTGACTTAGCAGCAGCAGCAGAGTCAGACATCCTGGAGTGCAAAATCAAGTGGGTCTTAGGAAGCATCACTATGAACAAAGCTGGTGGAGGTGATGGAATTCCAGCTGAGCTATTTCAAGTACTAAAAGATGATGTTGTGAAAGTGCTGAACTCAATATGCCAACAAATTTGGAAAACTCAACAGTGGCCACAGGACTGGAAAAGGTCAGTTTTCATTCTAATCCCAAAGAAAGGTAGTGCTTTATTGACTACACTAAAGCCTTGATTGTGTGGATCACAACAAACTATGGAAAATACTTAAAGAGATGGAAATACCAGACCACCTTGCCTGCCTCCTGAGAAATCTGTATGCAGGTCAAGAAGCAACAGTTAGAACTGGACATGGAACAACAGAGTGGTTCCAAACTGGGGAAAGAGTACATCAAGGCTGTATATTGTCATCCTACTTACTTAATTTCTGTGCAGAGTACATCATGTGATATGCCAGGCTGGATGAAGCACAATCTGGAATCAAGATTGCCAGGAGAAATATCAATAACCTCAGATATGCAGATGATACCACCCTTATGGCAGAAAATGAAGAGGAACTATACTCTCTTGATAAAGGTGAAAGAAGACAGTGAAAAAGCTAGCTTAAAGCTCAATATTAAAAAAAAAAAAAACTAATGTTATGGCATCTGGTCCCATCACTTCATGATAATAGATGGGGAAACCATGGAAACAATGACAGAGTTTATTTTCTTGGGATCCAAAATTACTGTGGATGGTGACTGCAGTCATGAAATTAAAAGATGCTTGCTCTTTGGAAGAAAAGCTATGACCAACCTAGACAGCATATTAAAAAGCTGAGACATTACTTTGTCAACAAACGTTCATATAGTCAAAGCTATGGTTTTTCCAGTAGTCATGGATGTAAGAGCTGGACCATAAAGAAAACTGAGCACCTAAGAACTGATGCTTTGGAACTATGGTGTGTGAGAAGATGCTCGAGAGTCCCTTGGACTGCAAGGAGATCAAACCAATCAATCCTAAAGGAAATCAATCCTAAATATTCATTGGAAGGACTGATGCTGAAGCTGAAACTCCAATACTTTGGCCACCTCATGCAAAGAACCAACTCATTGGAAAAGACCTTGAGTCTGGGAAAGAGTGAAGGCAGGAGGAGAAGAGGGCAACAGAGGATGAGATGGTTAGATGGCATCCCTAACTCAATGGACATCAGTTTGAGCAAGCTAGGGGAGATGGTAAAGGACAGGGAAGTCTGGTGTGCTGCAGTCCTTGGGGCTGAAAAGTGTTGGGCATGACTGAGCAACTGAACAATGACAGTATCCTTGCCCTTCTAAGTGTGTTCAATTATCACAGAGCTGGAAGCCTACAAACTACATTTCTCAGACTTCTTTGCTGGGAGAGTTCTTCAGATGTAGCCAGTGAAAGGCACTGATAGGAGATTTCCACGGCAAAAGAGAACCAGCCATTATTTCTCTCTGGAAGCTGTAGGCAGACAATGGAAAGTAGTAAGTGAGGTTTGCAGTGCCTCCCTGGTGAGTTCTTGTGATTTGTCTGTTTTCTTAAGGGCCTGATAGAGGCGCTTTGTGATCTAAAAAAATCAGAGCATCTCTGTGACTTTCATGCCTTCGACTCTTCTGATAGTTTCAGAGGCACATAGTTCCTACTATTAAATCCTTTCCTGCTAAAATATTTAGATGATTTTCTGATTTGCTGACCAAACTTTGATTTAGGAGTTCACCTACTTAGAAAAGTTTCTTTTAATAGTTAACTGGATCTAATCCATCATTCAATTAAATTTTATACATTTAAGGGGTACAGCTTTTGGATGAAAGGCTGTACCTGCATTTGTCTACTTGTCTTTTTATTGGTATCTGTTTCTTCATCATACCTGATTTCATTTCACCCTAGTACAATGTTCTTCCTCAGCAAAAATGGATTGAACAGATCAATAAAAATTGAGGTGGCTTAATGGAGCGACTTCCCTTTCACTTTTCACTTTCATGCACTGGAGAAGGAAATGGCAACCCACTCCAGTGTTCTTGCCTGGAGAATCCCGGGGAAGGGGGAGCCTGGTGGGCTGCCGTCTATGGGGTCACACAGAGTCGAACAAGACTGAAGCGACTTAGCAGCAGCAGCAATGAAGTAGAAAGAGTATGAAATTTGGAGTCATTGTTGTTCAGTCACTCAGTTGTGTCCGACTCTCTGTGACCCCGTGGATGGCAGCATGCCAGGCTTCCCTGTCCATCACGAACTCCCGGAGCTTGCTCAAACTCATGCCCATTGAGTTGGTGATGCCATCCAACCATCTCATCCTCTGTCATCCCCTTCTCCTCTTGCCTTCAATCTTTCCCAGCATCAAGATCTTTTCCAATGAGTAACTTCTTCGCATCAGGTGGCCAAAGGATAGGAACTTCAGCTTAAGCATCAGTCCTTCTAATGAATATTCAGGATTGATTTCCATTAGGATTAACTGGTTTGATCTCCTTGCAGTCCAAGGGACTCTCAAGAGTCTTCTTCTTTAACACATGGCCTTAAGTTTATTTCTACTCTGTACTTACAAACTCAATGATCTTAGAAAAGCTATTAAAATTCTCTGAGCTTCCTCTATGGGTATAACAAAAACCTCTCCTTGTCTGTATTATAGGATTTAGTGAAATAGTGAATTTCCTGTCTTAAAATTGTAAAATGTTTAACAAAAGTTTGCTACTGGTAATAAACACCTCTCTTAGAAATGACAATTTCAATTATGATATGACTTACTCTGTAGAGTGAACATCTTTTCAGTAATAAAAACTGTAATAGGTAGCATTTATTATAGGCTTCCCTGGTAACTCAGCTGGTAAAGAATCTGCCTTCTGTGCAGGAGACCTCAATTCAATTCCTGGCTCGGGAAGATCCCCTGGAGAAGGGATAGGCTACCCACTCCAGTGTTCATGGTCTTCCCTGGTGACTCAGATGGTAATGAATCTGCCTGTAATGCTAGAGACCTAGGTTTGATCCTTGGGTTGGAAAGATCCCCTGGAGGAGGGCATGGCAACCCACTCCAGTGTTCTTACTTGGAGAATCTCCATGGACAGAGGAGCCTGGCGGGCTACAGTCCATGGGGTCACAAAGAGTCGGACACGACTGAGCAACTAAGCACAGCACAGTATTTATTACAGGTCAAGCACTATCCTAAGTTCTTTACATATATTAATTCCTTTTATCCCCTTATTCATTTTATAAGTGCTGTTATTATCTCCTTTTAACAAATGGGGAACTGAGGCATAGAGAGGTTAAGTGACTTGCCCAATTTTCACATAGCTTGTAAAATGGTGGAGCCTGGGCTTGAACCCAGAAAGCCTGGCAACAGAGACTGAGCTTTTAGCCATTAAGAAAAATTTGGAAGTTGGAGGAGTAACATAAAAAGAAAAGATAGTTCAGCTGCCCCCTAATTTGTTCCATTTGACAAGAAGACAAAAAGCCAGCTAGTGTCAGCTGTGAGCCCACATTCCCACTCTTGACACTGGTCTGGAAAGAGACCATGGAAACAGGCTGTAAGCAGTGGCAGCTGTAGCCTCCTGCTTGGGAGTGGATGGGTGGGAGAAGCAAGGCATGGCCTGGAGAAGACCAGGAAGCACAGAATGTGCTCAGTACCAGGCCGAAGCCAGGTTGTGAGCAAAACCCGAGGGTGGACACAGCAGCAGCTGTGCTTGTGACATCATCTGCATTTTTAGTTGATGCCCATCTGCATGTGGCCTTGCTAGCTGGAAGCTTGGCATCGCATCCAAGAGGGGTATCACACCCAGCTCCTGCTCCCCAGGGATGCTGGGAAGGTGGGAGCAATGGCTTTGGACTGCTGATCTTATCCTGAAATGGCATCTGGGGCTGGACTCCTGTCCACTCATCAGCTCAGCCAACAGACACGGTAGCTACTTTGCTTCAGGCTTTCTCCTGCGGCCACTGTCCGTGTCTGCCTGCTGTTCAGCTGTGTTCCTTCCCTTAGAAAACAAATAAGAGAAATGGAAAAACTTCCAACTCAATGCTAGGGGGAAAAAAAACAACTTTTTTTTTTTTAAGCTTTCAGTTTTTGGAAAAATAAAGCCTCCCAATCCTTTGAAAAGTTTTCATATATTTAATGGTAACTGAACTTACAAAACAGAGGATTGACTAAAATGAACACGTCCAGATACAGACCTAGTTTGGGAAAAAAGAAATGGATAGATTTGCTTCTAAATCTTGTGTTTTAGATGAAGGGAGAAAGGAGCAGGTGTGGCTCTGGAGTTTCATATCCAAGGTCCAGTAGAGATCAGAGCTGGAGATGGAAATCAGGGCATTTTCATTTGGGTGATAGTTGAAACCCCAAAGGCAAAGATAAAATCTGAAGGACAGGCTATAGCTGGCAAAACCAAAGAATCAAAGGCAAAGTGTGGGCAACTCTTCTCCTGGCTTCTTAAGCATTCTAGAAAAACTTTCTTTAGGGGAAGAGACGGGTGGAGGTGGTGTTCAAAGACTTCAACCTAAGATATTCTAGTCTCCCACTATTTATTTTTCCACAGTTCTCTTGGAACTGCCTTCTAAATAAAGAATTGAGAAATCAGAGTAAACTTGGAATTAAGAGCCCTTAGAAAAATACATAGAGAAGAATTATATTATTATGTTACATATTGTATCATTCACTCTCTGAGCCTTGGGATTTTTTTGTACTAAATAAATAGTCTCACACACAAGTGCTTGTCATTTTTCATCATTTTCAACTTTAAAAATTATCTCAATGGGAACTATATAACTTAACTTTTTGCAATGCTATCCTTGTCCTTGAATTTCTCTATTAGTGTTCTCTGGTTAGCAGCTTATAAGATGAACTTCTGAAGTGCATGACCTCCCTGCTGCTGCTAAGTCACTTCAGTCGTGTCCTACTCTGTCCGACCCCATGGACGGCAGCCTACTAGGCTCCTCTGTGCCTGGGATTCTCCAGGCAAGAACACTGGAGTGGGTTGCCATTTCCTTCTCCAATGCATGAAAGTGAAAAGTGAAAGTGAAGTCACTGAGTCATATCCAACTCTTTCCAACCCCATGGACTGCAGCCTACCAGGCTCCTCCATCCATGGGATATTCCAGGCAAGAGTACTGGAGTAGGGTGCCATTGCCTTCTCCACATGACCTCCCTGATGTAGACTAATTGAAGAAAATCCTAAAATGAATTCATAAAAAACAAAGGGCCTCGCTAGTATTCATTTGTAGAATGTGGTAGATATTGCCCCACCTTTTATTGCCCCCAACCTACCCAGATCTCCAAAACTCCACCCTCCAAATCTATTTGCACCAACTGATAAACATGGCGGTGAGTTGCTGCCTGAGTCACTGTGTCTCCCATGGGATTCAAATGTGTGTGGATGTATTTTGGGGTGAGGGGGTGGGGGAGGGGAGCAGAGAGAAAAGCAGACTCCTCAAGGAATAATTTATTAATTGGAATAAAAGGATAAATATGGTCCAGCCAGCCAGACCCAAGAGCAGGGTCCTGTTATTAGAGTACTGTTTTTTCTCTTTCTAGAAACAGTAGATGTTTCTGGAACTTGCAGCATGGTATCTGGCTGGGAAATCCTCCCATCCATGTTCCCCAGGTGACATCTGTCCATTCCTTGAAGAATAGGAGCTGGATGTATAAACTGACAGGTGTTGCAATAAACCTCATAACATTCCAAGACCCAAGGAACCATGCTGTGGGAACATCCTGCCCCCGACTCCCACCATCAGAAGGGGACATAGAGGGAGTGAATGTTTTCCTTCCTGAGTTACAGGAGACTGAACCTGTCATAGTCCTGTGTTGACTGATACCACTGGTGGTGGTCGGGTGCATTAGCTGAACCTTGGCCAGGCAGAGGTCTTTTGGAAAGGGCCCAGGTCAAAGGCAGGAATGTGGCTTTGGGAGGCAGGCGACTGCAGCTGCAAGCAATATGGGGTGGCAAAGGTCAGAGCAGAGGGTGCCAGGGGCCCTTGGAGGCTGAACAAGGAGAGAAGAGGCAGTGAGATCAACGTTCCTAAGCTGATTCACAGATGGCTGTAAGTCACTCTCCATGAATTCCATCCATACATGGGGCGACCATGGGAGGTACTGCATGAACAACGGGAGTTCGTTGGTTCCAAGACCTGGGCAGTAGCAGTCATATCTTTTTGTTTGAATCCATAGGCTGCTACACAAAGGATGTTTGAGATGTAAGTGAAACCTGTAGATCACTGAACAGTGGAAAAGCAGCTTCTTTCTTATTCCAGCTACATATACAAATACACATAGCTCAATCAAGCCTGGCCTGGCATAATAAGCATGATGCATGTACAAGTAATTTTAAATTACTTAAGTATTAATAGATGCTTTTAAGATGCTCACAGTCTGTCCTCAGGCATTTTAACATTTAAACCCATTCCTTGCCTCCTTTTAATCTTATTTACGCTGTTAATTTGCTAAGCAAATATTCTCCAGTTGAGCTGTTTCAAATCCTGAAAGATGATGCTGTGAAAGTGCTGCACTCAATATGCCAGCAAATTTGGAAAACTCAGCAGTGGCCACAGGACTGGAAAAGGTCAGTTTTCATTCCAATTCCAAAGAAAGGCAATGCCAAAGAATGCTCCAACTACCGCACAATTGCACTCATCTCACATGCTAGTAAAGTAATGCTCAAAATCCTCCAAGCCAGGCTTCAGCAATA
>SJYT01050673.1:730542-842940 GCA_006410635.1 Cephalophus harveyi | reverse complement strand
CTAAAGCTGAAACTCCAGTACTTTGGCCACCTCATGCGAAGAGTTGACTCATTGGAAAAGACTCTGATGCTGGGAGGGATTGGGGGCAGGAGGAGAAGGGGACGACCGAGGATGAGATGGCTGGATGGCATCACTGACACGATGGATGTGAGTCTGAGTGAACTCCGAGAGATGGTGATGAACAGGGAGGCCTGGCGTGCTGCGATTCATGGGGTCGCAAAGAGTCGGACACGACTGAGCGACTGAACTGAACTGAACTGAACTGTCATGTTTGGAAGTGCCCCTGGCTTATGTAACCGTGGGGACTCCAGCTCGGCTACAGGATAAACACCAGGCACCTGGAGCCCCGAGGTACAAGGCCAGGTGGCCCGATAGAGGTGAGTTTCTTAAAAGGGAAAGGAGTCTATGCAACAGACACTAGCAAGAAACTCGGTTAAGTGAGGACATGGCCCATGTTGGGAAGGAATGGACCATCCTGAACATCCAAGAGCCTTTAATCTGTTGATCTCAACCCAGATCACACGTCAAAAGCACCATGGAGTGCTAATATGTCATGACAATCCCACTAGGTCAGCTGCAAAGTTACAATACTTCCTTTCTCTGTGAACACACAGCCTTGGTAACCTGTCATCAGGAGCACATGGAACTTTGGGCTGGGACCATTCTATGCCCACTGGATCACTTACAGAATGCAGAAGGGGAGGAAAAGAAAACATCACTCTTTATGTCTGACTCAACCTCATGACGTGGTTACTGGCGTGCTGGTTACATCTTAATATTTCTGTTTATAAGGAAAGGAAGTGTCTCTTTGTGCCAAATGGAAAGGGAAGGGCTATAATTAGATGTCATCTCTGTCAGTCATCCTTATTATCAGTAATGGAAGCTGGTCACCTTGCAGAAAGTAAAGTGAAGTGAAGTGAAAGTCGCTCAGTTGTGTCTGACTCTTTGTGGCCCCATGGACTATGCAGTCCGTGGAATTCTCCAGGCCAAAATACTGGAGTGGGTAGCCTTTCCCTTCTCCAGGGGATCTTCTCAACCCAGGGATTGAGCCCAGGTTTCCTGCATTGCAGCGGATTCTTTACCAGCTGAGCCACAAGGGAAGACCAAGAACAGTGGAGTGGGTAGCCTATCCCTTCTCCAGAGGATCCTCCCAACCCAGGAATCGAACTGGGGTCTCCTGCATTGCAGGTGGACTCTGCATTGCAGAAATTCTCTGCATTGCAGGGAGATTCTCTGCATTGCAGGCGGGGTCTCCTGCATTGCAGAAAGAGAGCATGACCTTAAATGACATATTTCTCTGAGAAGCTCCTCAGAAGGGAGGGTTCTCTAGATATACTGGGACCTTTGAAATTATTCAAGACAATGTCTTGAGTAGAAATAGGACCTAAGAGAGTTTGTTGAAACATCCCTTCAGCTTGCTCCTGTTTCTTCAAATTCTTTTCACTTGCTCCCTAATAGGTAATTTGGGGTCTGCTAAGGAGCAGGGTATGTTGCTGATTTTTGGCCAGGGATTCTTTTAAAACAAGGTCCCACTCTTATTCATTAAGTCTAGAATATATGTTACCCTAAGATGCGCAAGAGCTGTTAACCATCAACATGCTGTGCTTTAGATTTGAAAGTGTCTGAAGCACTTCATGTTAAATGCTACGTTAGTCTGTGCCCTGCATATCTGGTTTAATCCCTGAACAACCCCATTACCAGCTCAAACATTGAGAAGTAGAGTAGTTTTCAACCTGTTCAAGGCCACAGAACCTGAAGGCATTTAGTGAGAAGTCAGATCTAGAGGCTGTGCCCCTCCTGAGGCCAAGCTGTAACCACCTTAAGCCCCTCCCTTCCCGGCATCCTCTCGCCAGCCTGCCCTCCTCCTCTTGCCCCTGCTGTGTACTGAGTGATGACCGTTGTGCTTCAAACTTGGTGCTGGGCATTATATCTGCCCTTTTCAGTCTTAGAGGAATTCTCAGTGGGGGTTACTAGTTCCCCCAGCCCTCTCTCTCTAGGAAGAGCAAGTGATTGCCCAAGACTACACAGAACCATTGGTCTCCAGAGACCAATCAGAAAAAGGCATCCTTCTGGGTGCACCAATCAGAAAAGAGCCGCTCCTTGCGAGGCTAACACTGGGCCTGGTGAGAGGAATAGGGGCTTGGTTTCCTTTGAAACAAGCACCGGTGTACCACTCTAGGCAGAGGCCCTGAGAAAGATCACTATCCTCTGAGCCTCTCAGCATAGTTCAGATAGTCCCAATTTTTAAAAACTTGCTTTTTCCCCCCTTCTCTGTGGGTCACTGTAGGAAAGCAATATTATACCATTGTGCCTTGGCTCAAAATATTATAACTTTGGAGGAAATCTTCAGAAGAATTTAGATCAACAGAAGTAACCTTATCTGGAGACACTTATGGGAGGGGAGCCCCAGAACACAGTTATGAGTGCATATCAATGGGATCAGACCAATAGTATCTATATTAGCAATATTATCCACCTGCAATGAAAGAGACTCCGGTTCGATTCCTGGGTCAGGAAGTTCCCCAGCAAAGTGATAGACTACCCACACCAGGGCTTGCTTCCCTGGTGGACCAGCCAGTAAAGAATTTGCCTGCAATGCCGGAGACCTGAGTTCGATCCCTAGATCAAAGATTAAGGATCCCCTAGAGGGGGGCATAGGAGAAGGCAATGGCACCCCAATCCAGTACTCTTGCCTGGAGAATCCCATGGACAGAGGAGCCTTGTGGGCGGCAGTCCATGTCGGATTCTTTACCAGCTGAGCCACAAGGGAAGACCAAGAACAGTGGAGTGGGTAGCCTATCCCTTCTCCAGAGGATCCTCCCAACCCAGGAATCGAACTGGGGTCTCCTGCATTGCAGGTGGACTCTGCATTGCAGAAATTCTCTGCATTGCAGGGAGATTCTCTGCATTGCAGGCGGGGTCTCCTGCATTGCAGAAAGAGAGCATGACCTTAAATGACATATTTCTCTGAGAAGCTCCTCAGAAGGGAGGGTTCTCTAGATATACTGGGACCTTTGAAATTATTCAAGACAATGTCTTGAGTAGAAATAGGACCTAAGAGAGTTTGTTGAAACATCCCTTCAGCTTGCTCCTGTTTCTTCAAATTCTTTTCACTTGCTCCCTAATAGGTAATTTGGGGTCTGCTAAGGAGCAGGGTATGTTGCTGATTTTTGGCCAGGGATTCTTTTAAAACAAGGTCCCACTCTTATTCATTAAGTCTAGAATATATGTTACCCTAAGATGCGCAAGAGCTGTTAACCATCAACATGCTGTGCTTTAGATTTGAAAGTGTCTGAAGCACTTCATGTTAAATGCTACGTTAGTCTGTGCCCTGCATATCTGGTTTAATCCCTGAACAACCCCATTACCAGCTCAAACATTGAGAAGTAGAGTAGTTTTCAACCTGTTCAAGGCCACAGAACCTGAAGGCATTTAGTGAGAAGTCAGATCTAGAGGCTGTGCCCCTCCTGAGGCCAAGCTGTAACCACCTTAAGCCCCTCCCTTCCCGGCATCCTCTCGCCAGCCTGCCCTCCTCCTCTTGCCCCTGCTGTGTACTGAGTGATGACCGTTGTGCTTCAAACTTGGTGCTGGGCATTATATCTGCCCTTTTCAGTCTTAGAGGAATTCTCAGTGGGGGTTACTAGTTCCCCCAGCCCTCTCTCTCTAGGAAGAGCAAGTGATTGCCCAAGACTACACAGAACCATTGGTCTCCAGAGACCAATCAGAAAAAGGCATCCTTCTGGGTGCACCAATCAGAAAAGAGCCGCTCCTTGCGAGGCTAACACTGGGCCTGGTGAGAGGAATAGGGGCTTGGTTTCCTTTGAAACAAGCACCGGTGTACCACTCTAGGCAGAGGCCCTGAGAAAGATCACTATCCTCTGAGCCTCTCAGCATAGTTCAGATAGTCCCAATTTTTAAAAACTTGCTTTTTCCCCCCTTCTCTGTGGGTCACTGTAGGAAAGCAATATTATACCATTGTGCCTTGGCTCAAAATATTATAACTTTGGAGGAAATCTTCAGAAGAATTTAGATCAACAGAAGTAACCTTATCTGGAGACACTTATGGGAGGGGAGCCCCAGAACACAGTTATGAGTGCATATCAATGGGATCAGACCAATAGTATCTATATTAGCAATATTATCCACCTGCAATGAAAGAGACTCCGGTTCGATTCCTGGGTCAGGAAGTTCCCCAGCAAAGTGATAGACTACCCACACCAGGGCTTGCTTCCCTGGTGGACCAGCCAGTAAAGAATTTGCCTGCAATGCCGGAGACCTGAGTTCGATCCCTAGATCAAAGATTAAGGATCCCCTAGAGGGGGGCATAGGAGAAGGCAATGGCACCCCAATCCAGTACTCTTGCCTGGAGAATCCCATGGACAGAGGAGCCTTGTGGGCGGCAGTCCATGGGGTCACTGAGAGTCAGACACGACTCAGTGACTTCACTTTCACTTTCATGCATTGGAGAAGGAAATGGCAACCCACTCCAGTGTTCTTGCCTGGAGAATCCTAGGGACAGTGGAGCCTGGTGGGCTGCCGTCTATGGGGTCGCACAGAGTCAGACACGACTGAAGCGACTTAGCAGCAGCAGCAGCAGAGGAGGGCATGGGAAAATCCCCTAAAGGAGGGCATGGCAACTCACTCCCGTATTCTTGCCTAGAGAATCCCCATGGACAGGGGGGCCTGGCGGGCTATAGTCCATGGGGTCACAAAGAGTCCAGACATGACTGAGTGACTTTCACACACACACATGTATGTTCAATAGCTATATCTGTAACACTTATTTTTATGTGTCAGCTTGACCGGGCCATAGGGTACCCAGATGTTGGACCAAACATTATTCTAGGTGTGTCTGTGAGGGTATTTCTAGATGAGCTTTACATTTGAGATGGTAGACTGAACAAAGCAGACCACCCTCCTAATGTGGGTGTAAGTAAGTAAGTATTAGTTGTTCAGTTGTGTCTGACTCTGCTGCTACATGGACTGTAGCCCATCAGGCTCCTCTGTCCATGGAATTTCCTAGGCAAGAATACTGGAGTGGGTTGCCATTCCCTCCTCCAAGGGATCTTCCTGACCCAAGGAACAAACCCACGTCTCCTGCATTGCAGGCAGATTCTTTACCATCTGAGCCACCAGGGAAGCCCCTAATGTGGGTGGGCCTCATCCAGTCAACTGAAGACTTGAGTAGAACAAACTCCTCTTATCTGACTGCTGAGATGGTATATTGGTCTTTTCCTGCCTTTGGACTGAAATGAAAACTGACTCTTCTTAAGTCTGGAGCCTGTCAGCTTTAAGATGGGAATTTACCCCATCAGTTCTGGTTCTTGGGCCTTGAGACTCAAGCTGGAACATATGCCATTGGCTTTCACAAATTTCCCATTTGCAGACTGCAGATATTGGGATTCTTTGGCCTCCATAATCATGTGAACAAGTTCCTTGTTTTATACATCTATTAGCTGTATTTCTCCAAAGAATACTAATACTGTAGCTGTAGCTATATTTTTGTCCATATCCTCTCCCCTGTCTTCTAAAGAAAATTCTGACTTCATTCATAAAGATTCTTATCTATTGTGCCCATCAAGGAAAATTATCTCACCTGAGCTAGTTCTTTTGGCCTTTTATGACACCGAACTAAGAGCAACTGGGGAGAAATAGAAAAGACCTGAGTTAAGTTTGGTGGAAAAGTTGAGGGGTATTTGCATCAAGAATAGGAGGAAACAAGTCCATACGTTTTGCTTGTTTTCTTTGTTTTTAAATATTGTTCTGTTCTGTTATTTCTTTCATGGTGTTCAAAAAGTTCCTTTTCAGAACTTGAGTAATTTTTGGTGGCTGAACTGTGTTTTACTGGCTGCAGCTCTGTGTTAAGAGTAATACATTAGGATCATGGCTTTATAAAAAGCTCCTATGAATATCCCCCAACTGAATAATCAATGCAGTCTATATTTTTCTAATAAGTTATTTCTTCAACTCTCAAGAAAAGCTTAAGTACAAGCAGTAATTTTCAATCCCTCTTTCCACAAAAAGAAAGAAGGGGGGAGGGAGAAGGGGGAGAGAGAGAAATGAAACTGTGAGGTTTTTGTCTTCCCTTAATCCTTGAAACAGGATAGCTGTATGGCCAGCTGTAAATCTAAGTTCTGGGAAAGAATTAAGCTGGAACTACCTAAAGCATCCATTATGTGTAATCAATCAACTTACCCTATGTATATAATTTAGTACTAGTTATGTACTATCCTTAGGAAAATTGAGAAAATGGTCACACAAATCATTATCTGTCTGTGTGCAGATGAGAAATACTAGTTGAGAAAGGCTAGATCAGAGTTTCTGGCAGTGGCACTGTTAAAAACTTGGGCTGAATAATTCTTTATGTGGGGGCTGTTCTGTGCATTGGAGAATGTATCCCAGTATCCCTGGTCTCTGTCCACTAACTAGGTGCCAGTAACATCCCAACCCCCATCACACACACCCCAGTCATAACAACCAAAAAATGTCTGTGCACACGTACATGCTAAGTTGCTTCAGTCGTGTCCAACTCTTTGTGGCCCTCTGGACTGTAGCCCTCCAGGCTCCTCTGTCCATGGGATTCTCCAGGAAAGAATACTGGACTGGGTGGCCATGCCTTTCTTCAGGGGATTTTCCAGACCCAGGGATAGAACCCACATCTCTATGTCTGTCTCCTGCATTGGCAGGCAGGTTCTTAAACACTCAGTTCCGTTCAGTCACTCAGTCGTGTCCGACTCTTTGCGACCCCCTGGACTGCAGCACACCAGGCCTCCCTGTCAATCACCAACTCCTGGAGCTTACCCAAACTCATGTCCATTGAGTCGGTGATGCCATCCAACCATCTCATCCTCTATCATCTCCTTCTCCTCCTGCCCGCAATCTTTCCCAGCATCAGGGTCTTTTCCAATGAGTCAGTTCTTTGCATCAAGTGGCTAAAGAATTGGAGTTTCAGCTTCAACATCAGTCCTTCCAATGAACATTCAGGACTGATCTCCTTTAGGATGGACTCACTAGATCTCCTTGCAGTCCAAGGGACTCTCAAGAGTCTTCTCCAAGACCACAGTTCAAAAGAATCAATTCTTCGGCACTCAGCTTTCTTCACAGTCCAACTCTCACATTCATACATGACCACTGGAAAAACCATAGCCTTGACTAGACAGACCTTTGTTGGCAAAGTAATGTCTCTGCTTTTTAATATGCTGTCTAGGTGGGTCATAACTTTCCTTCCAAGGAGTAAGTGTCTTTTAATTTCATGGCTTTAACACTAGTACCACAAAAAAAAAAAAAAAAGAAAGAAAAAGGTCTATACATCTTGCCAAGTGAGCCCAGGTGACAAAATCATCACCAGTGGAGAACCATTAGTTTGAATCCTTGCTATTGAATGTATAGCAACAGGGGCATCACATGGAAGCTTGGTGAGATTGCAGAATCTCAGGGCCCATCTAGACATTCTGAATGACACTCTGTGTTTTAACAAGATTCCCCACATACCAGATGGTGCCAGTGGTTAAAAAAAAAAAAAAAAAAGCCCCCCTGTCAAAGAAGGAGACACAAGAGATGTGGGTTGGGAAGATTCTGGGTTGGGAAGATTCCCTGGAGTTGGAAATGGCAACCCACTCCAGTATTCTTGCCAGGAGAATCCCAAGGACAGAGGAACCTGGTGGGCTACAGTAAAAAAAAAAAAAAAAAGCCCCCCTGTCAAAGAAGGAGACACAAGAGATGTGGGTTGGGAAGATTCTGGGTTGGGAAGATTCCCTGGAGTTGGAAATGGCAACCCACTCCAGTATTCTTGCCAGGAGAATCCCAAGGACAGAGGAACCTGGTGGGCTACAGCCCATAAGGTCGCAAAGAGTTGGACTTGACTGACACAAAGCAAGCAAATAAGCAAGCCACTTAATTTGTATGCACACCAAGATCTGAAATGGAGAAGGTAATGGCAACTCACTCCAATATTCTTGCCTGGTGAATTCCATGGACAAAGGAGCCTGGCAGGCAACAGTCCATGGGGTTGCAAAACATTGGACACAATTGAGAGACTATCACTCACTGAAGGTCTGAGAGGCTCTGTCCACCTTGCTGAGGCCAGCTTAATTAGAATATGATTGAGCACCCCCTATGAGCAAGACATCATATCTTGCCCTAGGAATAAACTGATAAATAAAACAGACATAATCCCTGGTCTCACTGACCACCTAGTTTATACCTTTTCAGCTCAGTGTATTGTACAGTCATTCTCATTCATGTCTACACAATCAAATAATACATAGCCAAAAATTCTGATGCAGATCTATTTTTCTGTACATGTATAGATATTCAGAATGTATCCTGTTAAGTAAAAAAGCAAGTTGCAAAATAGCATATACTATACAGTATGATCTCAGTTTTGTAGACACAAATTAATTTAAATGACATGCACATAAAGATCCTATCAGAATATATAAGCAAGAAAAATGTTAGTGTCTCTTGGGAAAAGGGATTATGAGTGGTTTTTAATCTTCCTTAACTTATTTTCAGCATTTTTCTGAATTTGTATGACGAGCGCATATTAGTTTTATACAATTAGAAAAGACAAGAATCCTTTTTCAGTTTGCAAAAGATGACCTTAACAGCTACATCTGTTGAGCCTCACCATCTGTCCTTACCATCAAAAGGTCCAAGATTCATAAAATGTGTCTACACTTTCACTCTTTTGGCTGAAATTCATCCCTTCATTCCCCCAGAGACCAGGATGAGGACGAAGGGTAGACATGATTCTATTCCAGTTCCTGTGCCAGAGACCCCTAGCATCTCTAGGGGCTGGAGCTGGGAGGTGCTATAAAGCTAAGCTTTGGGGCTAGAACAAAGAGGGGCAGACACCAGTTCACGATTCACCAACCCCATTTCCTCTTCCTCCTCCGTGGCTCTTGGTGATCCAGTCTGGCCTTGTGACTGCAGAAATGTGAGCAGAAGTGATATGTGACACTGTAGGCCTGGCCCTCAAACGCCTCCAGATGTGCTTTGCCCTGTTCTTTCTCCCGTGCTGGGTTATTACATACGGCCCATGTGAGACTGATGGCCGAGTCCCCCTCGGCCCCCGTGCCCCGTGTTGAAGCAGAGCAGGCTGCTAATGGAGAACATATTTTACACTTAATAGAAGCAAAAAATAATAAACCTTGATCACATTTGAGCCATTAGCATGTGGGGGGTTATTTGTTCCAAAATCTTTACAGTAGGTTTTGGGTGAGGTACTATTGATGTGCATGGTTAATAGGGGAACAGCGGCCTCTCAATGAGGACAAGTTTGAATAAACTGGATCACGTTGGCTTGAGTCTCACATCTAGGCTCATAGGAGCACGTTAACAGAGACGACATAAACGGAGGAGCCTAGATGTTTGGGCCCTGCCCGACAACCGACAAACAGTGAATGAAAAAGTAATTGGTCCCCTCTAGGAAAATAGTCTGGATCAAGAGCCTGTGTTCTCTGGCCACTAAGCGAAGTGACGAACACTTTGTTCCAGCAGCAAGTTATGGGTGAAGGGCTATCAAGGAGGTCTGTTAGAAGCCTGAGTCTTCCTGCTTGAACATAAGAGCTAATCCATTTGAAATCACGTTATGTTAAAACTTGGCACCAAGCTTGTCAACCCAGATGTGAAATTTCATTGTCAAACAAACAGAGCAAAAAAAGTTGAAAAGGTTCTGGGACTCTCAGGTTGTTGTGGTTTAAATGTTCTTTCATTGAAAAATTAGGCCAATAGATAGATGCTTCTGTAAACTTTTGCAAAGAGTTACTACTTTAAAAAGTAATGACTCTATATATACTTTCAAGAGCCTTTGAAATAACAGCCAATAACAAAGGAAAACAATTGTGCTTATTAATAAACTGTCTGGGTGGGCATGCATATGTTCTTTTCCTGTCTCTCCACTAAAATGAAACTTTGATTTGAATAACAAACCTTGACCCACAAATAATTTCTCTGTTTTTCCTAGTTTCCTTTCTTGGCCTTTTACTAGGCACAGTCTGGATGATGTCTTGACAACACCCGCCTTTGGAGGAGAAAAACGGCTGTTAGTAAAAGAGATAACTTCTGAGCGATGTTGTGCCCAGATATGGGGCTGAAATTCAGCATTATAAGATATTATGTTAACTAAAAGCCAGAATGAACCAGAGAAGCTGACACTTTAGACTAAAGGGCTACTTTGTCAGAACCAGAAAACCCTCAGGCCGCCTTGGCATTGTAAAAATGAGGTACCGGGTCTACATGGACAGTGTCACAAAGGGAAGCAAGAAGAAGGGCATTAAAATCTAGCGAACTCTCAGAAGAGGGAGCAGAAGTAACTACAAATCCCTCTGGAGTGTAAGTAGAGACAAAGCATAGACCAACCCACAGACCTCTGAAAGTCTACTGCAGACCACACCAGGGAGGCCTGGACCACCCCAGAAGACCACTGGTCCAGTGGGTTACTCTGGGAGCACAAAGGCAGCCCTCTTTGCGGCCACAGCGCCTTTTATTGCCTGAAAGATACAGTGATACTTATAGCCCATTCTGGGGGTCTGTAGGCCTTAATAAGTTCCTGTGCATAGGCCCTGAGCAGCTTGGAGCAAAGGCTAGAATTATATTATTCCTGGCTGAGAATGTTCCCCTTTAAAATACCTTGTAATTACAGTGCCACCCTTGTAGATAACAAACCACTGTGAGGTCCTAAGCCATATTATAAACGTCTTCCCACCTAATAAACCTCCTCTCTTGGCATCTCCCTCCCTAAAATATTTTCCTTTACCCCCAAACCTTCTGGGCCTTCGCCTACCAACTTCAGGAAGAATCTCAGAAGGTTGAAAGCGGAGAAGCACCAGTAGAGCTTCAGGTCTAACCAGTTCATGTCACAGAGGAGGAGCTGAGATTCCCAGGAATGACACTTCATGGATTCTGAGCCCCAGTGCACACTCACCAGGTCTCCCAAATGACCCCCAGAGGCTCAGCCATTTCCAGGGCTTTCCAGGCCAGCTCCTTCAAAACACTGGTGATCCATGGGCTATGCCTGCCACACGTGGATGTGTCCATGCATGGTTTTCTTTGCAACCTTAGTCTCCCCCCCTCTCTCGTGTCCACACACACACACACACACACACACACACACACACGCACAAGTACATTAATGAGTTGCATCTCCTCTGTTGTAAGGCCTTTGTGTGTGTGTGTACTTGTGGGTTTGGGCTTACATTCTAGCATCTGCTAATACTTGTTGGGACACGAATGCAAGATGACACATCATTTAGCAAAGTCGTGGTACTTGGTTACTCTAAGTACTCAATGATGCACAAGTTTCCTCAAAGAACGCACGTCTTCCTGGTACTCTGCCACCTGAACGAGTGCAAGGGCCTCTGACCCCAGGCTTCCTCCTCCTGGATGTAGGCTCGTAGATGGTGTTTGGCTGGACATAGAGTGGGGACTTTGTGAGACTTAGGACATGCGAGAGCTGTTTCATGGTCAGCTCACGTGACAATTGGCTATGGTGTCCTTCTCCTGTAACGCACGTTGTCTCTTCTGCTGTGATCTCTCTTCCAGCCACTCATGTTCTAGGGGGACAGTTTTGGGCCCCAGATGGATGACGGGAGTTTTTTTTAACCTCAGATGGCTGACAAGTGCTGGAGCTATAGCTCCCCAGGCGGAGCACAGGGCTTTCTGAAAGTGAAACTCGCTCAGTCATGTCTGACTCTTTGCAACCCCATGTACCCCATATACAGTCTATGGAATTCTCCAGGCCAGAATACTGGAGTGGGTAGCCTACCCTTTCTCTAGTGGATCTTCCCGACCCAGGAATTGAACCAGGTCTCCTGAATTGCAGGCGGATTCTTTATCAACTGAGCTATGAGGGATCGGGGCTTTCTGTTAGATGGTAAAATGCAAGTTTCATGGAAGCCCAAAGGCCTTCAGGGCAATGGTGGTAAAAGTAGAAAAAAAGAGAAGGTTGTGGGGGTCTGGTAGGCTCCTTAGACACCTGCTAGAGAAAGAGCACAGGAGCTGGGAGGGCTGACAGGCCATGGCAGACCTGGGAGCTTCAGAGACCACAGCCAGAGGCATGCCATGCGTTAATGAGACGTGAAGCATGGCAGTGCCATTTCTCTATGCGGGGTATGAGAATGAAATTTTATTTATGATGAGAGAACACACTGAAACAAATCAGGTCCCTTTCTTCTCAGATCTTTTTATGCACTTACATAGAAATACTTCATGATTGCAGCTTACCCTCTCCTTCTCACCTAGACCTTTGCAATCCCAGCAACTCCCAGTATCCACGGGGGCCTGTGTAAGAAAGGGACCTTCCAGAGGTTTCTGACCTTGACTATGGAGAAAGTCTATTTAACTGCTTTTGTTCTGATTCTCGTCACTGGGGCTATAGGGCAATTCATGCCACTCTTGAGAAAGCACAGGAAGACTCTGGAAATGTCATTTCTAATGATGAGAAAGTATCTCCCCATTGGGATGAGGTTCAAATGGGCAATGTAGTGTAGGTTCCCTAATACTCTCACTTCCTGGAGGGTGACCACTATGAGGGTACTAGGAGGTGACAAATGACTCAAGCTAGGTTAAATCAGGAAAGAGCTCATTCAACAGCATTTCCAAAAATCTGTGGGTTAGCAGGCAGCAGACCTCAAAATAAACTAGAACCTGCAGGACAAAAGCCATAAGAAATCTGACTCTTCCATCTCCTCCTGGTGGGTCAATTTTCTTTTCTCTTTTTATACCCTGGCCTTTTCTGCTTCTGTGGACAGCACCTCTGAAAACACAACCGATAATGGTGTCCATTGACCTGAAAAAGGCTCTTTCCTCACTTGAAAAAGATCTTCCCTCACTTCATTCCATGTTCATGAGAAGAGCGATTCCAATTGGCCCAGTCTAGGCCTAGTCCACGGAGAAGGCAATGGCGCCCCACTCCAGTACTCTTGCCTGGAAAATCCCATGGACGGAGGAGCCTGGTAGGCTGCAGTCCATGGGGTTGGGAAGAGTCGGACACGACTGAGCGTCTTCACTTTCACTTTTCACTTTCATGCATTGGAGAAGGAAATGGCAACCCACTCCAGTGTTCTTGCCTGGAGAATCCCAGGGACAGGGGAGCCTGGTGGGCTGCCATCTATGGGGTTGGACAGAGTTGGACACGACTGAAGCGACTTAGCAGCAGCAGCAGCAGCAGCAGGCCTCATCCTGGTGCTTATTCCCGTGGCCAGGAGTTGATTCCAAATTGATACAAACATGGCCGCCAGGAGCCATGGCGGGGGATGGGTGGGGAGGAGTGGGAGGGGTGAAGCAGTTCCCCAAAAGGACTGTGGGCGGGATAGGGGTGACTTGCTGGACACATAACCCAGTAGGTTCCCTGTAGGGCAACCACAGTTCCTGGTTTAGGATGTGGCCTATGAAGGTACCAACCAGTGGTTTCTAAGTGGGCTGTAGGTTCCTAGTTGGATGCAGAATGAAGGAGACTGAAGCTGGTCTCAGAGTCTTAGGAAACTCGGGTTCTAGTTTCTGCTCTGTGGTCTAAGGCAAGTTCCCTTCTCTAGGTATCAGTTTCTTCTGAAAAATAGAGAATCTGCATTAGGCTGGTTCTAGGTAAATAGTTATAAAACATTTAAAAATATTTTAATGTTTAAAAATTTTTAATTATACTGTCTATCATCACTGACCATAAGGCTGCTTGGGTTAAACTTAATTAGAATGGTCTCTACCTTTTACCAGTTATAGCAACTGATTTCTCAGATGAGAAGTTCTGATGGGGTGATATTAACGTGTGTGAAAACCAAAAGGTATGGAGAGTGAATTCATTACTAATTCATAAACATAGTTTTGTTGTCTATCTCCTTCAAAACAGAACCCATTCGGGGGTGAATAGTAATAATAGCTATCATTTTTTCTAGCTAATAACAGCTTTTTCTGTTTGCCAAACTCTGTGCTAACACTTCATTTGATATTTCGTTTAGTTGTCACAATAATACAAGGTAGGTACTATTTTCAATTCCCTTTTTACAGATTAAGAAGCAGCTCTGGCTTAACAAGGTTATCTGGCAAGAAAAAGGCAGAGCCAACATTCAAATCTATTTCTTCTGCCAAAGACTGTATTGCATTAGCTGCTCTCTGCCCCTTAAATTAAAACTAAATAAAATGTGGTGGAATTAATACATTATAAAATGATAAAATACAGTGTATGTGCAATGTTATATATGTCACATATTTACCCTTTCAATTCTGATATTCCATACTTCACTGCAGGTGTCAGAAAGATATAGGTACAAATGAATGTGTAAGCTTTTAAACAGAACCTATTCCCTTGTCTGAAAGGCATGACAATGGTTTTCTCACAGAGCCAGGCTTGTGGGGGATACTTTGCAAGCCCGGGCTCAACTACATAAGGGCCCAAAGTTAAGTTTTTATTGGCCTGAGTAGGGTGATTCAAGCCTTGATGTTTTACTGCTCAGGCCATGTGGTTTGGGAGGTGTTGTTGTGGGGTGTGTGGGTTTGTGATTGCTCACGTGTGCACACGTGTGTGTGCATGGCTGGGTGATTTCCAGAGTGGAACAAGAAGGATTAACTTTCAGCATTTGGCTTACCCTAACCTATAGCATATGGGCACTGGCTTTAAGTTCTCATAAAGCTAACCCCTGGAGACTTGTTAAATAATTTATCCTCAACTTTGGAAGAGCAAAAGAATAAGGTGATTAAGAAAAATGGAAAGCCACATGATAATGTGTCATTGATGGAGTGGGGTTGTCTTTCACTGAGGTCCATGGTGGGTGTGGTGGTGCCTGGATTTGGAGGGGGGCCTGGGGTGGGTGTTAGATCTGGGTTGGGGGAGCCCTTGGAGCAGACAGCTCCTGACTTCATTCCCAGCAGCTGCAGCAGAGAAAGTGAGAAAAGCTTCCATTCTGTACTCAGGGAATGGCCCCAAGTTTAAACATACTGAGCCATGCTAATTTTAAGGCCTCTCAATATAACCGTTTTATTTCATCCAGCTGTGGGGCCTGACTTTTGGCTAGAAAGGAGGGCCAGAGAGAGAGGGAGACCCGAGCTGGAAAAATAAATCTGCAAGATGCCTGTCAGTACCTTTTCTTAAGTTGGAGGTTGGGAGCTGTAGCAAAGTCACGTGGGTGATTGAACATAAACCACCACCTCCTGCTGACTTTAAATGGCCCCTTTCCTGTCCCCACTGCCAGCAACTGGAGACATGAAAGTCCTTCAAGCCTCAGTCATGAAGCTCTCATATCCTTGTTCCGTTTTAGTAAAGATGCCATGAGCATAGCTCAGTCCTCAAATACTCATCCATTCACTGAAACAACTTCGAGGAGGCGGGACTAGCCAGGATCTGTGATGGCAAACAACAGAAACTATTTTTGGCTAAGTTAAGCAGAAAAAGGACTTTATTGGAAAGAGACCGGATAACCTGCAAATTTGATGAGAAGGCCACATGAGAACCAGGTCTGGGTGATATACAGGTGCCAAGGGAGACCAGATGCTAGATACACAGCCACGGTAATGCCACAGAAGGCTCTGGATGTCACTGCAGCCTGATTGTCGCTGGTCCTGCCAGGATTCATCTTTAAGTACCCCCACATTTCTTTGTGTCATCCATTTCAGATTGCAAGGCCAGTGGCACCCAATGCCACGTGCCAGGTTGCTGAGAGAGGAACTATCTAACCTGCCTGGGCTTTGAGATGAGAGGTGAGAGAGAAGAGAGATGAGAGGTGAGAGGAGAGCCCTGCCTGCAACATAACCCTGAGGATTCCAGTGCTGTTGAAGGCAAACTTGCCAGATGTTTACAATAGAGCTTCCTCTACAATCTCCTCTTCCCAGAGAGGCATAAAGAATGAGGAGTGCCTGATATCATAACGAGCCAAAGCTTGGTATAATGGTCAGCAGTCTGCGTTTTCCAGGAGGCTTAGATTTCTCTGACCTGGGTTTAAAGGAAATTTGGCGCTGAGGTTGTTTGTCCAGGAAAGTCCACATGAAGGCCATTGGCACATGCAGGTGTGGACCCTGTTCCCTTGGCTTCCTTTGAAGGAGAGGTGGGGACAGAGCTGGAGATGTCATGTACCTATTAAATGCTGGTCCCTCTTTACAAGTAGCCTATGATGAAAATCAAAAGCAACTGTCTGTTTCATTAGGCCCCTCACTGGACATTGAAAGTGTTAGGCTGAAGATTTAAAGACCATGCTTTGGTCTGTTTGGTGTCTTTATTCAGCAAAATTTCACTACAGGCAAGACAGGCCCCACCGCCACCCCTCCCACTACTTGGGGTAGGGGGGGTGGATATTTTCCAGCTGTTTGTCTGCTTCCTCTGTTACCAGTTTATGGGAAGCCCTGAGGATATGGAGGAAGGAAAACTGCCCTAAGAACTGGTCCACCTTGGGGACTAGTGTGATCCTGAGTCTATCACCAGATCTTTCTGGGCCTTGGTTTAAGAGGTGGGAGGAGAGAGCAACCCTTCTATTCTTAAAATTAACCAAAAGGATTGTGAATTTAAAATACAGAGTAGATTCTGCAATGGCTAAGACATTTTAGTAGCCTTAAGGGAAATGAGAAGAAAATGTGAACTCTAAGAGCATTGCCCTTTGAGGCCCAAAGTTTCCCATCTCCAGGATAAATGCGGATTTGTTCTCAATTGCTGAAGCATGTCCGACATGGCAAGCGCCCCCTGTGCCACTCACCTGAGGCTAATTAATTTTGTGGGGGCATTTCTTCTCCCCCAGCTGAAGAATTCACATGAGGAAAGATGGTTCCTACACATTAAGCTTGCCAGTTGTGGCCCTGATTCCTTAACAAAGATGAAAATTCACTGGAGGAAGTCTATGAAGAGCTCAGTAAGGCAAATGAGCTTCATGGGTGACTGTGTACAAGGTGAAGGTGAAGTCAACCCAGCTCAGATGTCAGTCAAATGGGCAGTGAACAGTGGACAAGGGCGTTCACTCCTCCTCACACACTCCCCATCAACCACTAAGCCTCCCAAGGTTAGTCCATCTGCTCGTTTAGGAAGACGTCTGGGGTTGACTGAATGGATGTGATTCAATCAAGAACATTCCCTGCCACCTTATGTCAAGCAATGTGACCAAAGAAGTGGATGCTGGACTCAAGTATTTTAATTTTGGGGTCCTACAGCAAGAGCCAATTGCTGAGTTGCTTCCCAGCAGGTCATAAGAAAAGAGAGAGGAAGAAAGACTTAACGTTTGAACACACATTGTGCTTTGCAGAGCCTGTCCTTAGAGGCACTCCAGGCTAGGGCAGAGACTCTTCCCAGGTCAGGAGACGGGGATTCTTGTCCACCCCTGCTCTCCCCTCGTGAGAGGCAGGGCTGGGAGGCAGGCATGGTTTCACATGGGTGCTGGTCTCTGGAAACCTTCTCCTTACCCAGGGGCCACGTTGAGCCATGCTGGTAGCTATGCCTGTCTGCCCTGTAGTCATGAATCTCTTGAGCTAGTTCTTATTTTTAACATTCCATCCCTTGACCTCCAAAGAAACAACTCCAAGGTTGTTCTCCCTGACTTCTGATTTGAAATGGAGGTCCACTGACAACTCAAGTGGTCTCTTTCCCTCTTCTCATGTCAGTTCTTAACCAGATTTTACTTGCGTAAAAGTATTGGTGGAGGTTCTGTTCCTGCCAATATAGCGAACTGTGTATTCTGAAACCCTGTCCTACTACAACCTGCCTAGAAATCCTGGGAAAATATAACAAAAGGAAAGTTAAGGAAAACCTAAGGGGCTCAAAATGAAAAGGGGGGCCAGAACTCAAAGTAGGAGATGGGTTCCAAGTCAGGCTGTGCTGAGCATGTTGAAGAATTTTGATGCCCTTGGGTCTTATCAACCATGCAGGGGAGAGGATCTGAGCAAGGTAGGTAGGTACAGCTGAGACTCCTGTCAAAATCTGGGAAAATGGTGTATTGGCAAAGGGAGAGGACAAGGAAACGTGCATCGCTGGATTTGGGTTCTTAGTGGTGACACTAAGATTTCCTGGAAAATCCATAGCCTGTGTTTGCCATTCTGCAGATTTGTTTGACTTTACACCCCCCACATAGTTGAGAACATCCAAAGTAGAGAGGTTAACTTACAGGTTTTCCAAATGAGAAGCTCTCAGGGACCTTTGGTTGGAAACAATGCAAATTCTCTTCAGACAATGAAATCTCCCCCAGGCCTTAAACAACTCTCACAACAGAAAGCAGCAGAATTAATCAAGGAACATAGAAGGTCAGCTGGCCTGGCCTGTGAGCCACCCTGCCCTCCCATACAGCACGGACCCTTGGTGCCCTTGGTGTTTGAGAAACACGCTTTCCCTCTGCCTGCGTACATGCTCAGTCACTTCAGTCACTGCCTCTTTTCAACCCTGTGGACTGTAGCCTGCCAGGCTCTACTGTCTGTGGGATTCTCCGGGCAAGAATACTGGAGTGGGTTGCCAGCCCTCCTCCAGCGGCTCTTCCCAACCCAGGGATCGAACCCAGTCTCTTGCATTGCACGTGGATTCTTTACTGCTGAGCCACTGGGGAAGCCCAGCATTTCCTATAGTCCTTTGCAAAAACCAACTTACTACTGTTTCACAGGTGGCAAGATTTAAACACAAGACCACTTGTCTTTAGTTAAGATTTCATTTCTAAGGAGGTTCAAGCTAGGTCATACTACTTTAAACCAGTTATAGTGATTACTTGAGATAGTTTAGTGATCTGGTTTAGAGCTGGGCTCCCGAATCAGGTAGATCTCATTTGAATTCTGGCCCACCATGGGTCACATGACCCTCTACGCTCCAGAGAAATGAGAACATCTGCTTTCTATGATCATTAGGAATTTTAAATAAGACAATGCATGCCAAGTGTTTTGCATCATTTCCTGTATTTACATAGTAAATACAATATTCACAAAATGTTAAAGTATTATTATCTCATAATTATTATTGTAATTTTCTTCTCCTCCTTCTTCTTTCTTTTTACTTTAACTCTGAGGCTAAAGAGCTACTATTATGAAACTCTTCACTAAGTACATGGACTTGCTTTCATACAATGGTCAGATTTGTGCTTTTCTTTGCTCAAACTTCATCTGGATATCTTACCTGTGACTAAATCTATATGGTCTATAAATCCCCTTTACATCTATTATTCCAGTTTGCTCCATTATTCCTTAGTAGGATGGGATGAATTTATATTTTGCTATTGAAAGAAAAACAGATGGAGAGGGACTGTTTCAGCCGTGTTAATAAATGAAGAACAGGAATTCTTCATGTTTCTTAAGTCTCAGTCCAGGGACCTTATCAATATGGCAGCCCACTGCATTCACAGACAAGTGACATTACTGACCTGGGAGCTAGGGCTAGGGGCTGGGAATGCTGTGCCCCTCCGGAAGCAGTCTACACCACTGAGGAGTTTACAGCACCGAAAATAAGGGCCATACGAAAAGCAGGCAGTCGGACAAGTGCTGACGCTAATGAGGAGGCCCTCTAGGGGCGTGTAGGAGGGACACCTAGCCCACACTGGGAGAACCAGAACAGTCTTCCCAAGACCCAGAGCTCTCATGCTGACCTCTGCAGACCTTCAGCCACAGCAGCTCCTTCATCTCTCTCCCCAAAAACACCACAGCCCCGAACTGCCCTCTTCACTCCCCAAACACCATCCCACCCCCACTGATTTTAACCCAGGCACAGGAATTCGTTGTTCTGATTTCAGCAAATCACAAAGACCAGTGAGTCTCCTGGAGGGTGCTGGCCTGAGCAGGAATGAATTGCTGCCAGGCTTTCTACAGCTGAAAGGGTGGCCTGGAGTTGGGGGGGAAGAGAATTTTGAGGGGGCAGGGCTGGGTGTGGGTGTGGATACACAGCTATGCTCACCTTTCCTTCCTTCCCTTGTTCTCACGTTAGATTCTCCAGGCAGCATAAGGAGCTGGGAACTCAACTGGGGATCTGCTCTCCTATGAGAAGAGAATGTTGAAAACTCAAAATAAATGGGATTTGTGTTGCTCACTTTCTTTCTTCCCTCTGCTGTCTCCCAGCACCCCATCTCATCCCCCATATACATATGGAGTTATTTTGTGGGTAATAGAGGTCAGAGGAGAAGGCAATGGTAACCCACTCCAGTACTCTTGCCTGGAAAATCCCATGGATGGAGGAGCCTGGTAGGCTGCAGTCCACGGGGTCGCACAGAGTCGGACACGACTGAAGCGACTTAGCAGTAGCAGCAGCAGCAGAGGTCAGTTAGGGCCATCCCTAGAGCCTGGGGGTAGGGGATGGGAGGAGTTAAGAGGAGTAGGGGCCCATTCTTTCCCCCACCTAACCCAGCCACCTCCAGCAAACCCCAGAACCACTCTTGTTCCAGCTTCTGCCAACTTCCAGGTCCTCCCAGAACTTACCTCCAGGAGAACTAGGTAAGCACCCACACATTCTAGTTGTTTACTTTGCAATTTGGAGCTTAAAATGATATATACTGCAGTTTCATTAAGGTGTAATTTTGAGTAAACACTTTTAATAAAACCCTTTAAAACTATTTCAGTGTTTGGATTTAAATCATCTCTTAAAACAGAATATACATGATAAATTATAGTCACAAGTCCCTCAATTTTCCATAAGCCTAGTGCCTCTAGTTAAGGGTTTTAAGTTACAGGACATTTTTAGTACAGCTTGGAATACAATTTCATTTTATAGCTTGAGAAACATTTCATAGAGTAAATACTCTTCAAATAAATCTCTGGAATAAATGAATGTAAGAAAAACATGGAGAGTTTTATAAAGCAAGTGAGGTGAAGCAGGGGAAGAAGGAGGTTAAGTCTAAATAAGATGCAGACATTTCTGGAGATATCTGAAAAACAAGACGAATGCGTGGGATAGATTTTTCCAGCTCTGGCTGCTATAGCAGAACACCATAGATGAGGAGGCTTAAGCAACAGACACTGATTTCTCACAGCTCTGGAGGCTGGGAAGTCCAAGGTCAAGGTGTGGCAGATCCAGTGCCTGGTGAGGGCCCTGTTCCTGGTTTGCAGATGGCTCATCTTCTCCTGATAGCCTCACTTGGTCAGGAGAAGAGAATGAACAAGATTTTGAGTCTGTTATTCTAAGGGCACTAATCCCATTCACAGGGGCTCCACCCTCATGACCGAATCACCTCCCATAGACCCCATCTCCTAACACCATCTCATTGAAGGGGTAGGCTTTCAACACAGCATTTCCTCTGAAATGCTGGGAAATGGAGAGGGGATATCAGGAGGAAACGTGTTGGGCGGTGGGGCCATGCATGCAGTGTTCAGGGCATGACGAGGTGGTACCCAGGGGCAGATGGCACCACAGAAGCAACAGCCACTGACAGATGAAAATTCTGTAAGGGCATTTAACAGGGCCAGGGCCCTTTGTGGACAAGAGGGATCAAAGGGGGCTGGTCTTGGCATAGGTTGTTTGTTTGTTTTTTAATAAATTTTATTTATGAGTTTATTTTTGGCTCCACTGGGTCTTCATTACTGCACTCGGGCTTTCGCGAGTTGCAGTGAGTAGGGGGCTAGTCTTTGTAGCAGTGCACAGGCTTCTCATTTCAGTGGCTTCTCTTGCTACAGAGCACGGGCTCTAGTCATTGCAGGCTTCAGTTGTTGCAGCCCATGGGTCTAATTGCCCCTGAGGCATGTGAAATCTTCCTAGACCAGGAATCAACCTGTGTCCCTTGCATTGGCAGGAAGATTCTCAATCACTGGACCACCAGGGGAAACCCTTGGCATAAGTTCGTTCATGAGGCTTAGGAGACTTGAGTTACACAGGTAACTGCTCCTCTGAACTCCAGGCTTCCTTGTCCAGTGCCTTCTCTCCTCGTCTTCTCTCTCCATGCCCACGAGCTGTCACCCAAGCCAACTTAAATTCCCAGAATCACACACGCAGGCAAAACCTGTGTACAGATCATAAACTTATTTAAACTTTAGAGCTCTTTGAGGTTAAGGATCGTGAGTTAGCAATGCCCTGAAAAATGGGCACAAATCACATCTACATAGAACTTGCAGTGGTTTTCAACCCATTACATATGTCTTACTTGGTCAACATAAGTCTGGTGAGGTGGGAGCTGAGAGAGCAAGCTTGACAGGAAACCAGACACAAGTACAGCCGCATGGTTGAAAATCTCTTCGTTCACGAGGCTCAGGCCTTCACTAACAACAAGCAATTTCTTAGCAAAGCAAGGTCTAGCTCCTCCTGTGAGCCAGGGTGATGTGGTTTTTTGAGATCATATCAGTGATGGAAGGAAAAGAAGTAAAATCCACATGGCCTTCTGGAAAGGATCAAGTATTCGGTCTTCTACCTGGAGATTCGATTCTCCTTCACAAGGGGATGGACCCAATGAGTTCATGTAAGAAACCAGTTCTTACCAACTCTGTTTGTTTTGAATTGTATTTGCTTTAAGATGTGTCTACCTGTCACGGTGAAACATGCCAGCACATATGCAATGAAATAGCCCTTTTAAGAACACTCCCTCCCCTCCACCAAAAAAAAGGGCCTGGAAACTTTGTAATGAACCTGGGACCTTAAAGATGAAGGCATTCACCACTGTGTGTCTCCTGCCCAGCTCCCCCGGCTCCACTAAGCAGAGGCGCCCTGACTTTTTCATCAGGGTGGCAGAAAACCAGGAAGAATATTATTCTTTAAACTTCAGAAGACTCTGGAGCCCTCTGGGTCTAAACCTCCCACTTTTGAATTAAATGGGGATGGCTAATGTCTCTTCCTCACAGATTGATTCTGTCATCCAGTGGGGCTGGGTCTTTCTCAGGGGATTTCTGAGGAATGTTCCCTTTGGGCAAAGAAAGAGATGCTGGAAATTTCAAGAAGCCCAGTGATTCATCTATCCATCCATGTAGTCTCAGAATTTGCCCTTCTGTTGTAGTCATATTTAGTAAATGTCTTTGTGTATCATGAGGACCCATTTTGTAGTTGGGGAGCTCTATTTGTGACTTCAGTTAACTGATTCAGTTGCATTCATTCACTCAGAACACATTCCTTTGAGTAACCCTGTTCCATGCACCAACTGCTGCTGCTGCTGCTGCTGCTAAGTCGCTTCAGTCGTGTCCGACTCTGTGCGACCCCATAGACAGGAGCCCAACAGGCTCCCCTGTCCCTGGGATTCTCCAGGCAAGAACACTGGAGTGGGTTGCCATTTCCTTCTCCATTGTGTGAAAGCGAAAAGTGAAAGTGAAGTCGCTCAGTCGCATCCAACTTCTAGCGACCCCATGGACTGCAGCCCACCAGGCTCCTCCATCCATGGGATTTTCCAGGCAAGAGTACTGGAGTGGCTTGCTATTGCCTTCTCCGATGCACCAACTAGATACTAGCATTTAGTATGTATTGTTAACTGGCAGCTACTATGCTGAGCATTTTACCTATGTCATCCCATACTCCCCTCAACAACCTAGGAGGCAATTACTACTAGTATCCTTTTGGCTCAGATGGTAAAGCATCTGTCTACAATGCGGGAGACCCGGGTTCAATCCCTGCGTTGGGAAGATCCCCTGGAGAAGGAAATGGCAATCCACTCCAGTACTATTGCCTGGAAAATCCCATGGACAGAGGAGCCTGGAAGGCTACAGTCCATGGGGTCTCAAAGAGTCAGACACGATTGAGCAACTTCACTTCATTTCACTTCCTTTTTTAATAGGTGAGAAGATGGAGGCTGAGGGAAATTAGGAGGAGCAGGCACCCCATATTAGGCAGTCTGACTCCAGCAACTGAGATCTTGACCTTGACGCTACACTGTCTCCAAGAAATCCAAAGGTGAGTCAAGCCTGGTTCATACCTTCATGAGCTCATAGTTTAGACAAGGAAGCAGAACTGTAAAATATGGACAATGGAAAGGAAATTTTCCTAAAGGTATGTGCTATGAAAATAGCATGGGAGGAGAAAGCGTTTCAGCCCTCCTGGTTAAGAGTATAGGCATCAGAGATATCTCTAGTGAATCAAAGGAAAAAAGCATCCAAGCTGGATACAAACTTCAATTATCCTCAACATTTCTGTAACTGGAAAATAAAGCTGAAGTCATTGTTAACAGGCTCACATGTGCGGGGCAACAGGTCAACCCTCACTGACAAGACAGGTATAAGCTGCAGCCCAGGAACTTAAAAATGAGGGAAATCTTGCTTGCAGAAAGTTACAGTATCAGAGGTAAGGAACAGAATCTCAGTCTATTTAGCCCGCTATAACAAAATGTCACAGATGGAGTGGCTTATAAACAACAGAAATTTATTTCCCACAGTTCTGGAGGCTGAAAAGTCAAGATCAGGGTGTCTGCTAAAGGCCTACTTCTTGGTTTAGAGAAGGCCATCTTTTTGCTACAGCCTCAACCTCATACCTCAGGAAGGTGCTTCCTGAGTTCTCTTATATGAGAGCACTAATCACTTTCAACCTCTGCCCTCGTGACCCAATCCTTCACCAAAGGCCTCACCTCCTAATAGCAAAACATTGCGGGTTGGGATTTCAGCATACAATTTTGGTGGGAACATAATCAGTCTGCTGCTTCTGCTGCTAAGTCGCTTCAGTCGTGTCTGACTCTGTGCAACCCCATAGACGGCAGCCCACCAGGCTCCCCCGTCCCTGGGATTCTCCAGGCAAGAACACTGGAGTGGGTTGCCATTTCCTTCTCCAGTCTGTGAAAGGGAAGTCGCTCAGTCGTGTCCAACTCTGTGCAACCCCATAGACCATGGGAGTTTCCAGGCAAGAGTACTAGAGTGGAGTGCCATCGCCTTCTCCAAATCAGTCTATAACAATACAAATATATGAAGTCCCTGTAGCTCTAACTCTTTTTCAGGGCAAACCTACTAGAAACTGTTAACATAGATAAATAAGGGACACACTAGGCAAGAAGACCAATCATTTGTGTTTGATGATTTTAGACAGAGACTCCAAACTTAAGACTGGTGCCACCCCTCTTACCACTGTTTAGAAAAAGCATGCCCTTTCATATCAAAGGTTTATACCAAAGTGCCCTCCCACATTTGGCTGTCCATTCCTGATGACCAGGCTCAACATTTCCATGATAAACAAACTCTCCCTTTTCTGATCCCATAACTTTGCTTCTCCAGCATCTTGTCTATAAAGAGAGAGTGCTTTAGCCAGACAATTCCTCTACCTACTTGGGCTTGACAATAATATTTCTCAGTGTAAAATAATAAATAAGCTTCTAGCCTCAGTATAAATAATAAATTAACCTTCTACAGTAACTAGGTGAAAAAACTGAGGCCCAGAGAGGCTCTACAAATTCTTGAGAATTCTCATAGGAACTCTTCTTAAATTATCACCATCAAAGAAGGATATCACCACAGGCAGGGCACCCCCAAATTATATGGAGCCCTTATCTATGTAAACAACTTAATATAAAAATATATTATAAAATGCTATGTTACAAATATATATATATTACAAAAAGAACATGTATACACATACATATGAAACACTGTGCTATACACCTGAAACTAATACAACATTGTAAATCAAGTATACTTCAATTTAAAATACATGTATGTATATTACAAAATTCACAGGCTCATGTGAGGTACAGTGATTTATCAATGAAGATTTGGAACAATGGATATAAGAGAGTCCTCATGCATTTGCTGATTGATTGTTCAATACCTGCACATAAAGATTCTTCACAGTGTTCATGTACCAGCTCTTCCTATTCAAGCCCAGGAACTCTTTGTGTCCTTTATTCTCAAATGCTCTATTTATGACTAATTTCGTATCTGTCACCAAAGAAAATGGTGTCGATGCTATTATTACAGAAGAAGTCATGGCTCTTTAGAACCTGTTTGTATTTAAGAAATTTAGATTTGCCTGCCTCTGCCATTCCCTGTACTGCTGACTTAACACTACTGACATCTTCCTTCATGACAATGCCACTCTTATTGTGGCTGTTTGTGAATATTGGCTTCCAGTGACACTCTCAAAATGTGTTACTGGGCTTCATTCATGATGACCACAGATGCAAGTTTTGCCCAGAGTATATAGGACTATATGAACAATGATTTAATTTCTGATCATGATAAATTTACTCTCTAGATTTTATAGCAATAACAAAGAACAGCACAACTTCCTAGCATACCTTCTGAACTCTTTAGGCCATGAGCAGTGCTTTTATAGATTGTGATCTTTCAATGCTGACTGCACTCCTGACTTCCCACACAGCTCCATCAGTAGGTGCAATGGGTTGGGGTCCTGAGCAGCTAGAAGAATGTCCACAATCTATCAAACAGGGATTAAGACCCACCTGGGAAAACATGAGGTCATCATTGGGAAGGTCTGTTGGCGTCATGGAGCAAAGGTCTTGAAAGCCATTGTGGACAGAGCTGTGAGCATCCTAGGGAACTGTATGATTAGTGGCATTCGGGCTGGGGTGACTGCCCCATGTGCCAGCAGGGCTTCTGCTGCCACCCCTGCCCCTTCGAATGTTATAGCCCAGAGGCAGCACCATGGTTGGACGGGTGGGAGCAGAAGCATGGGACCAGCATGAGGCTTAGGTCAAGGACTGATGACAGACCTTTGAGTGTCCAGAGCTCTGAATTAAACCTTGCCAAATAGGAATTACAGCTGCTCAGAGGCAGTGTATCAGGACCGTCCTGGAGGCCTGATCCTATGAAATGAATGGCACGCTGACAGGAGAGAGGAGTCTGCTCACCAGGCCAGCCTGTAAGGGTTAGTTACTCAGCTATGCACTAAATACGAATCTGTGTCCCCAGATTCATATGTTGATATCCTAAGCCCCCATGTGATAATATTGGAAAGTGGGCCTTTGGCAGCAGATTAGGTCATGAGGGTGGAGCTCTCATGAATGGGGTTAGTGCCTGTATAAGAAGAGAAACAAGAGCTTGCTCTCACTCTGTCCTCTCCACTAGCTGAGGATACAAGAAGACAGCCATCTGCAAGCCAGGAAGAGTGTCCAGATCTGCTGACATCTTCACCTTGGGACTCCTACCTTTCAGAACAGTGAGAAATAAATCTCTGTTGTTTAAGCTACATCATCTATGGTAGTTTGTTATTGCAGCCTGACTAAGACAGTTATGTTACATAAACACAAACCTTAAGGATCTTAAAAGATTTTGGTTCTTAAATGTGTCAAAGTAGCCTTTGTCCTGAAGTCAAGAGATCTATTGTTTGTTTGTTTGTTTGTTTTTAATATTACTCCTTATTTTGATAACATGTTAAATTTAGAGAAAAGTAAAAAAAAAATGCATAGAATTATGTATATTCTTTATACATATTCACCAGTTTGCATTTTATCTCATTTGTTTTACTATTCTATCATCTGTCTGTAATATATAATTATATATACTATATATATATATATACACATATATTTTTTGTATCTATACACACAAGATATGCATTTCCCCCTAAACTATTTGAAAGTAAATATTTATTTATTTTGGAGAATGAAATGGCAACCCACTCCAGTATTCTTGCCTGGGAAATCCCATGGACAGAGGAGCCTGGCAGGCTATAGTCCATGAGGTTGCAAGGAGTTGAACACAACTGAAGCAACTAAGCATGCATGAATTAATTTATTTATTTACACTAAAAAAAAAAGTGTATCTTTCCAAATAAAAATGTTCTGTTTTTCATAGTGGAATGATCAAAGTCTTTTAAAAAATAACATTGATAGAATACAATCATCTAAGACAAGTAAGCTTTGTCAATTTCATCAACATGGTCCTCCTTCACCTTAATCACTTTGGATTTGTCTGACTGTTTCCTTATGATTAGATTCTGGGGACGCTGCCTTGGCAGGAGTGCCACAGAAGTGATGTTGTCCTCAGTACATCATATCAGAAAGGACATGTCAGTTTATCCCAGTGTGGTGATGTTACTTTTGTCACTTGGTTATTGGTTATTGCTCACCAGGTTTCTCCACTATAAGGTTACTTTCTCCCCTTTGTAATTAATATTTAATTTGTGGTAAAATCCTTTTAGACTATGTAGATAACTTGTTTCTCATCAAGACTTCCACTCTCTAATTTTAGCATCCATTGTTAACTTTACAAATCAATCATTTCTTCCGTATTTACAAGTTGCCATTCTAGTTAAAGAGAACTTTTCCTTCTTTCCTATTAACTTTTTCATATCAATGCAGAATGAAGATTTTCATTGTATTCAGTTCAGTTCAGTTGCTCAGTCATGTCTGACTCTTTGCGACCCCATGGACTGCAGCTTGCCAGGCCTCCCTGTCCATCACCAACTCCCAGAGTTTAGTCACACTCATGTTTATTCAGAGGGTTATAATATACTATGATCACTTATTTTGATGTTCAAATTGCCCCAGATTAAACACACTTGGATTTTAACAACACTTTTGGCTCTAAGAAGCTATATGAACTGGGGCAAGTCACTTTGCTTTTTGAGTCCAATTTCTCATTTTGAATAACAAGGGAGCTATGCTAAAAAACTTTAATTTCTTTTTCTATGTGTACATCTAAAGAAGCAAGATATGTAATTTCCCTTCTCTCCCATTTTTAAAAGTTTTTTAATGTTAGTTTTTGTTTTGAGATTTTTAACTCACAGTTAAAAACCATTTAAATAGCTACAATAGCAGTCAAAAGCAACACATGGATAGTGAGTTCATTTATTTCTTAGCATGGGGAGACTGTAGAGTATGGCCTTTGTATCAAAAAGGACGGAATAAATTGAAGACCTCTGACCCTCAGCAGGAAATATTTGCCGCTTCCTCTGACAATGGCACTTCTTCTCAGAAGAGGCATTGTTCTCAGAACTAATGGCCAGAGAAGAAGCAATTCTTACCTACCTCTTTATCTATCCTCACTTCCCCCATCATTTCCCCACCCACTGAGATGCCTAACACCTAAAGCCCTGGCTGCTTTCTTTCCCTTTCATCATTTTATGGCCTGGGTAGATTTGGTTTTATTAATGAGAATTGGCAGGGTGCTTTGGAGAGGAAGAATTGCATGTGAGGTCCATTTTGTGTTCTCCAGTGACTCTATTACAGGCAAGCTGGGCTAAGATTTCTGTTCACATGCATTGCTATGTGTTAGTGTTGTGTTTTGTGTGTGTGTATGTGTGTGTGCAAGCATGCCCTTACACATACTCTACAAGAAACACCAATTAATAATGTTAATTTTTCATTTCTGCCTTAAAAGAAACTGGAGCCTATTATACAGAGTGAAGTAAGTCAGAAAGAGAAACACCAATACTGTATACTAATGCATATATATGGAATTTGGAAAGATGGTAACGATGACCCTATATGCGAGACAGCAAAAGAGACACAGATGTATAGAACAGTCTTTTTGACTCTGTGGGAGAAGGCGAAGATGGGATGATTTGAGAGAATAGCATTGAAACATGTATATTATCATATGTGAACAGATCGCCAGTCCAGGTTCCGTGCCTGAGACAGGGTACTCCCAGGCCGGTGCACTGGGATGACCTTTAGGGGTGGGAGAGGGGTTCATGATGGGGAACACATGTACACCCATGGCTGACTCATGTCAGTGTATGGCAAAAACTGCTACAATATTGTAAAGGACTTGGAAAGGAAGAATTGCCTCCAATTAAAATAGATAAATTTTTAAAAAGAAATTAAATTTGTAGAATATAAATGGCTATTTAATTGAGGTATAATTTTATTCTTTCTTTGCAATGCTGATGAAACCATTAGGAAAGTTTTTTTTTTAATTAGAATTAAGGCCAGGGGAACAAAGGTATCTAAAATGAAGAACATTTATATGATCCTTTCAAAAAGGGTTCCTTCGGTCACTTATGTTTAAGGATGTCTGGCAGTTTTGCATTCTCATCTTCTAGCTTATATCCAGATTCAGGTCAGTGGTTGAGCAGACCGCATAGAAAGGGTCTGTTCTTTGTTTGTGTGTTTTAAATATGTCTATCAACCTCCTAGAGTAATTAATCTCATTAGCAAAACTGTTCTTACCTCATCTTTCCAAAGACTGTGATTTGGGGAAGGAAAGAGGGGGAGATTATTTTTAGACCTTTACTATATTTCCAGGCAAAAATAAGCCCAGTACAAATTTCACTTCAGAATCCCCTCTGTTTGAAAATACTTCTGTGGGGTTTTTTTTTTTTTTCTGTTTGCTAACATCCCTGGACATCTTCTTTGAGGAATTGTGTGGAGAAACCAGTGTTCATCTAAGTATCAGTTGTACACAAGAGTTCGGAATAACCCCACTACAAATCAGAAACCAAACAATATCTCAAAAGGTTAAGAAAAGGGCAGACACGTAGCTTTTATTCTTTTCACTCAACAATCTGCAGAGGCCTTTCTGAATGGAGAAGTTTCTAGAGTCTAATGACTCTGAGGAAATGAGTTATTCTTCTTATCAATTGGGGACAGTTGCCATTCATGTGGGAGAAGAACGCAGATCTATTGCGGGGCATGAAATTAAATTTTCCAGGTAGTAGCAAGTAATTGATACTGTGGGGTAACCTCTGCCCGCGGCAGCCAATTTCAATCTGCAGAGACTGCATTAGAGCTGGCTACCCTGTTTGACCCCCAGGAACCGAGCTTGAAAAACAAGCCTCCGGAGTAGTTTCGATTTCTTCCTCATAAATGCTCCACAGCATCTTCGTTAGCCTTGTTCTCCCAGCCTTTGTTCTCATTCAGATTTCCCTGATGGTCTTATACATTTTTTATGAAATTGTTAATTCACCCACTTGAGCCACTAAATGGGAATCAGATTTATCAACTTACTCAGTGGTTCAGGTTTTGGTATTTTCATGGTTTTGTTTTTTTCTTTTGGACACATTAATTTTTCAGGGTTTTCAGTTCCTACCTCTGAAATGTATCATCAGAGAGATTTCTGAAAAATAGAAAAAGTTAAGCCCAGATAAGCCACATCATTATCTTTTAAACTATTCATTTAGATATTCAAAGTTAGTTGGTTTCTTCTGGATTGTAGCAGAGAATCTATTACCGAGAATGAGTTTTTGAATGAGTATTAGACATATAAAGAATCTACCTGCTTGCAATGCAGGAGACCCAAGTTTGATCCCTAGGTTGGGAAGATCCCCTGAAAAAGGGAATGGCTATCCACTCCAGTATTCTTGTCTGGAGAATTCCATGGACAGAGAAACCTGGTTGGGCTATCATCCATGGGGTCACAAAGAGTCAGATACAACTGACTTAACACTTTCACTTTTTTCACTGGACACATTTAAGTAACAGGTTAGGGTGTGAAAGGCAACCAATGTGAAAGAAGCTGTATGTCTATTTTTCGGAATTGATCAAAAATTAAATTATTTTGGAAACTCACTCCATAACCTATGGCTAGTCTTGAAATTCTTGACTTTGGGTATTCAGTGGCCCCCAAATTAGGATTATTTGGTTCAAAGCCCCAGGCTTTTTAAACCTTTTAAGTAAGGAAAGTGGACTGTAAGTCCTAATGTAGCAATTTGGGACACAAATTATGTAAGTGCAAAGAACAGACCAGAAGATCACAGCTCCTTGAGCCAATTTAGATTTTAATCAGACTTTTCATTCCAACTTTAATTAAAGTGTTTGACTTAGAAAAATAGCTATGAGAAAAACTGACTGCCAGGAAAGCAAAAGAAAAAAATTAATTGGAAAAAAATGTACCCTGACTGCTATGAAGATTCATAGCGTATGTTAGGAAAAGGAGCAGGAGAATGCTTTAATGAACTATTGTAACATAAGTGGTGTTTTCTTCTCTAGACGTATAAAAAAGTGCGTGCTGTGGTTTTCTTTCCTTCTCTGCTGACATAGGGGAAAATAACAGAAAATTCCTTTTTTAAAATCCAAGGATACCTTCTAACCATCAGGCTGTAGCTGATTGTTAACTTCTTCTGTGTGGCTTGGTCAAATTAATTTCTATAGCAATGAATCAACTGGCCAATATTTGCTGACTCTTTCCTGGGCCAAGAGTATTTTTGAAGAAGTTTTGAATGTGATTCCTGCCCTTGGAAAGTTTGTAATGTTATTGAGGAAAGAAATGGGAAAAGCCTTAGACAATCAGATCTCAGGCTGAGAAAGTGGTATTTATAAAAGTTGAGATAAGGAGGGATCTGTCTGGGTATAGCAACACCACTAGCATCTATGAAGGTGGGCGATTGGAAAACAGACAGGATTGGGATAGAGGCAGGGGTGTCCTGAGTTACAGAGGACTGCTGAGCAGCCTGGGGCAGGGAGAGGAGCCAAGCCTGAGCAGAACGGAGAGCTTGTTTTGGGGTTTGGGGATTTAAGAGTTATGTTGGCATAGACCTCGAACACCAGTATCTCTTTACATCAGAGATAATGTGTCTAACATTTATTAAGGGTTATTACTGTCTGTCTGGGCTTTGTGCACTTATATTATTTCTAGGCTAGATTATCTTTTTTTTTTTTTTTTTTATTCTGTAGGCTCTGGAGATCCAGTATTCTAGCCTGGAAATTCCATGAACAGAAGAGGCTGGAGGGTTACAGTCCATGGGGCTGCAGAGTCAGACACAACTGAACAACAACTGGAGATCTAGGGGTGAGAGAATGCAGTTTTTAGAAGAGCAGGGTGCTGGTTTAAGCAGATTGCATTGTCAGAGAAGACTGGCAGTGTGGAGACGAGGAAGCCCCTGTCCTAGCCAGGGTGGGCAGGCCTATCTGAGCCAGTGGAGGCAACAGTGGTGGATGCAAAAAGAACTCAAACCACCTTCTCTCAGCAAACATTCCTGAACACCTTTTACAGGCCAGTCCTGGAGATAAAGTCAGTAAGACTTCGAGGGGGTGGAGGAAACTTACGGTTACAGTGTATTCAAGAACCAAGAACAGGGCTTCCATCCTTTAGGAAGCAGGGGTAACAGGCTTTATTCCATCTGGCTTGCAACAGCACAGACTGACAAGGCAGGCATGGGCGCAAGTGGCAAGAAAGGTGTCACCCAGAAGATGGCATTTCACTGGGCTTGGAAGGATAAATCAAATTTTGCCAGGCAGAGAAAAAAGAAAATACAAAATCAAGAGATCAAAATTAATAGGAACATTAGGCCAGCAAATTAAAGACAGGAATTTAAAAAGTGAATCTAAGAGTTACCACCGTCTTCTTTAACCTTATACATCCCCTCTCTGGGATTTGTTTGAAGGGAAAAAGAGAGAGAGAGAAGTGATCTCACACTTTGGCAAACACCAAACATTTGTAGAGATAAAGAGGCAGAACGCTTGGGGTGTGGGGCTAGGTTTAAGCATTCATACTTTACTGGGAAGGACAATCATGGGGAGCAAGAATGATGGAAAGGCAGGGAGGGAAGGCTAGGAGGCCAGGCCAGGGCCTGCATCGCTGTGCTATCCGCTGTGTCACATGAGCCAAGAAGAGACACAGCCAGTTCCTGGGCAGGTGCGGAATGTCTCTGGCAAACTGTGTGAGACTCAGAACAAGATCTTAGAGAGCAAGTCCTGCTGCTGACTCCTCTCTGCCTTTCCCTTCCCATTTATCAACGGGAAGGCCATGAGGGTTTTGTGGGTGCGTGCCAAGGCACTTCAGTCATCTCCAACTCCAGCCCTATGGACTAGAGCCTGCCAGGCTGCTCCGTCCATGGCATTCTCCAGGAAAGAGTACTGGAGTGGGTTGCCATGCCCTCCTCCAGGGGATCTTCCCAACCCAGGGCTCTGAAACTGTGTCTCTTAGGTCTTCTGCATCGGCAGGTGGGTTCTTTACCACTCGCGCTACCTGGGAAGATCTATGGGAGTTAACATGCCTATATTTCTGGCCTGGGTCGCCTGGCCACTTCCTGCAGCAGACCCCTTTTGGAGAAGCAGATCTTGTAACTTAAGGAGTGGCATTTATGGGATCAGAAGTGGGGAAGGGCTAAACACAACACAGGGGGAAGTGTGAGTCCTGCACCGATATGCCCCCTACTCCCCACGCCTTGCCTTCAGTCCAGGAGCTGAAGGACCAGGGGATGGGTGAGGCCGGGAGACTCAAGGAGGCCCACAGGATGTATGCTGTATCAGACATATTATTACCACACAGATATATCATAATTATTATGATACATGATTATAATTAATCATAATAATTGTGGCCAGTCCTTCCCTATGCCAAGAACTTTCCAGACCCAAGAAATTTCTCTGATTTCTCCACTCTGTATCCTTATTCTGCCCACTCACTTAGATCTTCTACAAGGGCAACACGAGGAAGCAAAAGCCATGTTGGTGAGTGCTGCCCCTTAGAAGCTCATTGACAAAACTGGTTAAGCGAGATACAGATGCGTCAGGACAGAGGGAATGAGGGGGAGAGCTGGGGAGAGGAGGGGAGAAGTAGCTTCTTGATGAAGCTTGCTTAAACTTGGTTTTCAGCAGCACCTTTGATTTCCTTTAGTGGGGGGCTTGGGGATCCCGTGTGTCCATTTACTTGAACTCGATGCTCTTCTCAGGGGAGGAGCAGGAAGAGGGGGTGACATTGACCAGGCACATAGGCACTGGAGAGACACAACGCTTACATTCTCTGTCATCGGGAAGCCACGAGTAAGGCTGCCAGGAGACGTGTAGAACTGGAATATTAACTGTTTCCTTCATTACCTGTTCTGACATATTCATAAACTTGAAAATGACTTTAGGACCAACTGTTGACAACAAGAGATGACAACCAGAAAATAATGCTTTGAGCTAATATACTACAGAAGTGGTCTAGGTGTCCACCAGCCCATAAGGATGCTCACAGGAAGGTTGCTCTTCAATTTGGAAATGATATTATCAGCAGCTGACCAGAAGCTTTGGGTCCTTCTGAACTGGAGCTCTGCCAGTTCGCTCTTCACTCACCTACATGCTGCTGACTGTATCATTCACCAGAGGCCTACAGATGCTTCATTTTTAAGTTAAATCAGCTATCGGCTAGTTCAAGCTAATCCTTGTGGTGCTCTGCAAAGCATGAAAATGGAAAGATTAGCCATACCTGAAGTTTCAAATAAGAAAGGGTGTGGGTGGAGGAAGAGAAGCCATTATCTTTCCCTTTTGTCTGTCTGTAGTGAAAAGTCGCTCGGTTGTGTCTGACTCTATGTGACCCCGTGGACTGTATAGTCCACAGAATTCCCCAAGCCAGAATACTGGAGTGGGTAGCCAATCCCTTCTCCAGGGGATCTTTCTAACCCAGGCTCGAACTGAGGCCCCTCTTTTTTAAGCTCTCCAGAGTATCTGCCAGCAGAGAGAATTCTTGAATGCATCTTCTTGCCATGCTTTTAACGAATTGACCAATTTATTTCTACCTCTAACAGAATTGCTATCACGTAAAATTTTTACATAATGTTTGTATTTTACTTTTCAAAATTCAGTCATTTTCATACCACCTTTACAATTTTGGCTGTGTTCTTGAATTACTGTTAAATTGGCTTACTTTGATGAAAGTATAATAAATAGCTATTTTAGACTTGTCTAAGCAGCAACATTGTGAAGTTACAATTTTGATATGCTTTGTGTGTGTTCATATATCATTTTTACAATGTATACTCTCATGAAAATTTTGTAGGGCCTTGGAGAATAATAATATATGGACATGGCACTCCTTAATCTGAGCACTGAAACAATAAAACAGAAAGAAAAGTAGTATCAGAGACCTTCCACCTTCTTGTAAAGGCACAGGGTCTAAATGGATTTATTTGTTTCTGAGAGGGAAACATTGCCGTATTTGCCGCCTGCCCTGAATCTTTCACCTATTTTCTCGGAAACACTATAAATCCATATTTATGTTAACATTTATTCATCTTTTTATCTGTGTTTTTCCTAGTAAACCTATAAATAATCAAGCCCCCCAAAAGTTACTCATGTACTATACAAAATCATCCTGTGTTACATAGTCTGTACCAAAAAATGGCTCATTAATTTAGTTGGATAATGTGGAAAGAGTGTTTTGAGGTCTGACTTCAGTCAAACAGGTTGCTATCACTGAATTCCCAACCTAACAGCTCCTTGCTATAGATTCAGTCACTGAACATGGGGCATTGGGAATATTGTGCAGACTAATCACATCAATCTGGGTAGACATCTCAGAACCTGGCTTCAGATCTTGGTCTATTTCTCTTTGAGGGAAAGTTAGCCCCATTCAACTCTTGAGAGACTGTCATACAGAAAATCTGGATTCATATCAGGTGGGAAGACAGCTTCTTAAACACCAGAGAGTTTATGAAAATATAGTCAGCTCTTCATATCCACAGATTCCACATTTGTGGATTCAACAAACCATGAATCAAAAATATTTTTTAAAAATTTCAGAAAGTTCCCCAAAGCAAAACTTGCATTAGTCATTAACTGACAACTATTTACATAGCAATTACCTTATTAGATATTATAAGTAATCTAGAGACGGTTGAAGTATTAATATTTAGGAGGATGTGTGTAGATTATATGTGAATACTACAGCATGTTACACAAGAGACTTGAGCATCCAGTGATTTTGTATTCCAGGGGGTCCTAGAATCAATCCACTGTGCATCCTGGGATGATCAAATGGTTTGGATTCAGGGCAAGAAAAGAGGAGTTCCACTTTCCAAACGGTGGTGAAAGGAGCTCCATAGACTCATTCTCCAGCAAAACAACCATAATTAGTGAAAACTATTTTAAAAAGCAATCATAAAGTCTCCAGAAATTGTCCTCAGGGTATACAGCACACTAGGAAACATTTACTTCAGAAACTCTACTAAATCTAGATAAGAATAATAAGAATCAGCAGCACTTGAGCCACAAGCTGTCTGTCCCTCCTTCCACGACCCAGCATTCAGAGATGGAAACTCCACTCGAGGCAGGCACGGCCAAGAAGGGAGATCCTCTCCCCTTACCTGGTTCTCAAGGAATACAGGATGGCTGAAAGGGGTCAGCCAAACAAACAAGCAAGCAACATCAGAAACAAGCTCCAGAGAGGGGCAGGAAATCAACATTCCTAAAAGTGTCCAGTTTTCAACAAAATATTATGAGACATGGAAGGAAACAAGAAAGTAAGACCGACACCATACCAGGGAACAAAGAAAGAAACAGAAACCACCTATGAGAGGGCAGATACTGGGTTTAACAGAGGCTTCAAGATAAGGAAGGAGACCTAGGCTGGAAAGGAAGGTGGTAACGATGCCTCATCAATGGAGAATGTTGGTTAATTGGAATTCTTTTGCAATGGAGCATTGTCTTTCCTCCCAATTATTTATCATTCTTTATATCAGTATGAGCACATAGATCATAGATATTCTATGTTTTGGGTTATACTTCAATACACCTACATTTTCCTGCTCAAAATTTTCTAGCTTTGCCAACTGGAAACTCTTTCTGTTGACGTGCCCCTACGAATGGTGAGTTTTGTTTTTTTGTTTTGTTTTTGTTTGTTTTAGTCTTTCTTTACTTCCAGGCACTATACGATGCTTCAGGTTCATCACATATATTATATATTATTATATATATAATATATATTTCCTGCCCAGCCCTAGAATCAGTCATTTTCCCAAGGAACTCATATTGGAAACCACATTCTGGGTGCCATCAGAACATCAGAGAAAAGATGTTCTATAATTGACTGTGGTGATGGTTATATAACTTTGTGAATACACTAAAAGGCATTGATTTGTACACTTTAAATGAGTAAATTGCTATGGTATACAAATCTCAATAAAGCCCTTATTTTTAAAAAGGGGGAAAAATAGAAATTAGTTTGGAGAAGTACTCTTTCACAAGCAAAAGAGGACACTATAAACAAAAGCTGTATAATAAATCCTTTGCCAACTAAAATCCAGCATGTGGCCCCAGGGTGTCACAACAGGAATTACTGCCTGCAAATTAAAAGTTCTTAGAAACTTGTGGGTAGTTTTTTAAAAAAAATTAGACCATCCCAAATCATTTAAATGACCTGTTTCTTAGGGACGTGGGGAGTATTACATATGGCATTGTTTAATTGGAGCTCAGAAACAATAGGATGCATCAAAAACTCTTACATTCCTGGAAATACTGAGGAGTTTATACTAGTTTGTCTTTAATGAGAAACATTGCAGTGGCTTCTAGGCAGCTGCCACGAACTTTTAATGCATCCTGGCTTGTAAGAAGCCCCCTCCACCCACTGTACTCAAAACAAAGATCTGGGGCCATATTGTGCCTCTAAAGCTGTCAGAAAGCATAAGCCTAAACAGGTGTGGGAGCTGCTTATTTCCTGAATGCACTCGGAAGCCCAAGGGTACATTTTCCTGTGTGTGGGGCATGATTTATTGGAACGGAAAAGAGAAAGAGAAGCAGATGAGAATTCAGACCCAAGCAGTTACATAGTCACCCCAAGTGTTTATTATCACAGTTCCCAGAGAGATACCCCGCTAACCTCCCTTCTTGTCCTCACTATGTAATTTGTTCAAGAGTCAAAGCATGCTCTTGACTGTTTGAACACGTGTGTAGACATAAGCGCAAACGTGTCCAAGGAGTTAGATGAGGACATAGGCACATCCATGTATGTCTATGCCCATCACAGGTGTAGACGGGTATAGAGACTGAAATGGAATGTAATGGGTCAGGATGCCTCTCTAGGTTGAGACACGTGTGTGCATGCGTGCTCAGTCATGTCCAATTCTGTGACCCCATGGACTGCAGCCCACCGTGCTCCTCCGTCCATGGGGATTTCCCAGGCAAGATATGGAGCAGGTTGCCATTTCCTGCTTTAGAGCATCTTGCTGCCCCAGGGATTGAACCCATGTCCTTCATATCTTACATTGGCAGGTGGATTTTTTTTTTTTCCACTGAGCCATCTGGGAAACCCAGAGTGAGATTTGGTGGGTCCCAAGTCTGGCTCCGTCATGTACCAGCAGAGGGCCATGAGTATTCTACATCTGTGCTTCAGTTTCTTCATCTATAAATGGGGAAGAAAATAATATCTACCTCTGTGATCACTATAACAACTAAATGAGAAAATGGATAGAGTTTGGCATGCAGCATACATATGGCATTATGTCATTGCATATCTCTTTTTATTCATCGGTAATAAAATCATATCCAATCTCAAATGTGTACACTATGCCCAAAGACAAACACTTCCAACTGAGATGATTTTTAATTTCTTTCAAGTATTTCCTCTACTTTGTGATCTTACTCTTGTTTGCATCCTATAAAAGAGTACTTATTCTGTTGACAAAAGTCTTTCGTGTTCAGTAAGGACATCTGGAAATAAAAGGACTAAGAAAGAAAGAAAATGAAGTGGCTCAGTCGTGTCCGACTCTTTGCAACCTCATGGACTATAGCCCACCAGGCTCCTCCATCCATGGGATTTTCCAGACAAGAGTACTGGAGTGGGTTGCCATTTTCTTCTCCAGAGTATCTTCCCAACCCAGGGATCAAACCCCGGTCTCCCACATTGTAGGCAGATGCTTTACTGTCTGAGCCACCAGGGAAGCCCCAAAAGGGGCTCAAAGAACTAAACAGGACTAAAGAGAAGATAAAAATCAGCATTATTTTATGCTAACAATAAATATTTACCTTTTGATCTCTTCTTCCATTTCTTTTTCTTTCCTTTTTAACCTGCTCGAGATCACACTGCATACTGCTTTTTTGTTTCTTTCATAGTAAGCATTATAAACTTATCATGTTATCAAAATTATTTCTATACTTTTCATTAAATGTGGCATACTGACAACATGTATTTTTATCCTTCCCCTTCTAAAATCCACTTCTAAAGTAAAAAGAAAATTATAAATATGCAATCATAGGGACAAAGAGAATGAAAGACAGGTGAGAGCAAATAGAAGACTGTGACTGATACATTTGTGGAGGACAGCAGATATAGAGAAGCAATGCAACATATCTTTAGAACAGAGCGGGCTTCAGTCCCAAGGCCTGCAGGAGCGAATAGCCCCGAAGGACACCTTCCTCCACAGAACCCAGGCGGGCCCAGTACTTGGTGACAACAGATGTCATGGAAGGATTGGGTGAGATGCAGAGCTGCAGAGCTGAAACAGGAGGGCTGACTGAAGTCTTAACATGGAGCTGTTGGATTCTTCCCCTGCTTCTCCTTCCCTTCTCTCCACTCCTGAAGGAGAATCTGACATGTAGTATCTGGATAAATTCAGCCAGAGAGAATCTGGACCCAGAGACCCCAGACAGAGCAGAGGTGGAAAAGAAGCATGTACATCATTTCAGGAGAATTGGTACCATTCTGTGTTTGAATTGTGAGAACTTCCTAGCTCTCTCTCTCTCTTTTTTTTTTTTGCTTCAGAAAATTTAACAACCAGGTGTGTACCCCAAGACAGAAGAATGGAGGATTCTTTCCAGCAAAATAAACAACACATTCCTTGTGAGAAAAGAACTTCAGACAATGGTATTTGAGGGTCCCGAAACATAAAAGCTGGTTTGCAACTTCATGACCTTCAGTTAAGGAAGTACATGTTTTGCCTACACACACAGAGCTTCCAACAAGTTTTCTGGTGCCTCACTCTTACAAGTAAACAGAAAACCAAAGATCATCGCCCAATGAGGAAATCCTCGGTGGAAGAGGCTGCTAATATTCTCTTTTCTTCGACATCCCCTGGACCACAGGGTCCAGCCCTTGTGACTCATGGGGCCGTATAATGTTTCTTCCCCATTTGCAGAGAGGTTGGTGTCACCTCCAGGCCTAGAAGTTTAAAAACAGATGTGCTTTCTCCAGAGCAAGAAGGTATGGTAACTGCAAACAAACAGGAAATAAGGGAGAGGAACCATCAGAGAACAGGGGGATTAGAATAGAAATATGAGAGCTGAAATTAGAAATATTAGAAATTCAATAGAAGGGTTATACAATGAAGTTGAGGAATTATTATGGACCAAAGGTTTCTGTCTCAAATTTATATACTGAAGCCCTAAACCCCAATGTGATGACATCAGGAGGTAGGGCCTTTGAGAGGTCAATTATATTCAGATGAAGGAAGATGGAGGCCCCACAATGGGGTTGTTGCTGTTATTCAACTGCTCAGTCATGTCCAACTCTTTGCAACACCATGGACTGCAGCGTGCCAGGCTTCCCTGTCCTTCACTATCTCCCAGAGTTTTCTCAAACTCATGTCCGTTGACTCAGTGATGCCATCCAACCATCCTATTCTCTGTCACCCCCTTCTCCTCCAGCTCTTGATCTTTCCAGCATCAGGGTCCTTTCCACTGAGTTGGCTCTTCAGTGGGATTACTGCCCTTACAAGGAGGAAAGGACGCCAGAGTTTCCTCTCTCTGCTATGTGAGGATACAGACAGGAGGCAAGCAGGGAGTGGACTTTGCCAGGGAACCAAATCAGCCAGCACCCTTGATCTCGGATTAGCAACCTCTAGAACTACAAGAATTCCTATTGTTTAAACCACCAGTATATGATATTTCATTATGGTTGCCCCAGCTGACTAAGACAAGACTCTCCCAGAAAGTCAAAATAAAAGGCAAATAAATAGAAAAGAAAGAGAAGAAAATTGGAGCACCAGTCCTAGAGGTTCAATACCTAATTAGTTCTACTTCAAGAAACAATAGATGAGATGCAGAGCTGCAGAGATGCAGAGAAACAGAGGCGATAAAATGTTTACAGAAGCAATAATAATAAAAAAGACTCCAGATTTAAGGGGATCACCAAAATTCCAATATAACAAAAGCAAAAATACTCACACCAAAGAACATCCTGACGGACACTGACAACGTTAGAGATAAAAAGGAAATAGTGAAAGTTTCTATGGAGGGGAGAAAATGCAGGAATCATGTTTACATGATCAATATCATTAGATCAATATCAGAAGATAGAATATACTGAAGAAGGACTTCAAATCTCTGAGAGAAAACTATTTCTTACCTAGAATTAATTCCATAATTGTGTGAGAATAAAATGGACATTTTCAGATATACAAGGTCTCAACACATTCACCTCCCTTGCTCCCTTTCTTAGGATGCTACTAGAGGTTGCTCTCCCCCAAAATGAGGGTGTACATCAAGAGAAAGAGAACGTGGCACCCAGGGGTCTTAGAGATCCAGTACAAGAAGCTACCAAGTTGAAATGCCTAGTTGATCCTGCCGATCAGGCCGGGAGGGCACTGGGTACTGATCAGAATAAGGCAGGAGGTAGACAGGCCGAGGCTGAGCAGCTGGAGTTTGTCAAGTGGAGGAAATTGGGCCTTTGTTTTCTCTAGACACTCCAAGGACCAAGTTAATGGCAGGAGCTGAGCTCTGCCAGAGTAAATTGATTAGACGACCACATCTATCAATCCTGAGGTCAGGGAAACCTCCCCAACTGCACATGTGCAGGAAGACTCCTGGAGGGTCCAAAAGGGAGCAGCCCCACCCCAAAATCGGTGCTGTCAAACCTCCCACAGGCCTCTGTTCTGGAAATGCATCTCGGGGAAAACAGTTGTACACACATATTGGAGAGGATCCTAGGGCAAGTCAGGTGTGGGGAAAGAAGTGAGATAATAGGCCAAAGGTAAACAAAGACAGGGAAGAACTGCCCTATTTAAATGATTTAACTGCCTCTTTACTGCCCTTCTCATTAGGGAGGACGCCCACACCTTCCTCTCCCAATGTGCATTTCCGCCTTGCCTCTATCTTAAGTAAAGGTCTCTCTGTGTGTGCTCCCACTTGTTAAATCACGTCTCTAATAATAAACTTTGTACCTGTTTGACGGTTTTTGCCTCTGAGAAACTTGTTTTTCAAATGGCGCAAGAGCTAGGGAAACTCTGCTTCCAGCCTCTAGCTCATGGTGGACTAGTGACTAGGATTCCTGGTCTCCATCCAGGCTGCTGCTGCTGCGAAGTCGCTTCAGTCGTGTCCGACTCTGTGCGACCCCAGAGACGGCAGCCCACCAGGCTTCCCCGTCCCTGGGATTCTCCAGGCAAGAGCACTGGAGTGGGTTGCCATTTCCTTCTCCAATGCGTGAACGTGAAAAGTGAAAGTGAAGTCGCTCAGTCGTGCCCAACTCCTAGCGACCCCATGGACTGCAGCCCACCAGGCTCCTCCATCCATGGGGTTTTCCAGGCAAGAGTGCTGGAGTGGGGTGCCATTGCCTTCTCTGTCCATCCAGGCTATACAGGTTCAATTCCTGGGCAGGGAACTAAGCTGTCTGTTCACACACTGCTCCCAGCTGTCTCTCTGAGGTCAAGAACAGATGGATGAAGAACAAGGGACTACGCGAGGAGGTGTTTCGCGGGAAATGACCCCCAATATTTGGAGTGTTTGGAAAATAAAAGGATATTTGCAAGGCATATTGGCATTTTATTTTTTAATATAAACAGGCACATGGAAAGCTAAGCAAAAGAAAGGCAATGTAATAAGCAAAAGACAAATGTTGTTAAGTTCCGCTTTTATATGTGGAATCTAAAAAACAGAAGAAATGAACAAAAAACCCAAAACATAAACAGGTTCATAGACACAGAGAACAAACTGGTAGGGGTGGGGAAGAGGCGAAGTAGGTAAAGGAGATAAAAGCAGCACAAACTTATAAAACAAATAAGTCATGGTGATACACACAGTAAGGAATATACTCAAAATATCATAGTAATTTCAAATAGTGATTGATTGTGATGATGATCCTACAGTGTATATGTGTTGGATCATTTCATTGGATACCTGAAACTAAGATAACATTGTGTGTCAATTATATTTCTATTTAAAATAAATGAATAAATAATAAAATAAACCAATGTATAATTTTTAAGATGTAATTCAAATTCAGTGAAGTATTTCTCTCATGAATTTAAAATTACATTTCTCTAAATAAAAATATTATACTTTACAGTCTGGACTCTCTTCCTGTTCTAAATTTCAAACACAAGTTAAAACTCCAAGCAGTCACACAGAATCACAAAATTCAAGTAACTATTCTAAAGGTGTTTCTTTGACTTACAATCATTATGTTTTCATTGTTCATTTCAAATCTGTTTAACTTCACTTATGTGCAGCGCACAGAACTTGGATGTGCTCTGAAAGCAGCTGAAAAAATCTTGAACTTTAGGCTTGTTCTCAAAACACATGTAGCCAAATGCGGGTGCCTAGGGGACTGACACAGCTGGCAGAATTGGACTTTACTTCCATGCAAAATGCAGTGGCTATTAAAGGATAAATAAGGAAAAGGTGCTTGGAGAAGGCAATGGCACCCCACTCCAGTACTCTTGCCTGGAAAATCCCATGGATGGAGGAGCCTGGTAGGCTGCAGTCCATGGGGTCACAGAGAGTCAGACACGACTGAGCGACTTCACTTTTACTTTTCACTTTCATGCATTGGAGAAGGAAATGGCAACCCACTCCAGTGTTCTTGCCTGGAGAATCCCAGGGGCGGGGGAGCCTGGTGGGCTGCCGTCTCTGGGGTCGCACAGAGTAGGACACGACTGAAGCGACTTAGCAGCAGCAGCAGCAAGGAAAAGGTGCTAATCTGAAGCTTACATGTACATTATTAAAATTCAAGAATAACCCTCAACAATTGTTAGCAGTTAGAGCAGCAAAAAATATTTTTCAGGGAGAAGTGTTTTATCACTAATGTTTAAAATTGCTGGCATATGTTGGTAATAAAAGGCAGACTGACTTCGAGTCAGTTTTATTATTGTTTTTAAATGATCTGCAGACAATGCACTTACTCCCTTATTGCCTGCACCCAGGAGAGCCACTCCCTCCTTCTACCCTGGGCTCACCACTGCCATCAGCCACTTAGGAATTTCCGGTAGCTGCACATCCTTGTCAACATTAGCATCATGTCTTTTATGGATGGGACTTCCCTGGTGGTCCACTGGTTAAGGCGCCACACTTTCCAATGCAAGGGCATCCCCAGTGGCTCAGATGGTAAAGAATCTGCCTGCAATACAGGAGACCCTGGTTCAATCCCTGGGTCAGGAAGATTCTTAATTCGCAGTTCTCCCTGGTTCTTCCCCTGGAGAAGAAAATGGCAACCCACTCCAACATTCTTACCTGGAGAATCCCTTGGACAAAGGAGCCTGGTGGGCTACAGTTCACTGGGTCGCAAAGAGGTAGACACGACTGAGCTACAAACATTTTCACTTTTATTGATAAAGTTTTACACATTCTAGTGGGTGTATAGTATCTCATTGTGGTTTTAATCTGCATTTCCCTGTGACTCATGATATTAAAAACCTTTTCATGTACTTGTTGGTCCTATATATACGTATATCTTTCTTTATGAAGTTTCTGTTGAGCTCTTGTTGGAGCTGTTTAGCTTTTTATTCTTAAATTATGAGTTCTTTATATAGCCTGGATTCAAGTCCTTTGTCCGATACATATTTTACAAATACTTTCTCCCAGCCTGTGCCTTTCCTGTTCATTTCCTTCACATTATCTCTAAACAATATTACTGTTATCAGTAGTAATTTTTTCCCTTTTCATTCTGTATTTGGTATACTTGCATACTCTTTTCTTGATCATTATTCTAGAAATCAGTGAACATTGGGAATACTTTTAAAGAAACAACTTGGAGCTTGATTAATCTCTATTCCTTATTTGTAAGTGTATAAGTGTATACACATGTGTTAGTTTATTCATTTCTGTATTTACCTTTTTTAGTTCCTTCCCTCTTGATTCTTTGTTCTGTTACTCTTTTACCAACTTGTGAGTTAAACCCTTGGCTAATTTTTGCTTTTAAACATTCTTGCTTCCTGATAAATATACTCAAAGCTAAATACACCTAAGACCTGCTGTATGACTTTCTTTAAACTCATAAAGACAAGCAACATTGTTAGAAGGCAGTTTTTAAAATATGGAAATTCACCAAATTGTGGGATTTGGAAAAAGAGGAAGAGAAGAATAGAAGACCTTTCATTAACTGTGGTAATGAAAGGATTTCACTGCCCTGATAAGACTGGGATGTCAGTGGCCTGAGCTACAAGGCCTGTGTCTACACAGTGTGTCTACAGGGGCACGAGAGGATGATCCCGAAACCACCCAGGAGAGCAGAGCTCCATCTCTGCAGCTGGTCCTCGCCCAGCTCTGCTGGTGGCCCGGCATCCTGCCTGCAGCCACCACCACATCTGGCCCTCCACTCCCAGCACACACACACACACATGCACAGGTTTCACTCTCCTCAAAAGTTTTTCACTTTTTCTCCTGGAACTAACCAGAAATCCCTGTTTTCTTCTTACTCCAGTAGCTTCTCTAGGGTTGATACTAGAAGGTGCAGCCACAGGTCATGGTGATCCACTGTGTCCACACAGCATACAGATACAGTCTTCATTTTCAACATTTCCTTAGCTATTCATTACTCATTACACCTACAGATTACTTTAAACATAATTTTTTTTTTTTACTCAATACCTCTCTGGGACTTAAATCATGGTTGTCTCACAATTTGAAGTGAATTTGTGAAGAACTAACATGTTTATGTAAGGAGATCCAACCAGTCCATTCTGAAGGAGATCAGCCCTGGAATTTCTTTGGAAGGAATGATGCTAAAGCTGAAACTCCAGTACTTTGGCCACCTCATGTGAAGAGTTGACTCATTGGAAAAGACTCTGATGCTGGGAGGGATTGGGGGCAGGAGGAGAAGGGGACGACCGAGGATGAGGTGGCTGGATGGCATCACTGACTCAATGGACGTGAATCTGAGTGAACTCCGGGAGTTGGTGATGGACAGGGAGGCCTGATGTGCTGCAGTTCATGGGGTCGCAAAGAGTCGGACACGACTGAGTGACTGAACTGAACTGAACATGTTTATAACAGGCAATATTACCATTTGGCTGTCTAATGTGTGACTCGGGGTCTTCAAGCATTATTTTATGTCTCTCAAAGTTTCATTATTTTATTCATATAGCTCTCACACATTTCTTGTTAAGATTTTCTAATTGTGTTATGTCTTTTACTGCTATGATGGGTAGGATATTTTTCCATTTTATTTTGTAACATTTTCACTGATCTACAGAAAAGTCTACCAATGTTTGTAGACATGCTAGATATTCATGGCTCTACCCTCCTCTCCTCTCAATTCTAGTGATTAGGGAGATATTGGTTTTAAAATTTTCTCTCAAAACCAAATAAAAATTATATCTTTCTGTCTTTTCCTAGTAAAGAGAGGAAAAGTTCATATATGTTGGGCTTTATCCTTTCCTCTGAGAGTATAAAAATCATTATCAGTTCAGTTCAGTTCAGTCGCTCAGTCGTATCTAACTCTTTGCGACCCCATGAATTGCAGCACATCAGGCCTCCCTGTCCATCACCAACTCCCAGAGTTCACTCAGACTCACGTCCATGAGTCCATGATGCCATCCAGCCATCTCATCCTCGGTCGTCCCCTTCTCCTCCTGCCCCTAATCCCTCCCAGCATCAGAGTCTTTTCCAATGAGTCAACTCTTCGCATGAAAGATCATTATACTTAATATCTTTTTCCCATCTTAAATGTACTATGTAGTATAGTAGAGACCATAGAGGAAAAATGTTAAAGTTTATTTAGACCGAGACAGATCACTGCACTCTGTAATAGCCAGTGTTTATATTTTTGCTCAGACACACACACATACACCCCTGTGTATATAAGGAGACTGAGTTATGTCTGGAAAGTGTTCATGAACAAATTGGAAGATAGCCCTCTGTGTCAAAGCCATCACAATCTCTGTGCTCAGAGGAGAAAAAAACTTACTTGGCCCCAACTTACCAGAACAACAGAAAAATATATTCTACTTCAAATCAGGTTAGCAAGCCCTGCTGTCTACTACCTTTGATAACCCCCTGCTTCAGCCTTCCCAGCTGGCTTTCTCTTCCAGACTTTGTCCTACCTCCTCTTTGTCTGTGTGCCCACCCCCTCAAATCTGTTTCTTTGGGCTTTACTGATGAGGAATCAATTTGCCGATGTGGCTCTTTCGCTTTTTTTAAGTTCTTTATCACTGTTATAACCATAAACATCACTGTGCAGTTTCCCAGTCCTGAGAGAAAGAGCAGCCTTCTTTTCCACACTTAGATAACCCTTTTATCCAGTCCTTATGTGCGTTACGTATGTGTTAAAAAAAGGGAATCAGATTGTTCTCCTGCCTACTTGGCTTAAGGGTTTTCCTAGAAAACCTCAAGCTGCCCTGAAAGAGAATAAAAAGCGGCTGGGAAGGTAGGCAGGACAGAGCAAAGAATTCCTCGAAAAGAAAAAAAAAAGCCTTATCCTTGTTCGGACCCTCTCTTCCCCTTCTCAGTACGGCTTGCTCAGGCAGCGGGGCAGCCTCCTTTATGACCGTTCCTTGCCGCGGATACCTCTGTGCTTTCTGTCCACGCACAAGTGTGCACCTGAGTGTCTCATAACCTACGGAAGCCCCTCAGGATACCTGGACTTCAGTAGTTCGGAAACACTTTTACACAGAGATGCTGAGAAAGGAGAAAAAAAATTAAAAGTTCAAAAAGCTAGTTTACCTTCTCCAAGGGAACCCACCCTCTGAGAGGGGACTTTTCTGGCTGGTTGGTGAGTTTGTGTTTTTAGAGGCACAGCCCTTGTTTTCCAGAAGAATAGACCCATCCCCAGTCCTCTGATGGACTCCTCTCTCTTTGGAAACTCTTATTTATGGTCTGATGTGTTGAAACAATAAACATGGGCGCCAGTGTCTGGAGCTGGGGCTGGGGGCTGCCCGAGAGGAGTCTCCCAGCTTTGTGTGAGACGTGAAAATGAGGTGGCAGCTTTAGCAGACCCATTCTGGGCCCTTTTCTTCCTGCCAGAATGCAAGTGCCAGCTGAGGCCTGACACCTTGGTTTATTGTGTGAAGAAAGGAAAGAGATCTCTCAATTATCTTCAAATTAACTGCCTCTTGCCATTATCTGTTCCCCGAGGACCAATCAGAGAGTGTGTTTCAAAAAGCTGGGAGTCAGCCTCCCACTTCACCCATGCTCGGGGATCCCTTCCCACTGACCCCCTCCCAGACACGCGCCCAAAGTCATCTGTGGCTGCCATTTCTCATGACAAACTTGAATGCTTTAATTAGGCAGCATCTGTGTGTCCACGCTTCCCAAACACCATATGGTGCTCAGTATGAAATATGTTCATTTTCATGAAGGCAAAGCCTGAGGAAAGGGCAGTGTTTTGAATAGCAATTGTTGTTCCCACATGGGCTGAAGAATTGACCTGCTGTGCTTCAAAAGGGAAGACAGAGTTTGGAAGAAGGAGAGGCTGGTTCTCTACCTGGCAAGATCTGGAGGAAAAGATGTCTCATGTTAGGACACAGCAGAACTTGACTTTCAAGGCTCAGAAACTGAAAGCCTTTTACAATATATTCCAGGACTCCACTAAACAGTCTAAAGCTTTCAGATGAAAGATGCCCCGTACTAACATTTCAACATATTTTATGTGATGAATCTAGCAAATCTGGGACCCAGTCTGAAAGCGTTGAGAAGGCACCCACTTACCCCAGCAGTCTGCCCATCCTGCTTAGGAAATTGACTTCTTAACGGATGTCTCTATGGGTGTTCAAGGGTTTCTTACATGGAGCAACTAGTTTCTCTGACAGCCACTGACTGACTTGGGAAACACGGCCCAACGGGATACGATCTCTGGGTTTATTTTCCTTTCAAATATTGTGTCCTTGAAATAACAAATCTACGCTTTCCAAAGTTCACATTTCTCTAAAATTCCAGAACTGAAACCAGGCCACTCTTCAAGATCTTTGCTCCAGTGAGAAATAGGGGGAGATACAGGCCAAATTCCAACATGGGCCTTTCCCTGCCTTTATGCAAATCTCTCAACATGCAAATGATTAAATAATTAAACCATTCTGGTGTTTCAGTAAGCCATTTGTCTTTTCTTCCCTGTCCAGGTCAGTTCCCATTCTTTTGCTGGAGGCAACAGGAAAGGGTTAGCAAAGTCCCTCTGGAGGGTGAGGGATTGGACTGGAAAGGGCTACAATTACTCGTTTTTGTTTTAAAATAAATAAAGCCATGGATGCTATGGAGCGAACTCCATTCCCCAGTTCCCCAGTGAGGGGACTGGTTTCTTTCTTCCTCGTCACCAGGGCCCCTGTTCCTCACTCCAACCCGGGTGTCAGTCACCTCGGTTTCCTCTCCGACTCGACTACATAATTATGAGCTACCACATGCGGCTTCTGAGACACAACTTTAATTATCCAAACTCAGAGCACACAACAGACTCTGAATTGACTGAACAAAAGCCTATTAGAAGGTGATCCCCTGTGGTCACATTGTAATTATTGTCAGGGGCGATGGCGGCTGTGGAATTATCTCAGCAATATCTCCCTAACCTTCTATGCCGGAGTCACGTGAATGATGATTTGTACCATAATCTCATTTCCTTTAATGGTGTGACAGGGAAAATAAAGGAGGGGCTGCCTGGCTCGGGCCTGAAACTCAATTTAGAAGGCCACCACAGATGTGCAAACACAGCACACGCAGCTATTACTGTCACGATGGCATCTATCTGTACACCCGGTGAGCCTGATGCTGGGAACCGCAGGGCTGAGCGAGTCACAGAGTAGCCTGTCAGGCATCCAGCAAGAGCAGCAGAAGGCCCCTTAAAGGGAAACAGACAGGAACTACCCAGTGATGCGGTTCGGTCTGTCTTTTCCAAAGAAGATTTTCAGAGAAGCCTGAAGGGTGCTCCACTGCAATGCAAGTCTTGAAATACAGAACACTTCTGTGATGCTTGTGAGCCTTCTTTGCTATCACTAAGAATGCTTTGCCTCCACGAGATGCCCATACTTTATCCTTGAGACTCCATGAGTCCATGATGCAATTCAGCATGGACTTTTCACTTCTTAAACGTGTGAAGTCGACTGTAGACCTTCTCTTTGGAAACCCCAGGTCAGCTTAATCACACAGCTTTTAATATAACATATAAAGAAAAGACATTAAGTCAAAATCTGCTACCATTTTAATTGCTTATTTAACAAAATAAGTGTGCTATTTGGCAGAGCAGATAGTGAATTTAATCAGGGCATGGATTCCACATTTAAAACATGGGTGAGTTCTGCTTTGTCAACACAGGACTTAAAAGTGAATTATATTATCACAGATTTATTTTTTTCTGTCCTGTACTTCCAATTGTCTCCTTACAACTATCATGTTTTTAGGAAATGTGCTTAAACACCTGTCTCACAGCCCCCATACCACGTCAGCTGCTCCTCATGATTTGTCTGATTTCCAAGTTAGCAAACCCAGGCATTGATGGACCCATATAATGTGGTCCCAGCATTTGAATCTTCCTTATTTTCCCTTCCTACCACATAAGCTTACTTTGGCAACAAAGGTCCGTCTAGTCAAAGCTATGTTTTTTCCAGTAATGTATAGATGTGAAAGCTGGACCATAAAGAAAGCTGAATGCCGAAGAATTGATGCTTTTGAACTGTGGTGTTGGAGAAGACTCTTGAGAGTCCCTTGGACTGCAAGGAGATCCAACCAGTCAATCCTAAGTGAAATCAGTCCTGAATATTCACTGGAAGGACTGATGCTGAAGCTGAAGCTCCAAAACTTTGGCCACCTGATGTGAAGAACTTACTCATTAGAGAAGACCCTGATGCTGGGAAAGATTGAAGGCAGGAATAGAAGGGATCAACAGAAGATGAGATGGTTAGATGGCCTCACCAACTCAATGGTCATGAGTTTGAGCAAGCTCCAGGAGATGGTGAAAGACAGGGAAGCCTGGTGTGCTGCAGTCCATGGGGTCACAGAGTCAGACATGACTCAGCAACTGAACAACGACAAACCACATAAGCTATCCAAACTTACTCTTCAAAATGTTCATGATTTTCTAACTGGCTGTGGTCTGTTCCCTCTGTTCTCTCAGGCTGGAAAGTCCTCACTTATTTCCTAGCCCATCCCTGCTCATGACACCCTATCCATCCTCCTGGACCATCTCAAGTACTACTTACTTTCCTAGGACTGGCCATTTACACCTAAACCTAAACAGAGCTTTCCTTTAACAGGCTCCTCTCTGATGGCCCTTACCACATTCCACAGGCATTGAGATCATTTGTATGCATGCTCTTCTCTGCCTCTTAACCAGAATGCAATCTCCTTAAGGGCGGTGATCAGAAACACTCATAGATAAACTCCTGTATTCATTTATTCGACCATCTATCCATGCAACACGAAGAGTTGACTCACTGGAAAAGACTCTGATGCTGGGAGGGATTGGGGGCAGGAGGAGAAGGGGACGACAGAGGATGAGATGGCTGGATGGCATGACTGACTCGATGGACGTGAGTCTGAGTGAACTCTGGGAGTTGGTGATGGACAGGGAGGCCTGGCGTGCTGCGATTCATGGGGTGGCAAAGAGTCGGACACGACTGAGCAACTGAACTGAACTGATAGATTCAGTAACAGTACTGAGCATCTATCAGACACTGAGGACTGTTTCAGGCATGGAGGATCTGAGGATGAGAGAGATTAACTAAGACACTGTGCTATCTCTATCATCAGAGAATTTTGAGTCTTATAGGGAAACACCCTGTATATCAGTGTTCCCATAGGAGTGGCCCTCAAAGCACACCTGAACAAAGCCAAATACATGGCTTTTGCTCAAATTATATTGGTTGAATTTTTTCTTGAAGTATAGTTGATTTATAATGTTGTGTTAGTTTCAGGTATACTGCAAAGTGGTTCAGCTATATACGATATACATATTATATGTTCTTTTTCAGATGTTTTCCACTGTAAATTATTATAAGATCTTAAATATAGTTCCCTGTGCTATACAGTAGGTCCTGGTTGTTTATTTTATGTATAGTACTGTATATCTATTAATCCCAAATTTGTAATTTATCCCTGCCCCCTTCCTCTCTGGTAACCACAAGTTTATTTTGTATGTCTGTCAGTCTGTTCCTATTCTACAAATAAGTTCATTTGTATCCACTTTTTTTTTAAGATTCCACATATAAGTGATATCATATGCCATTTGTCTTTCTCTTTCTGACTTACTTCAGTTAATATGATAATCTCTAGGTCCATCCACATTGTTGCAAATAACAATATTTTATTCATTTTTACAGCTGAGTAATATTCCAGTTTATATATGTACCACATCTTCTTTATCCATTCACCTGTTTTTGGACACTTAGGTTGCTTCCAAGTCTTGACTATTACAAATAGGGCTGCTATGAACATTGGATGCATTTCTTTTCTAATGAGAATTTTCATCTTTTTATATTGGTTGAATTTACAGTCAGTAGTAAACTAAGTCCAGTTTCCCCTGAGTTCATGTTAGAGTAGCATTACCTAAATGTGCTAAGATGTGTTATTTATGACAATTCCTCAACTAGACATCTTTAGAGATACATAACTCCCTTTTAGTAATTCAGAAGGGAAAGGACTCAATTTTCCTCATGCATAAAGCCTTCAGAGATGCTTTCTGAAATCCTATGAGTAGCACAGATTGGGCTGGGAGGGGTGGCAAGGAGGAGGGAGGGGAAGCTGTAATATTTTCTCCTGGAACACTTGGGTCCTCTCCCTCTTTCAGCAGGCAGTGAGAGTTTAGTGCCAGGTGATGCCATGGGAAAAGTGTTACAGAGCTTTGTCCTCCAATGTGAACAGTAACTAGTGGCATAAAATCGGGTGAAGAAAATCTTTTAATCTGATTTGAATGATCCAAGTTCATGTATATGTCCCTACTGAAGCCGAGACCTCCTTCCTCCCCGTCCCTCCCTCTCCTAAATAGGAGGATTATTTTTAGTTGCTGCTGTTTTGTTTTGTTTTAGTTAAAATCAAAAGTGCTTTGACATTTCATTTTCTACAATCGTGTCCGACTCTTTGCGACCCCGTGGACTGTAGCCTGCCAGGCTCCTCCGTCCATGGGCTTCTCCAGGCAAGAATACTGGAGTGGGTTGCCATTTTCTTCTCCAGGGGATCTTCCTGACCCAGGGATTGAACCCAGGTCCCACATTGCAGGCAGAGGCTTTAACCTCTGAGCCACCAGGGAAGCCCACATAATTCTTCCTGCTAAGAGTTTTTTAAAAGTTGCAAAATCTGGGGTTAAACTACTAGTAAAGTACCAGTGCTGATTTCTTAATTTTAGGGAAGTGTATCATGGTTATGAGACACTTGGATGAGAGTATATAGAAATTGGGTGAGAGTATATAGAAATTCTCTCTACTATCTTTGCAACTCTTTGGGGCAAATCTAAAATTGTTCAAAAATAAAATATGTATTTAAAATCATATTGATGAGATAAAAATCCGTATTCTAAGGCAAGTAGAGAAAAATTTGAGCATAAAATTTTTTTCTCCGCCCTATGGCTTCCTCTCTTCCCTGTACAGCACATCATGTGTCTGTATTATATATCAACCAGTCCTCCCCCTTCAGCAGAAATCCCTGCTCAACCATAAAGAGCAATATTCTCCTACCATCAACAGACAACTCCTTGGAAGACAACCTTCCTGCTTAATCTTATACAGAATCATGATGACCCATGCTTTGTACATGTAAATCTCAATTGTGCAACCTGTCAATAATATGTCACTTAAAGTCCTTTGTCTCAAAACCTTAAATAACTGTGGTTTGACCTCTAACAGGCAGAATAGTTGGAACTTGGACTCAAATAAAATTTCCCATTTCTTTCTTAGACAGATTTTTTTTGTCAACATAGGAAACAAACAAACAAATGTACCTTCCCTAAAACAGTCACTAATAAACAGGAATGTCATTTGGAAGCAGAAAAAAATGCCTCCCCCTTGCCCATATCCATCTCTATTATGCTCTCCCGTGCCTTCTGCTCAAGCTGACACAAAGATGTGAAGCATGGATCCACTCACCCCCATCTGTAACCCCTTGAGCTCTTGAACTCTCTGCATGCTATTATAAGTCAAAGTTTTCCTGCATGGATTGGACAGTGGACCAGGTGACATTTTGCCTTGAGGCGCTAATTGTGACAGCGGCTATCCCCGGGGTTCTGACCACGACTTCGTCATTAGCCAGCTACCATTGTTTTGCTAATCTAATGAATGGTTCCATAGGAAATAACAGAGTAAAGGCTTATTAAAGGTGAAGGCTTCATCCATTAAAATGCTCTTTGTCCTTAATGAAGGTCACTGGAAGACTGATTGTAGGAGGAAATCTTGCTTTATGCTCACCCATATGTCTTAATTAATCACCCCATCGAGCAAGTCGTCAGACTGGATTTGTGTTTGTTTTTCTTCTTTAAAAACTGTTGGCAAGGGGATTACTGAAAACAATCTTGGTACATTTTGCTGTTAGAGAACTGTGTGTGCAACATTTCCCAAATTATGTGAGTTTATTTTCAGAGATAAAATATTTTCAAGTATATATTTTTCCTTTGATCTCTAATCTTAGTAAAACTTCAAGATTTCCAATGTCCAATATAGTAATCACAAATCACACGTTACTGAACACATACGATGTGGCTGGGATGAATTTAGACGGGCTGAAAGTGTAAACTGTATACACGAGATTTCTAAAACTTTATACAAAAGATGTTAAATACTTCATTGAAAATTTTTATATTAATGACACATTGAAATGATGATGTTTTTTAATTAATGTACTTCTTGGAAGCAGTTTTAGGTTTACAGGGAATTTGTGAGGAAAATACAAAGTTCCCATTAATCCCCTCACTTCCCACTCCCACCCAGTTTCCCTATTATTAACATCTTGCATTTGTGCAATACATTTACTACAATTGATGAACCAATATTGATATGTGCTTATTAACTAAAGTCCACACTTTGCATTAGGAGTCAGGCTTTGAGTTAGACATTCTGTGGGTTTTGACAAACATGTAATGACATGTATCCACTTGGCATAGACATGAATCAAGCTATTCTAAAAATTCCCTGTTCTCCATCTATTCATCCCTCCCTCCTCCAGAATACCTGATCTTTTCACTATGTCTAGTTTTGCCTTTTCCAGAATGTCATAGAGTTGAAATGAAACAGAACATAGCATTTTCAGATTGGCTTCTTTGACTTGGCAATATGCATTTAAGTTTCCTCCATGTTTTTCTTTTTGTCATTTTTTTGGCCTGATAGTTCATTTCTTTTTATCACTAAATAATATTCCATTGTATGAATGTACCACAGATTATCCATACCTATATTAAGAGTATCTTAGTTGCTTCCAAGTTTTAGCAGTTATAAACAAAGCTGCTGTGAACATTCATAAGCAGGTTTTTTTGTAGACATAAATTTTCATCTCATTTGGGTTACTACTGAGGAGTACAATGGATTGTGTGGTATGAAAATGTTTATTTTGTAAGAAACTGCCTCACTGCCTTCCAAAGTGGCTGTACTATTCTGCATTCCCACCAGTCAGCAATGAATGAGAGTTTTGCATCCTCCTCAGGACTGATATTGTCAATGGTGGGATTTTTAGCCATTTTCATGTCTGTAGCAGTCTCACTGTTGTAATTTGCAATGTCCTGATGACGTAAAATGTTGAGCATCTTTTCATTTGATTATTTGCCATCTGTATGTCTTCTTTGGTGATATTTTATCTTTACTTTTATTTTAATTTGTAATTTGGGGTTAAATAATATGCTTTATTAAATTCTATTTCACCTTTTTCTTTTCCCTTTTAGGTGGCCAGCAAAATATTTAAAATTGCATATGGGGCTCAGATTACATTCCTACGAGATAGGGCTGCCTTCGGTTCAGTAAGTTCAGTCGCTCAGTCGTGTCCGACTCTTTGCGACCCCATGAATCACAGCACACCAGGCCTCCCTGTCCATCACCAACTCCCGGAGTCCATCCAACCCATGTCCATTGAGTCGGTGATGCCATCCAACCATCTCATCCTCTGTCGTCCCCTTCTCCTCCTGCCCTCAATCTTTTCCAGCACCAGGGTCTTTTCAAATGAGTCAGTTCTTGGCATCAGGTGGCCAAAGGGTTAGAGTTTCAGCTTCAGTCCTTCCAATGAACACCCAGGACTGATCTCCTTTAGGATGGATTGGTTGGATCTCCTTGCAGTCCAAGGGACTCTCAAGAGTCTTCTCCAACACCACAGTTGAAAAGCATCAATTCTTCTGCACTCAGCTTTCTTTATAGTCCAACTCTCACATCCATACATGACCACAGGAAAAACCATAGCCTTGATCACCTCCTCTTAATATCTTCTGCTTCTGTTAGGTCCATACCATTTCTGTCCTTTATCAAGCCCATCTTTGCATGAAATGTTCCCTTGGTATCTCTAATTTTCTTGAAGAGATCTCTAGTCTTTCCCATTCTGTTGTTTTCCTCTATTCCTTTGCATTGTTCCCCGAGGAAGGCTTTCTTATCTCTTCTTGCTATTCTTTGGAACTCTGCATTCGGATGGGTATATCTTTCCTTTTCTCCTTTGCTTTTCACTTCCCTTGTTTTCACAGCTATTTGTAAGACCTCCTCAGACAGCCAGTTTGCTGTTTTGCATTTCTTTTCCATGGGGATGGTCTTGATCCCTGTCTCCTGTACAATGTCACGTACCTCTATCCATAGTTCATCAGGCACTCTATCAGATCTAGTCCCCGAAATCTATTTCTCACTTCTACTGTATAAACATAAGGGATTTGATTTAGGTCATACCTGAATGGTCTAGTGGTTTTCTCCACTTTCTTCAATTTCAGTCTGAATTTGGCAATAAGGAGTTCACAATCTGAGCCACAGTCAGCTCCCAGTCCTGTTTTTGTTGACCGTATAGAGCGTCTCCATCTTTGGCTGCAAAGAATATAATCAATCTGATTTCAGTGTCAACCATCTGGTGATGTCCATGTGTAGAGTCTTCTCTTGTGTTGTTGGAAGAGAGTGTTTGTTATGACCAGTGCACTCTCTTGGCAGAACTCTATTAGTCTTTGCCCTGCTTCATTCCGCATTCCAAGGCCAAATTTGCCTGTTACTCCAGGTGTTTCTTGACTTCCTATTTTGCATTCCAGTTCCCTATAATGAAAAGGACATCTTTTCCAGGTGTTAGTTCTAGAAGGTCTTGTAGGTCTTCATAGAACCGTTCAACTTCAGCTTCTTCAGCATTACTGGTTGGGGCATAGACTTGGATTACTGTGATATTGAATGGTTTGCCTTGAAAACGAACAGAGATCATTCTGTCGTTTTTGAGACTGCATCCAAGTACTGCATTTTGGACTCTTTTGTTGACCATGATGGCTACTCCATTTCTTCTAAGCCATTCCTGACCACAGTAGTAGATATAATGGTCATCTGAGTTAAATTCACCCGTTCCAGTCCTTCTTAGTTCACTGATTTTTAGAATGTCAATGCTCACTCTTGTCATCTCCTGTTTGACCACTTCCAATTTGCCTTGATTCATGGACCTAACATTCCAGGTTCCTATGCAATATTGCTCTTTACGGCATCGAACCTTGCTTCCATCACCAGTCCCATTCACAACTGGGTGTTGTTTTTGCTTTGGTCCCATCCCTTCATTCTTTCTGGAGTTATTTCTCCACTCATCTCCAGTAGCATACTGGGCACCTACCAACCTGGGGAGTTCATCTTTCAGTGTCTTATCTTCTTGCCTTTTAAATACTATTCATGGGGTTCTCAAGGCAAGAATACTGAAGTAGTTTGCCATTCCCTTCTCCAGTGGACCATATTCTGTCAGACCTCTCCACCATGACCCGTCCATCTTAGGTGGACCCACATGGCATGGCTTAGTTTCATTGAGTTAGACAAGGCTGTGGTCCATGTGATCAGATTGGCTAGTTGTCTGTGATTGTAGTTTCAGTCTGTCTGCCCTCTGGTCCCCTCTCTCAGTGCCTACCGTCTTACTTGGGTTTCACTTACCTTGGACATGGGGTCTCTCTTCATGGCTGTCTTAGAGGATGAAAAAAGCATGTTCAGTGAATGCCTGAGCCTACCTTCTCCTCTACAAACAATACATATATATTTTTAAAATTAAAATATAGTTGTACAATATTATCTAATTCAGGTGTACTACATAATGACTTCACATTTGCATACATTATAAAGTGATCATGATAAGTCTAATGACCATCTGTCCCCACACAAACTTATTACAATATTCTTTACTACATTACTTATTCTGATAACTATATCCCCATGGCTTAGTTATTTTATTAACCAGAAGTTTGTACCTTTTAATCTGCTTCACCTAATTTGCCCAGCCTGCACCCCCATCCCTCTGGCAATCACCCATTTGTTCTATATATCTATAACTCTTTTGTTTTGTTTTTTAGATTCCACATAAAAGTGGAATCAAATAGTGACTGTCTTTCTCTGACTTACTTCACTCAACATATTACCCTCTAGATCCATCCATGTTGTCACAACTGCAAGATTTCTTTTTCTTTTGGCTGAGTAATAATCCATTATATATATATAACCATCTTCTTTATCCATTCACCTACTGATGGACACTAAGGTTGCTTCCACATCTTGGATATTGCAAATAGTGCTGCAATGAACACAGGGATGATATACGTATTTTCTAATTACTGTCTTTGTTTTCAAAAAACGTATTCCACTTCAGTACCTAGAAATGATGCTGAGCAGGGTCCTGTGGGGCTCCTAGGCACAAAGTCTTTCTGTGTCCCCCACTTCTTTGATTACAGGAAACCACCTTCATTTAGTCTCCATTACCTTCCTGGAGTTCCAATGGGCAGACTCAAGCAGTTGTTAATTAGGGAAGGGAGGGGATATGAGATCAGGTGGAAACAGAGTAAAGAAGAGTCGTGAGGCAAGATCCTGTTTCCCCAGCAACGGATACACATAACAGTATCTTTGAGCTATTTTGCAGATACTGAAACCCCCTCCAGGTGGGAGAAGTTAATGATTAGCAATGGTTTGCTGCCCACAAGCATCTAGACCCCTGGACGTAAAGGTTGATGATGCTGACTCCTACTTACCTCCCCACCAACCAAGCAAAAGAATGTCCATCAGCTGATCACTCCCTCTTTCAACAATTACCATAAAACTTCTCATTATCTTCTCCAAGTTGGGTGGGACACGCGGTTTTGATAGCATTAGCCCACTGTGCCCCCTCTGCCTGGCAAAGTAATAAAGCTAGCCTTGTCAACTTCACGGAAAACTCTGTCTCCGAGATTCAATTCAGCCCCATTGTACAGAGAAGATGAGCTTTCAGCATCAGAAGTGACGTTGTTGGATGATATGGTAATTCTGTTTTTAACCTGGGAAGTAACTTCATACTGTTTGCCCTAGTGACTACACTAAGGAACATTCCCACCAACAGTACATGAGGGTTCCCTTTTCTCCACATCCTCGCTAACACTGCTATTTGCTGTCTTCTTGGCGAGAGTCGTTCTGACAGGTGTGACTATAACTATAAGTCATTTCGGTTTGATTTGGCTTTCCCAGATGTAGTGATATTGAGAATAGTGATACTGAGAACCTTTGTGTCTGTTGGCCATCTGTATGTCTTTTCTGGAAAACTGTCTATTCAGTGACTCTGTCCACTTTTAAAATCCAGTTATTTGGGGTTTGCCCCCCATCTCCCAAGGTTGAGTTGTATGAGTTCTTTATATAGTTTGGATATTAACCTCTTACTGGATATATTATTTGCAAATATTTTCTCTCCTTCACTAGGCTGCCTTTTTGTTTTGTTGATGGTTTCCTTCACTGTGCAAAAGCTTTTTCATTTGATGTAATCCCATTTGTTTATTTTTGCTTTTGTTTCCCTTGCCTGAGGAGACAGATTCAGAAAAATATTGCTAAGACAGACGTCAAAGAGTATACTGCCTATGTTTTCCTATGGGAGTTTTATGGTTTAAGGTCTTACATGTAAGTCTTTAATCCATTTGGCGTTTAATTTTGTATATGGTGTGAGAAAGTAGTCTAGTCTGATGGAGCTAGATTTAAGCCCAGGCAGTGTCATTGTATACTCAGAGGCAGGCGGCCTCAAGCAATTTAAAACTTGACTTGGTAAGGGTGGAGATGCTGTCCTCAGCCTGCAGTGAACGTGCAAAAAGGGTACAACTGGCTGCGGTGTCTCCTTCCAACAAAAGCACTGGTCCCTAGAAAACAACGGCCATGTTCTAGCCTTCCCATCTCCTATTCTAGTTCTGGCAGGGCAATCAGATGCACACTAAGTTATTTAAAGGTGGGTGGCAATCTGTCCCATACATCCAGATGTTGCTGGCGCACTCTGGTGGGACCCCTGAACATGGCAGCCCCGTGCTCTGTCGTGAGAACAGGTGGAGTCTCCACCGAGACTTGTGTCCAACATGCTAACTGGTCAGGTCAACCAAGGGAGCTCAGACCCTCACTAACCATCCTGACCGGGGAGCACCCTGCCATTGTCTTTTAGGGAACGTTACGACTAGCCTTTCCTTGCAGCCACAGGTTGATGCTTCCACAGTACCTGACACCTCGGAGGAAAATTTGGGAAAAGCCAATGGTCACAGACACATGGAATTACAGAAACGTTCACTTTTTTCTTAAAGTGCTATAGGCAAAAGGCAGGTAGTGGTGAAGGATAGAGGAGATGGATGGAGAGCCAGGATGAGTCAGGTAAAGAGCAGCATCAAGGGGAAATGAAAAAAACACCTGGCAGATATCACAGGTGACTGTGATTCTACTCTGGCTGTGGTATTAGCAAGAGAATATTAACTGTTGTATGCCCTTAAACAATTCATCTTACCTCAGGACCTCAGTTTGTTGGTTCATCATTAAATGAATGCGGTGGTTTTGTCCCTACAGTTTATCAAAGACAATACACCAGTACATCAAATGATGTAAATATATTTCCATTATTTTAAAAAGGGCAGGTGAATACATTGAATTCACTTCTTCTAATTGCCCCACCCCCAACATGTATATAGAGCAAGTTACTGCCTGGAAAACTCATTGGAGGTTTAGATCAAGTAGTGTATATGTGTTTAAACATCAGCCACCCACCTTAAGAAGACCTTAATACAGTGATTGGTTCCATCTAGACTATAGAAATGGTTTTCTGCCTGCTCTTAAGCTACAGTGTGAAATGGTCTCCTAAATGATTCTGGGGCTTCAAAAACTTGGCATGTCATTGTCAACATCAGCTTTTTTTTTTTTAACTTTATTTTGCTTTACAATACTGTATTTATTTTGCCATACATTGACATGAATCCGCCACAGGTGTACATGAGTTCCCAACATCAGCTTTTGAAAAGTTAGCTATTCAATTCTATACTGTGCATCTTTTGTGAGATATTTTCTTTTCACAGATGAATCCTACTAATTGTGGAACTCACAAAAATCTTTTTGTCATAAGATCTGAAATGAGAATGCAAGGCAGATGTGCCGAACTTTTAAAAATGTGCTTGTAAGTGGCATTTACACAATATTTTTTTCCCTGTCTACATAACGTTTCAATGTGCATTTTCTGAAGAGAGTACATCTGTAGGTCTCATGGGAGTAAAGGTGAGTTTGCAGAGTTCAAAACACAAAGCACAACATCTGACTTGTCTGGGAGGGCCAATTCTTTTCTAGTCTCATTATGTAAATATGTTTGCATCTGTCTAATTTTAGACTTAATTTTAAATTGTAAGCCCTTTGGGCATCAACCATGACTAATTGTATGTTTTGAAGAGGCCTTACCGCATGGTTGGTGCTCAGTAAGGGCTCAATAATTGAAAATGTTAACAATAATTATATTTGTAAGCACTTTGAGCAGGACTGTTCAGAAATATGTTTCAGCGGAGAGCCTAGTGTGTTGTTGGCAGGCAAACAACATGGCATGATCATAACACCAAACGGTCCTCTTGGTGGACCAGGGGAAATTGGGGAATTTAATGGCACTCAAACTGATTTTAAGGTCCATGTGAGTGTGTGGGTGCTAAGTGGTTTCAGTTGTGTCCGACTCTGTGGCCCCATGGACTGTGGCCCGCTAGGCTCCTCTGTCCACGGGACTTTCCAGGCAAGAATATTGGAGTGGGTTGCCATGCCCTCCTCCAGGGGATCTTCCCAACCCAAGGATTGAACCTGGGTCTCTTAACTGCCTCCTGCATTGGCAAGAGGGTTCTTTACCACTTGAGAATATAGCAGGCAGAATAACGGTCCTTCCAATGTCTCTAAGAGTAGAAAATGGCAACCCAATCCAGTATTCTTGCCTGAAAATTTTCTTGGACAGAGGAACCCGACAGGCTACAGTTCATGGGGTTGCATAGAGTTGGACACAACTGAGCAATTGAACACACAATAGCTATGCCCTACCCTGGAAACTATAAATAAGTTACCTGGCAAAGGAGAATCCCAGGCTTACTAGGACTACCATCGAGGAAGGAATGTAGACAGTTGTTAAGTAAGTGTGAGTTTTTTCTTCTTCAAAAGTCCCTTTACTGCTGTTCTAATAGCTTTAATAATATTTAACAATATTTTTTAAAGAAAAATCATTTTTATAAACAAGCATGTAAACCAATGATTTTTTCATACATATACATGTTTTTCAAGGGCTATGTGATCATATACAATTCTGAAATTTTTTTCCTCCAGATCCTCAATCTCTGCCTATATTTTTTCCTAAAATTAACCTGGTCTGAGAATAGCATGCCTATGTTCCCAAAAGCCCTTCTCTGGTTTTTAAAGAAGAAAGGCAATGATATCCTTGGGAATGACCGAATTTCAATGATTGTAAGTGAGACAATTTATTTTCATTTTTTTGGTTGGGGGTGGCGCTGTGCTGGGTCTTCATTACTTTTGAGGGCTTTCTCCAGTTGCGCTGAGCGGTGGCTCCTCTCGTTGCAGAGCACAGGCTCTAGGCTTGCAGGCTTCAGTATTAGTGGCGCACGGGCTTAGTTGCCCTGCAACATGTGGAATCTGCCGAGACCAGGGATTGAACCTGTGTCCCCTGCATTGGCAGGCAGATTCCTTTCCACTGTGCCACCAGGGAAGTCCTATTTTCACATTTTAATCTCTCGGAAGTGAGGGTACATTTTGCAATGATGGTAGGTCACAGCTTGGAAGTAGTTTTTCTTTCTTAGTTGCACATAATATGGTCCAATAAGTAGGATACATCATATCTTGTGATCAATTTGCACACTCTTAGATTCCATGATATATGATATTTAAACTGAAAGAAAAATTTTAGATGTCAACTCAAAAGCATGCAGGGATATATAGTTTTTCAAAATTCTGCAACAATGTGAGCAAAAAACATTGGAGACTGGGAATGCAGACCATTTCCTGCTAAACCTCAGTGTTTTAATCACAGAACAGAGTGAATTGTTTAAGCTAGTCAAGGAAGGGGGTTGGCACTGGATAGATAGGGTAAGAGTCTGGAGTTCTCAGGCTGGCCTCAGGAACCGGAAAAACCATTTTCCCAGGCTTTGCACAATTTCTTATGGGCCATATAGTTTCTCCTCTCTGATTTTCTCTCATATCTGCCCCCACTTTCCTACTCCTCTTAGCAGAAAAGCTTTCTCTATCTATCAGAGCTCCGATGATGGCTTCAGACCTGAGTCTATGCAAACTTTCAGCTCAGCAACCCACAGCTCACTGGCTCAGTTGCTCACAGGCCCCAAAGCAAGGAGAGGACCAACTCATGTAAGATGTCCAGTTCTGATCCCAACAACTGGGGCTTGGTATACAAATATCACTGGGGGAGAAGGGTAGGAGGTGGTGGCAGTTCCCAAGGATGGGGACTCTGAAGAAGCAGGAAGCCACAAACCTGTCTACCAGAGTCAGCAATAATAACTAACACAGAGTTCTTCCAATTGCCAAGCACCCTGCTACTTGCTTCAAATACGAGAACTCACTTAATCCTCAGTGTAATGCTAGGAGGTGGATATTGATACCCACATTTTATAGATGAGGAAACTGAGACACAAGGTGCTGAAGGAAATTACCCAAGGTCGGGGCCTGGCTTCAGACTCTTTGAATTAAACCGCCTTGGCAACTTTCGCTGCTGGTACCTGGACTTGCTTGCGGCAGTACGTGTGGACGGTTCTGTACCAGAAGTAGTAACTTACAGGGGAATGGTAGCAACTGATATTTATCACTACACTAAAATCCACCGGCTATTTTGGGAATTAGGAGGCAAAGAGAGAGGAACTATAGCATTTTTAACCCCCTGCTGCATTTCAGTCACTTTATATACATTGTGATATTTTATACACACTGTAATCCAAAGAAATAGGTATTAAAATCCCATGTTGCTTTTGGAGAAACGAAGTTCAGTGGATTGAGTAACTTGCCCCAGATCTCACCCCTACGAGGGAGCAAAGCCAGAGTTCTATCCCAGGCCTGATACCTGGGCCTGTGGCATCTTCTCTGGTCCCTCTGCCAGGTTAGTGTCAAAGCAAACCAGGTGGCAGACAAGGTAGAGAGTAAATCAGTGAATCATGTAAAAAACCAAAACAAGGGTCAACTTCCTTAAAACAAAATCACTGTTCAAGAAGTCATTTACAGATATGTGTTTGATTCATCTGATGAAACATCTCTATTTCCTTTGGGCTGTACAAGCATTAATCTAGCTGTCCTCTAGCCCTCTGTTGCAGTTGTTGAAGTTTCAACTGAAACAAGGAAAAGCCCCGGCCAGTTCTTCACCTGAGATACAACTGCATGATAAAGTTGTTTTTTTGCTCTGCCCTTCCTCATAGCTAATTTTTGCTTGCTGACTTAAAATTATCTTTCAGGGGCTCACAGTATAAGAATTTTAACTCTTCGAAGACAGACTCCAAATGTAGGGACAAGTCTTTACAAAGCTGGTTGGTTAACACTGGTATGTTGTGGCAGGTTGACAAATGACAGGTTGATCCTGTCAGACCCTTCTCAGCACCAAGAAACCATCTTGTCAGAGTTGGTCCAGTAATGACACCAGAAGTGAACACGTCACCCTTGAATGGAAGAGCACAAACCATTTGATCTTAGGGTACCCAAAGCATTTCTTAAGTTTTTCTTACACGCTGGGTTTTTTATTTGTTCAGTGTTGCATTCACCCACTCCAGCACTCTTGCCTGGAGAATCCCGTGGACAGAGGAGCCTGGTGGGCTGCTGTCCATAGGGTCGCACAGAGTTGGACATGACTGAAGCGACTTAGCATGCATGCATGCATTGGAGGAGGAAATGGCAACCCACTCCAGTATTCTTGCCTGGAGAATCCCAGGGACAGAGGAGCACGGTGGGCTGCCATCTATGGGGTCGCACAGAGTCGGACACGACTGAAGCGACGCAGCAGCAGCAGCATTCACCCAACTCAACTGCTCAACTGCCATTAAGGAGATGTCTCATCAATAAAGGACCCAACAAAGGCAGGATGGGGTGACTTCCCTGGTGGTCCAGTGGTTGTCTTTGCCTTCCAAAGCAGTGGGTTACCGGTTTGATCCCTGGTCGGAGAATTAAGATCCCACATACCTTGCAGCTAAAAAACCAAAACATAAACCACAGAAGCAATATTGTAACAAATTCAAGAAAGATTTTTACAATGGTCCACATTAAAAAAATAAAATAAAAAAGGCAGGCTGGGAATTCAGATACTGGGTTTCAATGTAAAACCAGAAAGTGACTAGACCCATTTGTTAGAAAGAGTCAAAGCAGAGACAGCTCCTGATCAGCTGAGTTTTCTCTGAATCAACAGCTTTGATGAAACCACCTGAAAGTGCAGAGTGGGTACCAAGGCTTACTCTGTGCTGGACGCCAGGCAGGTGTCTTTACGTCATCTCAGCAAATGTCCCCCTCACAGCAGCACTTCGAGGGAAGCCTTATTAAGCCACGTGTTCCTGAAGAGGACACAAAGGCTGAGCAGGTAAATGAACTACTTGTGGTGGGGGAGGGGGGCACAGCTAGAGGTGACCTAGCTAGAAGTCAAACCCAGTCCTGAAAAACTCCCCAAAACACAGTACCCCAGTTCACCATGAGATGCCCTACTAATAACTATCCTTTCTACTCTGCACAGCGGAGAAGGCAATGGCACCCCACTCCAGTACTCTTGCCTGGAAAACCCCATGGATGGAGGAGCCTGGTAGGCTGTAGTCCATGGGGTTGCTAAGAGTTGGACACGACTGAGCGACTTCACTTTCAATTTTCACTTTCATGCAATGGAGAAGGAAATTGCAGCCCACTCCAGTGTTCTTGTCTGGAGAATCCCAGAGACGGGGGAGCCTGGTGGGCTGCCGTCTATGGGGTCACACAGAGTCGGACACGACTGAAGCGACGCAGCAGCAGCAGCAGCAGCAGCTGAGCTACAGCTCACTTCTACTTCCAGACCTAGAGTCACAAACCATCTGGAACACAGCTGCCAGAGCATTCCTTCCAAAATGCTATTGTCGTTGTGTTCCTCCCCTACTAAGACCCTATCACCTCCATGATAATATTCTAGAGCCTTCTTTTGAGTAGGAGAGGAAAGTCAGAAGTCTTGAGAGAGAATCAGATGGAGCTCTGCTGGAGATCAAGAAGGGTCAGGTCAAAGGTACAGGAGGGGAATTTACCTGACAAAGGAGAAGGGAATGCCCTTCCTCTGAGATACAAGGAAAGAAGAGCAACAAATCCCAGGCTGCCTCAGAGGCGGAGCATTCTTAAAAAGGAATTTCAGACCAGAGATAATCTATGTGGAAACCTTTTTATAAAGATCCTCCACAGACATTGATCTTTGGGCATCTGCCAAGAGTCACAAAAGGAAATCTGGCTCAAGAGATGAAAGTAACATTGTGTAACAATGAGAAAACTCAGCTCCTGTGCCGCCAAAACACTCATTCTCAAGTATGTTCCTGTGGTGGGCCCCGGGATACACCACCCCGATCTCCTCGCAATAGAAGCCTGCTGTCTCAGCTTCTGGTTATCTGTCAGTGGACAGCCATCAGGTGGCAGTCCCTTCAAGGGAAAGCCTCACTGTGAGCAGCCACCTCCATCAAGGTCATGCCCCTTCCCTGGCAGCCCCTACCTAGTAGCCTAGTCATTACAGATTAGGAAGATCTGACCATCTGGCCAAGTCAGGGCAACCTGGAAAGTCACTGTAGCTCAAGAGCTCCCAGTGGGGATGGCCAAGGCTCTCACTGGCCCTGCAGCATGTCCTCCTCCCACAGGTGTGGATGGAGTGAGTGAAGTCGCTCAGTCGTGTCCGACTCTTCGCGACCCCGTGGACTGTAGCCTACCAGGCTCCTCCATCCATGGGATTCTCCAGGCAAGAATACTGGAGTGGGCTGCCATTTCCTTAGTATCCCTTAATAAGTATCCTGCCCTCTATATACAGGTGTGGATGGAGTATCCCTTAATAAATATCCTGCCCTCTATATATAACCTCGGAGCTGCTTCTTCAGCAGCCCAACCTGCAACAGAATGTCAATGCATCAAGGTTGTTTTATGAGCAAGGAGCCAAGAGTAAATCAGAAATTGGGATCCTTTTTGCCTGATCCCAAGTCCATTTGGACTATCATGAAGCAGCACAAAATCTCTCAGAATCTTGGGGCTTGGGCAGCTGCTTAAACAGACCAGTTAATTGATTGCATTATTACCAAATTAGCCATCCATGCTACAATATTCTTATTTTCAAAGAACTCACAGTGATTTACTCTTATTTGTAAAACTTTGTGAGGTTACGCAGTTTCATCTTTACTCTCCGCGTATTCACTCAGAGAAAGACTTGCTAAAGCACCTAGCCAGGCACTGTACTAGGGAGTGCAAAAGTGAAGAGAAGACCCAGGCCTTACAGGGCTCCCAGGTGGACAAGGCATCCGAAACAACAGGAAGAGGGCTACAGTGGAGGCGCAAGGGCAGTCTTTTTGCAGTCCAAACCGAGTGTGATTGGAGTCTCAAGACGGTGGCAAGAGAACTGACCGCAACATGAAAACTGTAGGTGTTATCACAGGCGATCGGGTATAGCGGGGAACGCAGACCTTGGAGCCAGACCAAGTGGTTCTGAATCCTGACTTTGTCACATTCCAGTTCTTAGCAGGTAAGTTACTTACCCTCTCTTGATATCAATTTCCCCTTCTGTAAAATGGTGGTTGAATTAGCTCAGGTTGCCGTAACAAAACACCATAGATTGGAAATTTATTTCTTATAGCTCTTGGGGCTGAGAAGTCCAAGATAAGGGTGCTGGCTGATCTGGTTCCCTGGCAAGATTGCTTCTCCTAGTTTGCAGGTGGCCACTTACCCACCATGCCCTTTACTTGAAATAGACAGAGGAAGCAAGCTCCCTGGTGTCTCTTCTTATAAGGGCACTAATCCCATCACAAGGACCCCACCCTCCAGACTTCCTGAAACCCAAGTGCCTCCTGAAGGCTCCATCTCCAAATACCAAGACACTGTGTGGTTAGGGCCTCAGCATATGAATTTAGGAGGCATGAAGTTCAGTCCATAGCAGTGGTACATATACTGCTTTCCTCATAGGGTTGTGGTGAAGACAAAATGAGACACTGTGTATTAGGTGCCTAGACTAGCGACTGCCTCATGTTAAGTTCTTCCTCACTGAAGCTACATTCCTTTGCACACATTGTCTCTGAAAGGAAGAGAGATGAGCTTATTCTTGGGAATTAGAAACAGGCCAGAGTGAAAGTGAAAGTGTTAGTCACTCAGTCATGTCCAACTCTTTGTGACCCCACGGACTGTAGTCCACCAGGCTCCTCTGTCCATGAGATTCTCTAGTGAAGAATACTGGAGAGGGTTGCCGTGTCCTTCTCCAGGGCATCTTTCTGATCCAGGGATTGAACCTGTGTCTCTTAAGTTTCCTGCATTGGCAAGATTCTTTACCATCTGAGCCACCAGGAAAACCTAAGGAACAGGCCTGCTGCTGCTGCTGCTAAGTTGCTTCAGTCATGTCTGACTCTGTGCAACCCCATAGACGGCAGCCCACCAGGCTCCCCCATCCATGGGATTCTCCAGGCAAGAACACTGGAGTGGGTTGCCATTTCCTTCTCCAATGCATGAAAGTAAAAAGTGAAAGTGAAGTCGCTCAGTCGTGTCCGACTCTTAGCAACCCCATGCACTGCAGCCTACCAGGCTCCTCCATCCATGGGGTTTTCCAGGCAAGAGTACTGGAGTGGGGTGCCATTGCCTTCTCCTAAGGAACAGGCCTATTTTCACGCAAATATTGCTTTGGAGAGACCCTTTGCAATCAAGTATTACTAAGGTGAAAATCTCTGTCCTCTCTATATTCTTTGTTTTCATACCTCTTTTTTCTTTCCTTTGTGATCAAATGCCTAACAATTTCAGAAACTTGTCCAGTTAGGGGATTACTTCCATTAAAGAGTGTTTAGCTCTTAATCCCACAGGGCACAAGCAAGTTGAAATATAAGACATCATAGAAAAAGAAGAATTTAGCAGGGTTAAGCTCAAGGTGAGAGGTGAAAAGGGGTGAAATGGAAACCCAAGGAACCGTATCTTGAGGAAAACACCAGTTAGACATGGGCAATGGCTATTTTTCAGCCTAACTTTCAGTTAGTTCTGGAACTGGGTTCAAAAATAATGGTTTTTATTTGGCTTCCCAATCTTTTTGTCTGCATAGGGCTTCAAGTATATTTTCTATTGGAGATAGGCTGTTGGATGCAGTCCTGGATTCAGGAGATGTGGCAAACATCCTTAGTTAAGTAAATAAAGTGACTGAAGTCACTCAGTCATGTCTGACTCTTTGCGACCCCATGGACTGTAGCCTATCAGGCACCTCCGTCTATGGGATTTTCCAGGCAAGAGTGCTGGAGTGGATTGCCATTTCCTTCTCCAAGGGATCTTCCCGACCCAGGAATCGAACCCAGGTCTCCCGCATTGCAGGCAGACGCTTTACTGTCTGAGCCACAAAAGGAGATTTCAAAACTCCTTAGGCTGAGAGAAATGGGTCTTTCATCCTTTCTCAAATTTTTTGAAGTCTCATTTCTACAGGACTACTGAATTCATAGATGACTATTGACAACTTGGTTATTTCGACTGTTACTATCTTTGTTGTTTCCACTGTTGTTAGACTGTGACACTAACAGCCCACATCCTTAGATCCCTGGCTGGCCCTTTAGGTCTTTCTATTTATTTGCTGCTTGTTACCCCTCCTTGAAAAAACAGAGAAAGACTGTTATAATTAGGATGAAGAATGATGGGAAAGTGTGAACGTACTCACGGACTGTAGTCCACCAGGCTCCTCTGTCCATGAGATTCTCTAGTGAAGAATACTGGAGAGGGTTGCCGTGTCCTTCTCCAGGGCATCTTTCTGATCCAGGGATTGAACCTGTGTCTCTTAAGTTTCCTGCATTGGCAAGATTCTTTACCATCTGAGCCACCAGGAAAACCTAAGGAACAGGCCTGCTGCTGCTGCTGCTAAGTTGCTTCAGTCATGTCTGACTCTGTGCAACCCCATAGACGGCAGCCCACCAGGCTCCCCCATCCATGGGATTCTCCAGGCAAGAACACTGGAGTGGGTTGCCATTTCCTTCTCCAATGCATGAAAGTAAAAAGTGAAAGTGAAGTCGCTCAGTCGTGTCCGACTCTTAGCAACCCCATGCACTGCAGCCTACCAGGCTCCTCCATCCATGGGGTTTTCCAGGCAAGAGTACTGGAGTGGGGTGCCATTGCCTTCTCCTAAGGAACAGGCCTATTTTCACGCAAATATTGCTTTGGAGAGACCCTTTGCAATCAAGTATTACTAAGGTGAAAATCTCTGTCCTCTCTATATTCTTTGTTTTCATACCTCTTTTTTCTTTCCTTTGTGATCAAATGCCTAACAATTTCAGAAACTTGTCCAGTTAGGGGATTACTTCCATTAAAGAGTGTTTAGCTCTTAATCCCACAGGGCACAAGCAAGTTGAAATATAAGACATCATAGAAAAAGAAGAATTTAGCAGGGTTAAGCTCAAGGTGAGAGGTGAAAAGGGGTGAAATGGAAACCCAAGGAACCGTATCTTGAGGAAAACACCAGTTAGACATGGGCAATGGCTATTTTTCAGCCTAACTTTCAGTTAGTTCTGGAACTGGGTTCAAAAATAATGGTTTTTATTTGGCTTCCCAATCTTTTTGTCTGCATAGGGCTTCAAGTATATTTTCTATTGGAGATAGGCTGTTGGATGCAGTCCTGGATTCAGGAGATGTGGCAAACATCCTTAGTTAAGTAAATAAAGTGACTGAAGTCACTCAGTCATGTCTGACTCTTTGCGACCCCATGGACTGTAGCCTATCAGGCACCTCCGTCTATGGGATTTTCCAGGCAAGAGTGCTGGAGTGGATTGCCATTTCCTTCTCCAAGGGATCTTCCCGACCCAGGAATCGAACCCAGGTCTCCCGCATTGCAGGCAGACGCTTTACTGTCTGAGCCACAAAAGGAGATTTCAAAACTCCTTAGGCTGAGAGAAATGGGTCTTTCATCCTTTCTCAAATTTTTTGAAGTCTCATTTCTACAGGACTACTGAATTCATAGATGACTATTGACAACTTGGTTATTTCGACTGTTACTATCTTTGTTGTTTCCACTGTTGTTAGACTGTGACACTAACAGCCCACATCCTTAGATCCCTGGCTGGCCCTTTAGGTCTTTCTATTTATTTGCTGCTTGTTACCCCTCCTTGAAAAAACAGAGAAAGACTGTTATAATTAGGATGAAGAATGATGGGAAAGTGTGAACGTACACTGTCAAGGGTAAGGGGAAAACATGCTCTCATTCATTTTTTTAAAGTGATAGATTTATTGAGATATAATTCACATAAAATTCATTACTTCATAGGGTACAAAATTCAGTGGATTTTTGTAGATTGCACAGTTATCTCCACTAAGTTCAGAACATTTTCATCAGCCCCTAAAGAAAATTTGTACCCACTAGTTACTCCCTACTGTCCCCTCTCAGTACCCTGGTAACCAGCAATCTACTTTCTATCTCAATGGATTTGCCTATTCTGGACATTTCATGGACTCATAGAATGGACTTATATAAATGGACTTATAGAATATACAGACTTTTAGTGACCTACTTCTTTTACTTAACATAATGTTTTGAAGATCTCATACATTCTTGATAAGGTGTCTTGAAAATTGTCTTAAATGCATATACTCTGATTCATAAATTTTATATTCAAGAAATAATCCCTCAGAAACATTTCTACATAAAGGTAGCTGTGCAAAAACATGGGTTGAAGCATTAACAAGAGGTTAGGGGAAAAAATCTAAAGTCTATTAGTTAGGAACCTAGCTGAATACATTACAATCCAATTCTACAGTGGAGTGATGTACAGACAGCCACAGAGTAAGTGGGTTCTATATGGAATGGTGTGGAATGATCTCCAGAATCTCCTGGTAAGTGAACACAGCAAGGGAACACAGCAAGACAGAGAACAGTGCGTAAAGCTGACTTTCACCTTAAAATGTGAAAAAAAGTGTGCATATATATTTATGTCTATGTATGTATATATATGTAGATGTATACACACACACACACACGTACAGAGGGAATGGAGGAGGGAGGGAAAAGAGGAAGAAGGTGGCAGAGGATGAAAATACCTCCTAGGATGAAATAGGAGATGGGATGTCTAAAAATGACTCACTGGTTGTCTCCAGGGACGAGGCATGGGAAAGGTGGTCTAGGGGTCAAGGGAGGGGAACAGAGGGAGACTTACTCCTTAACGTATACCTTTTAGTGTTGTTTGATTATTTTTTTTTTATCCTTAAAAATTAAAATAGAGATGATGTCGATAGAGTCTGTGAAGCCGCTCTGTGGGCATATTAGGACCTGAGCCTCTGCCCTCGGGGTTCTGTGGTCAGTCCCCACTGGGGCTGAGACCCCAGGACTAGTTTTAATGAGGAAGAAAAATCAATGATTTGAAGCTCAGCGATTTCTGTTCTTATCTTCCCAGAGACTTGCTGCCACCTGCACAGCGCTTTCACCTGCCAATTAAGGCAGATATACACCTTTGATGTCAAAACCTGCAGGAGTGGGATGGGGGTACTTCAGAGCTACTTGCTGAGACTCCATCCTACTCCCCACATGGTCTCTCTCCCTAATGCCCCTGACCTCACCATGCCTTTGGGAATGGTTCTGAGTCTGTATTTACATCATTGAACTTTGAAGAGGGCTGTCAGCATTAGGTCTGAGATGCAGCCCATTATTTTAATCCTCCCGTGGCCTTTGCTGGAAGCACAGATATTTCTTCTCCTGTTTCCTCCACCTCTCTGCCTTCTACCAAAACACTGACCCCAAGCAGGAGAGAAGATAAAGTCAAGTTTTCTGCCTCACTGTTGCTCCCTGCGAATTCAAAATCGGTTTCATGTTTTACTTCGGCCAGAGCTCATTTCCTCCCACCAGTATTGGGATAAAAGTCAAAACGAGGTGAAAAGAGAGATTGTGTAACTTTTATTTTTAAAGGGGGTGTTTAATTATGGAAGGCATGATTAATATTTCAATGCTGTTTATAATGGCTTCATTTACTTATTTATTTTTTTAGCCAATAAGAAGTGAGAAATTCTGTACCCATAGCCAATATCTGATATAATTCTTCACGAGCCATACAAAAGTCTCTCTGTTGCTAGAGAGAATAAAAACGTCGATGCATATCATGTATTAAAATTCACCTGTATTTACCTGACACCTTTTAAGATATCTCTCCAAATTGCCTCAGCAACCTCTCACATCAAAGACTGGTGAGAACATGTGGAGTTTTCCTTCCTGTTTGAGTAACGCCTATTCAGAAGGGTACTAATTAAAAGCATATCGTAATTTTTAAACCTTAAGGGAAGTTATTGCATGCAGTGTTGCTGGAAACAGTTATTGGAATGTTAGCTAACACCCACATATACTGCAATTAGTCGTGAAACGCCATCTCCAGCGAGCTTTAAAACAAAACCTCCTCCAACAGAATCATCATGGACGTAAGAGTCCCATTCAACTGTGTATTTGAAATGTCATCGTTTTGCTGAGCCATTCAGCTCTCTGCACTGCCAGGACTCCAGCGCTCTGGCGGCTCAGGCACAGGCACTAGGAAGATGCGTGATCTGTCCCTGTATCAGTGTTGTATTCCACACGTGCACAAACGGATGTAGCCTCCAATCTGCAACATCAGCAGCAGCTCAGCCCAGAGGGATCAACAGAGGCCATTTTTCAGTGCTTCTGCATTCCTCAGCAATACACTTGACCTTGAAAGCTATAGAGAAAGAAAACCTACTAAAGCTAGCTTCGTGGGTGTCTCTCCATTAATATCCTTTTCAGAGATCCCACCCATGAAACATCAAATCCTTCTTTCCAACTGCCACTGCTCTAGAGAGCAGTGGTCTTATTTCTGGCTGCACATTTTAGTCACTTGGAAGGGGTCGAGGAGCAGAGGTTAAAACGTACCCCACACCAGAGACTCTAAATTAATTAGTCTGTGTTGTGCCCTGAAATCAGTATTTTTTAATACCTCCCTAGGTGATTCTGAAGTATAGTCAGGGCTGTAAACCACTGGAGCCCAGCACAGACCTTCCTCATGTCATATCTGGATTATGGCAATGGCCTCCTCAAAGGCTTTTGCACCTGAGTTAATTGTCTTACTACACTCCAGTACTCTTGCCTGGAAAATCCCATGGATGGAGGAGCGTGGAGGGCTGCAGTCTATGGGGTCGCTGAGGGTCGGACACGACTGAGTGACTTCACTTTCACTTTTCACTTTCATGCATTGGAGAAGGAAATGGCAACCCACTCCAGTGTTCTTGCCTGGAGAATCCCAGGGACGGGGGAGCCTGGTGGGCTGCCGTCTATGAGGTCACACAGAGGTGGACCCGACGGAAGTGACTTAGCAGCATACTCCAGTAACTGGCTAACTTCTTTTATTAATTCATGTTCCTTGAAGTTCAATGAGAAAATAAAGATGGGCATGATGGAAAAAATAGCAACTACAATCAGAAATAACATTCCATATTTTGTTGTCTTTTTCCCAATTTTTCTTGTACACATGTATGTAAAATATATATTTACAAAAATGAGATCCTGCTACAATGGTTCTCCATAATCTTCTATTCTTCTTCAGTGATATATTGTGGGCAAATTTCTGTGTCTAAATAAAGAGCCGTATCTTTTCTCTTGGTTATGTGGCACAAGGCTGAGCCACTGCATTTTTAAGTAATCTTTTAGAGTAGGCCATTTACATTGCCTCCTTGTGGGGTTTTTTTGACAATGTTTGTGTTAGGTTCTGTTTGATTTTTACTATTACAAACAACATTGGAATGAATCATTTGGAACAAAGATTTTTTGTGAATAAATCTCTTTACCTAAGATGTATTTCTAAAAGTAAATTTGCTGAATCAGTGTATCTATTCACTGTAATGCCTTTAACAAACTGCTCTTCCAAACCACCCGAAAACCACTAGTATTTTAAAGTGTCTGTTTCTCTAGTCCTTTGACTAACACTGGGCATTATGTTCTTAAAAAAGCTTTTTTCAGTCTGGTAAATGAAAACTGGCATATGTTTATATTGATCATGCATTTGAACATTTTTTATCTGTTTTATTGGACATTTTAATTTATTCTTTTGCCCATTTTCTAGATGATTTTTGTCTTATCTTTGTGTAAGAGCCATTTGTATATTAAGGCTATTAAATTCTCCCAATTTTTATTTTTAACTTTTTTAAAGTTTCTCTTTTAATTTTTATCTTTTTAATAGTGATTTGGTGGCATACAACTTTTAAAGCTTTATATATTCAACTTTTTTTTTCTGTATAGTTTTAACTTTTTCATGTCATACTGACAAAGTTTTCCCTGAAGATAAAATTATGGAAATATTTACCTGTCTTTTTCTAATACTTTCGTGGTTCTGTTTTGTAAATAATTAAATCTCTATGGCTAATTAACTTTGAAAGCACAAAACTGATCATTCCACTCCCCTGCTGAAATCTTTCCGTCCTTCCCCATTGCCTAAAAGATTAAGTTCAATTTTCTTCATGCCCCTCACATTACCTGCTGCTGCTGCTGCTAAGTCACTTCAGTCGTGTCCGACTCTGTGCGACCCCATAGACGGCAGCCCACCAGGCTCCCCCGTCCCTGGGATTCTCCAGGCAAGAACACTGGAGTGGGTCGCCATTTCCTTCTCCAATGCATGAAAGTGAGAAGTGAAAGTGAAGGCGCTTAGTCATGTCCGACTCTTCACAATCCCATGGACTGTAGCCTACCAGGCTCCTCCATCCATGGGGTTTTCCAGGCAAGAGTACTGGAGTGGGGTGCCATTGCCTTCTCCGAGAGCCCTGCTCTAGGTGTATTCAAAACAAGCAAGCAAACAAAAGAATGGCAAGGTAACCATCTAACTGTCCTTTAAGAATATTGTATGTGAAGAACTAACATATTTCAACAGATGATGAGAACAGAGTTACACATCTGTTCCCCTTGGCTGCCTTTAACTTAGAAGTTTAATATGGTTACTCACAGTGCTTCTATATATAAAGATTTTTCATTTTAAGAACTTTATGAGATGTCTCCCTTTCATTACAAACCACCACAAATCCCTTTAGATAGAGTCCCCATTATAAATAATAATAAAAACCCTTCCCTCTTCCTCAATTTCCTGCGCCCAGAGGACTCCATGTATGATGAACCTGGGTGTCCCGCATTGCAGGCAGGTTCTTTACCATCTGAGCCACCAGGGAGGCCCTATGAAGCACAAAAATGGAGGCTTTTTTTTTTTTTTTTTAAACCAAGAAAGAGTATTGAAGACCTTTAAGAAAGCAATCTTACAAATTGGTTCCACTTTATAGCTTGGGACAAGAACTGGGGTTTTCTTCGGATAGTATCCATGATCATAATCTCTGACATCAAACTGACCTTGGGCATGTCATTTTACCACTGCGAGTTTCGGTTTTCTTATCTGCCAGGCAGCAATGTGGGTGGGTCTATATGATCTCAAGTTTCTTTCCTAACCCTGAGCTGTATCTAATCATCTTCCCTAGGAAGACAGGGACAAAGAGACCACCCAGGCAGAGAAGAGGGAGCCCTCTCGCCTTCTGTCTGGCCCTGTAACCCTTCACCCTGCTACAGATAAGGGGTAGGGGAGTAAATTCCCAACCCAGCCACACAAACACACCAGGACTGCTGGGGGCACCTGGTTGTGTCAACCGCATGGCTTTCCCCAACACAGTAGCCAGACTGGGCCCACTAGGTGACTGCTGACTGACTAGATGCTGCTTTTTAAAAGCGCTGCGCTTCCATCTACATGCCTTAGAGGCTGCTGGCAATGGGACACTTTGGTGCTTCTACAAAGGAGGCCCCTTTACCCTTTCCTTTTCTTTTCAAACTGTGCCTTGGGTTTTAATTGTCAAATATGGAGCTTTAAAGCAGAATTGTTCTGGAGCTGGGAGCCTGTTTATCCTTATGCAGGGGCCGGGCTGGACCCTACCAAAGATAATTTTCTATTCCTAAGGGACACTGCATGCCCTCCAGCCTTCACTAGTTTCTGGTTCTCCCAAGAAGAGAGAGAAGAGCCCCAACCAGGCTCTTCGGTTCTCCCACCGAAGAGCCAAAATCAGTGAGCCAGCAGGATTGGGACGACCTCTCCTGGCTTCCCTGGACAAGGAGAGGTTGTCACGAGGCGGGAGGGGCTGGGGAAGTGAGTGGAGCAGCCTCTATCCGCTCCACACACACGTGACGCCCAGACAAGGGGAGAATGGGCGTGAGCATCCCAGTGAGGGCTCAGCTCGCCCTCCGGCTTCCAGATGAGTCAGGACACGTGGCACGGGGCTCACATCCTCCACCCCGAGACTTTCACAGATCTCCAGGGACCGGCCTGCCCTAGCAGACTGTGCTCAGAACAAAGGATGGGCCCCAACTGCTGCCCAAGTAGACCCAGACACCAGTGGGGAAGCAGTGAGCCTCATCATTAAAAGTACAGGCCGCAGTCCTAGACTGCCTGGTTTTGTAGCCTGGCTATATAAACTTGGGTAAATTGCTTCATCTCTCCCAGTTTCCTCATTGGAAAAACACAGCTGCTCTATGACAATTAAATGAATAAATACAGGGTATAAAATACAGTGCCTGGTACAGAATAAAACCTCTAAAAGTTAGTTACTTTACAGACATCAAATAAGCCTCTATCACCCTTGGTCTCCCTGGATGAAGCTCACAGATTAATTCACACTGATGTTCATGTGTAACCCTGTGAGTTTTTATTCTCCTTTCAAGACTTCCCTTGATGGTGTTCATTTTGATGCTCGCTACTAGGCTATAAAGCTGATACTAGGTGGAGTTGGGAGGGCAGGTAGTGAGTGGGGGAGAGGTAACAGCCATTAACTCCCTTAGCGATATCCTTAAAAGAACATATGAATATTGAACAATTAGATTTTACTCATAAAGCGCATATTAAGACTGCCTCGTATTCTTTGTGCGTAAAGGCAAGGTAGACAAGTCATCAGGCTTGAGAGCGAACTCATTACCAGAAAATAGACTCTTAAGTTCGGAGTGGAAAGTTGTTTGCTCAGTTTTGCATATAGCTGACCCAACTCTTATGTTATTTCAAACAGTGGGAAATTTCCACGTGCTTGTATGTTGAATAACATCAATATGCAAAAATGATGGATTTTTTTCTAGAGGGAACATTATCTCCCAAAGTGGTTCATTTATGGCCCTGACTCAAATTTTTTTTTAAATCAAGAAATTTGGATAAACTTGGCGATTCGGGAGGGTTGATTACTACACGTGACCCAGTTATACTTAACTAGTTCTTGAACCATGAATGTCTGAACTTGGACTTGTTAGTCTCTCCCTCCATAGTTAATCATGTTGAGGGATGTTATGAGGTCTGAGTAAAGTCCCAGGGCCCCATGCTAATGAGGAGAAAAGGCTTTTACGAGAAGCTACTAATTTGCTAGTTAGCCACTGCAGAGCTTTCCACCATTTAGTCTGGGAGATCCATGTGCATGTGGGTATTGAGTGCAGAAGTGGAACTGGTGCTACCAAAACCTGGAAATATTAATTTGATTTAACCTTAATAAGTTTAAATTCAAATATCACACATAGCTAGTGGCTACCATATTGCACAGTGCAAATATAAGAATATTTCCACTCAGCTCTCCAAAGTGGCATTAAAGCCTGCAACTAATCCTTGATGATGTAAAAGTCAAAAATTGCAAATAATTATAACATTCCTGCTGCAAAATCTTTATCAGATTTCTAAAATAGGCAATGAGCTTATCACCCAAGATATTCAGCCTTCAGCCTCTTTAAGACCACAAAAATATTGGGGAAAGAAATAAGCTTAGAGAATTTTTCCTCTATTTTCAAGTGCCTACAATGCTCAGATGTTAGACTGATTTCTTCCAGTGACTGGTTTTTAGATCAAAGTGTCTGAAAATGAATATGCAAATACCCTGTCAGTGATTTCAATTCCGGATGAAGCTGCAGCAGAATCTCATTACTCTGAATGACACGAAAGAGTCCTTTACACATTGGCCATCACATATCTCCCTCTTTTAGGCTATAAGCACTGTGAATCCCATTAACAGATTTTCCTTCAGACGCCCGAATAATCTGTGAGTGACTCACAGTTTGGAACATTTTGCTACTGAACTATTTTGAAGGCGGAAGATGAGACTGTGGCAAGAAAGGGCTGAAAATGGGAGGGAGAGCTATAACGTGTCTTGTTGCAACTTTTCATTTCAGTAGTTTAAAAAGCAATTAAGGAAAGGAATGAGGGTCCTGACTAGACAGAATTCAATTCGCCCCTTTTAATGGATTCGGAGCATGAAGAAGTATAAGGGTAATCCATCATCACATTACTGCTATCACCAGTTGTCTGTATTTCAGAGAGCTTTCATTTCCTTCACCAAGAGGACACAGACCTCTGTGCACTGATTTGGGTGTCAAGAACTACCCGGCTCCCCCGTCCCCCCCCCCAACTCCCCCCCCCCCCCCCCCCCCCCCCCCAAAAAAAAGACCAAAAAAAAAATTGGAAACAACTTAACTCTCAGATCAGCGTTGAAAAATATCTGCTCTGGGTCTTTGCTTCTTGTGGTCAGAGGCACTTGTCAGGACTGAGAGGCTGCGGGTGGCCCTATTTGTAGGATTTTCAATCTCATCTGACTCTAGACAAACCCTGGTTCTTTTCAAGGAAGGGCTAGTTCAGGCGCTGGACCAAATAGTGAAAAACTGTTTTCTGACTAATTAATGAGCCAGGGTCCTTTGATGTTATAAGAGTGTAGTTGGAACTTAGCATGGCTGTTCTGTGAGGAATGCTGCATCATCAATGGATGTGGCCAACCACTCGGGAACCGCTTACAAAGAGTCAAACCACTGTAATGAGACGGTTTTGTAGTTGAGGTTATGAGCCATTGATGTGGGTGCCAGGTAGAGGCCAGTGCTGGGCCTCAATGACAGAGATACAAAGCGGATGTTTCTGAGCAAGGATTTGGGGATAATTCCACAAAACCATTTATTGAGCATGCAGTGTGATTTCCCCAATTTATCTCTAATCCTCAGCATGACCACTTTTGATGGGTCCCATCATTTCCCCCTTTTTCTCAGATGAAGGAATCTGGGCCTAGAGAGAGAATAAGAACCTCACCCAGGATGACCCAGATAAAAGTGATGGAGCCAAAATTAGGACTCTGGTCTTTCTGGCCCCAGAGGCTGTGCTTTTTCTGATTACCTAAGGCAGATCTCAGATGGCTGCCTGGCTCAGTTTTGCTTCCTAGTATGATACCTCTAAGGATGAGAGGAAGAACGTCAAGGGTACATCAGCATTCTTACTTTACAACTAGTACAGAAAGGAAAGGCTCAGTTCAGTTGCTCAGTCGTGTCTGACTCTTTGCGGCCCCATGAATCGCAGCACGCCAGGCCTCCCTGTCCATCACCAACTCCTAGAGTTCACTCAGACTCATGTCCATTGAGTCAGTGATGCCATCCAGCCATCTCATCCTCTGTCATCCCCTTCTCCTCCTGCCCCCAATCCCTCCCAGCATCAGAGTCTTCTCCAATGAGTCAACTCTTCGCATGAGGTGGCCAAAGTACTGGAGTTTCAGCTTTAGCATCATTCCTTCCAAAGAAATCCCAGGGCTGATCTCCTTCAGAATGGACTGGTTGGATGTCCTTGCAGTCCAAGGAACTCTCAAGAGTCTTCTCCAACACCACAGTTCAAAAGCATCAATTCTTCGGCGCTCAGCCTTCTTCACAGTCCAACTCTCACATCCATATATGACTACTGGAAAAACCATAGCCTTGACTGCTACTGCTACTGCTAAGTCACTTCAGTCGTGTCCGACTCTGTGCGACCCCATAGACAGCAGCCCACCGGGCTCCGCCATCCCTGGGATTCTCCAGGCAAGAACACTGGAGTGGGTTGCCATTTGCTTCTCCAATGCGTGAAAGTGAAAAGTGAAAGTGAAGTCACTCAGACTCTTAGCGACCCCATGGACTGCAGCCTAACAGGCTCCTCCATCCATGGGATTTTCCAGGCAAGAGTACTTGACTAGACGGACCTTAGTCAGCAAAGTAATGTCTCTGCTTTTGAATATGCTATCTAGGTTGATCATAGCTTTCCTTCCAAGAGGTAAGAGTCTTTTAATTTCATGGCTGCAGTCACCATCTGCAGTGATTTTGGAGCCCCAAAAAATAAAGTCTGACACTGTTTCCACTGTTTGGCTGCAGTGAGTGGCCTGGGTACCCACCCAATATTTGATTCTTGGAAGGAACTCGGCTGGGGTCTGAGTTACCTTGGTGTATCCTTGTCGAAACCATGGCATCAAGTACTTAGTGTCTCACTTTGGTCTCATCAAAGTTTCTGCCGAGTATCCACAAACAAATTACAAAGACATCCATTTTTCCTCAGCAATTCTACTTTTAGCAATTTAACCAACAGATGCAGTTATATGCATGCTAAAGGATGAATGTACAATTTGTTCTTGCAGCATTTTCTAATATTGAAAAATAAGGAATAACCTAAATAGTCAAAGCTATGGTCTTTCTAGTAGTCATGTACAGATATAAGAATTGGACCATAAAGAAGGCTGAGCACCGAAGAATTGATGCTTTTCAAACTATGGTGCTGGAGAAGACTCTTAAGAGTCCCTTGGACAGCAAGGAGATCAAACCAGTCAATCCTAAAGGAAATACCCTGAATATTCATTGGAAGGACTGAGGCTGAAGTTGAAGCTCCAATACTTTGGCCATCTGATGCAAAGAGGTAACTCTTTGGAAAAGACACTGAGGCTGGGAAAGATTGAGGGCAGAAGGAGAAGGGGAAGACAGAGGAAGAGATGGTTGATGGCATCCCCGACTCAATGAACGTGAGTTCGAGCAAACATGAGAAGATGATGAAGGACAGGGGAACCTGGTGTGCTGCAGTCCACTGCAGTCCAAGAGTCAGGTATGACTTTAGGACTGAACAACAACCAATCTTCATCAGTACAGCACTGATTCCATAAATTACAGGACATCTGTATAATGGAAAACAATACAACTGTAAAAGAGGTTGAGGAAGCGCCCTGTAAAATGATACAGAAAGATCTCTAGGGCACAGAGTTACTGGAAAAAAGGATTAAACAGTGTTTTTAAGATGCTAACTTTTGTGTTAAAGCAAAAAAAAAAAAAGAAAGAAAGAAAATAATCTCATCTTTCTCTTGGGACTTAAGGAGACCCTGGCAGAATGTCTAAGAAACTAACACAAACAGGGCTGGGAGGGAAGAACTCGACAGATGATGGACAGGATGGTAGGGAGAGGTTTATCCCTTTTGGATTTTCATACATATGAAAATGTTAATAGTAATAAAGAAATAAATCAAAAGGAAAAAATGGCATGTCCTATGCTATAAGATGCTCTCTCTCTCAGAACATATAAATGGCAGAGCTGTGTTCTTTTCTCTAATAGAGAGAAATTCCAGACTCAGACCAGGCAGATAGCCAGGGCCCAAATGCTGACTTTCTTACTTCCTAGCTGGGCTAAGTTTTCTGAACCTCCATTTTCTCTCTTAAAATTAAAAAAGGAGGAAATAATATCACTGTGTTGAGAGCTGACCAAGATAATGTGTAAAAGTGCGAAGTTCACCCTAAAATGGTGTCGGCACATCGTAGTTTTTGGCCAACCCAAGAGTAGCTGCTAAGCATTCTAACCCAGTGCACGCTGAGGGCCTGCGGCCTGGGCCTTGCTGCGTGTCATGAACCCAAGCTCCAGAGTGCTCCCTTCTCTCCTCTTTTGGCTTCGAATTCCACCTTCTCTAAGTTTCACTGGCGCTTCCCTGGAGGCTCAGTTGTAAAGAATCCACCTGCCAATGCAGGAGATACAGGCTCAAACCCTGGTCTGGGAAGATCCCCTGGAGAAGGAAATGGCAACCCACTCCAGTATTCTTGCCTGGAGAATCCCATGGACACAGAAGTCTGATGGGCTACAGTCCATAGTGTCACACTTGAGTTGGACACAACTAAGCGGCTGAACAACAAATAAGTTTCACTAGAACGGACTTGAGATACTCAGCAGTCTGTCTTCTGTACCTCTTCTGCAGCCAGCCTCATCATCTTACCGCCAGGTTGAACCCATTGTTCCTTGGTTGATGAGTGATGCTGGTAGTAAAGCAAATCCATATCTGATGGAAAGTCCTAGGAGGCCACGTTTTTACCTAACATGGGTTCTTGAACTTATCTTCTGTAAAGACGTTGGTGACAATGGCACATCTTCCAGGACAAACAGCCAGTGATTGGCAGTTAATGTAATGGATGCAGGTCTTGGCTTTCCTAACCCTGAGATGGTAAATGGAAAAAAACGTCTTCAAGATTGCATTTGATCTTGGAAGCTGAAATTCCCAGGCTCAGTGGCCCACTTTGACTGTCACTTCCGGTCCTCAGGGCCACCTAAGGGCTTTGCCACAGCATCGCTAGGGGGCTATACTCCTGCAGCACAGCCCCCAGGCCCTTCACAGAGGCTTTTCTCCACACATTCCAAGAGGGACTACTGCCTGCCTTTCAACACAGACTTAGTAGTTATGCTGACTCAAAATTCTCTGCCCACTGTTCTAAATCTAGAGAATTCCTTTCCTTCTCCTGCAGTGCAAGAACGGCCACCACCTCCTGGCAGCTAAAGCTCCTTTCTTTCCTCCCCTTTTTCCTTGCCCTTTCCCCCTTTCCTACCAACGCTGAGAGGAGTTTCCTCTGCCCTGATGATTTGAACAAAACAATACATCAGGCCTGGTCACCACCCCACTGCCACCCAAATAAAACTGAGCCCCAGATTCAAACCTATCCCCTGTCTCTCAAGAAATGAGTGTGAACTGGACCATTTCTCCTTTCCAGCCACCGCTGCTTTGCCTCTTTGATTACTTCTATGTCTCCTCCTCTCCTGTTACATCCCTCCTCTGACCCTGAGGCCTGGGACACCATGTCTCCACCACTCATCCCTTACGGAACTCCTCGATTGTGCTTATTCACCTTCAAGTCTTAAGTGACACCCCTGAGAACTCTAGCATTGCCTTTTTTAGGCACTCAAGTGCAGCCACTAAAAGAAATGTAGTTTAAAACAACTGATTGTGGAAGAACCTATTTTTCAGCTCTGATGACAAATTGGCATCCCAGTCAATTCTTAACAATTGTCTTCCCCAGTTCATACACCTGACAGAAAGCAAATATTTGCTTATTCTTAATCCTCAATCATTGCTAAAAATTTATTGAATGTGTATTAAGTGTGAAGAATTCTTTGAAGTACAGGTCTCAGGTCAAGTTCCCTAGTGGAGCCTGAGATGGGGATTCCTGGGCCCAACAGGAAGAAGGGTAAGGCTATCCACTCCAGTATTCTGGCCTGGAGAATTCCATGAACTGTATAGCCCATGGGGGTCACAAAGAGTCGGACATGACTGAGTGACTTTCACTTTCACGCTGAATCATGATTTCAACCAAGGTGGTCTGCCTTGGACCCCTGCGCCCAGCCTCCATACAGACCTACTCCTTACATGGGAGGATATAAAGCAGCATAAACCAGTAAATCCTGTCCTTACACAGTCACTGAGTCACTTAGGTTAGCAGAGTCACCCCTCAGGCAAAAATGGCTACAACATTTCACAAAGGTAATAAATATTTTTCATTACTGCAACACATGAAGATTGACTAAGACCAACACTTGGGAAAATAAAAGAAGAAAGAGTTGTTAGCAAGGCGATTGCACCAAAAACACACATCTCCCATGCATCTCCCACACATCTCTCTTACTCCATTTCTAACTTTAAAGCATGACTCATTATACTTTCATACCTTCATTTCTCATAATTTTCATCAATATCTTACTTTTAAAGGCCTAAACAAAAACTATAGACAGTAGGAAACAAACGCATATACAAGTTATAACAAAGTTTTAAAAATATGGCTTCAAGCAAAAGTTCATATCCCACTTGCAGTGTTTATAATCAGCTATTTTCTTTCTCCTGACATCTTTAACATGAACGATGAGACCGAGTTACAATGTCCAGTGCTAGGGTTGTGTAAATGGTATGAAACAGAACTGGATATTCAAGAGAGTGTTTGAAGAACAGAGATTAATATATTTCTCCGAAGGGGTGCAGAACCGGGCTCTGTCACTCAAACTAATGACACACCCCTAAAAACATTAGCATGTGGAACAAGGCCAAGGTGAGGATGCCACGCCCTCCAGACAAACAAAAGCGGAACACACTTTTGATAATATCATTTCGCCCAACAGCTCCTGGCTTGTCTCATATAATAATTAATAAAGCCGTGATATTAACTGAAAATTACACAAACTCTGAGAAACAGACACATTTCATCTATTTTCTTCCACAAGTAGTTAGAAGTTATTCTCTCCCATAAATTTTTTTAGGAAAAAAAAAAAGAGAGCTTTTTAAAATAAAACCTTAAAGCCTCCTAGTGCAGACGGCTTTGTATGCTGTCTGTTTAGTATTACTCTTCAAGATCTAGACAATCTCTCTGGGAACTCCGGCCCACGTGTTTCCGGCAGTGTCTTGGCTGAGCTCAGCAAAGCCTAGGATTTCACTAGGTGTTAGGTAGTAAGATCTACCGTGACAGTGTGGACTTCCCCTCTGGGGATCTATTAGTAGGTCAGAATACCTAGCGAGCCTGCCTAAAAATGGTCCCGGAGGGGCCGAAGAGGTTAACCCAGAGTCAACGTGGCTGAGGGACCAGCTGAAATAAATCAGCTGAAAGCTCCCGGGGGCCCTTAGTTTAGATAAGCAAAAGCTAGGAAGGGGAGAAGAGAAATGAGGCCTCTGTTCTGACTCTCAGAGGGGAAGGAGGAAGTTGGCTAATTAAATTTAGGAGCCCAGGTGAGGAAAAGGACTCCAGGATTTGGCTAACCGAGGGAGGAAATAAATTTGTTGGAAAATTAGAATACTGAAACTCTCATTTAACCTTTGGTCCTTTCTGAATGCTTGAAAGAGGAGAGGTTAGTCTTGGGAAAAAGCAGACACCTCTGGATTTGAGATTCCCAGGGCTGCGATGGTGCCGCCATGCTGTTTGTTTTAGTAAAAGGAGACTCTTGCCTGGAGCCCATCCAAGGTGGTGTCATTGCCAGAAAACCCAGAGGACCTTGTTATAAAGTGGCCCTTTGTCCCAGCCCTTTCCCTCCCACCTCCTCATCTCCTCCCAGACCCTGCAGCATCAATCATTTTCTCTTTTCTTACCTCTTTAATCTTTCCCTTTCCACTGTCTCCTTCCACGTGGCCGACACAATTGCCCTGGTTGTCCAGATGCTAAAACAACAACAAAACCTGCCCATGAACCTGTTTCCCTCAAAGTTACTGTCCCATTTTCGTCCTGTCACCACTCCACTCCTGCTTGCTCTACTTCCTCACCTTCTGTTTATTCCTCAACTCTCTGCAGCCCAGATCCCACCCCACCTTGGACAGCGCACTCATGATGGTCCCAACCAACTCATCCAAACTCTGCCTCTTGGCTTCACTAGCAGCTAACACCGTGAGCCATGCCCTTCTTAAATCTTCATTTTCTTTCAATGCTTTCATTGACAGCATTCAACCACCTCCCCAATGCCTCCCAGACCAGAATTTCTGACTCTTTGCTAGCTCTTCTTCACCAACCACTTTAGACACGCACCAAGATTCTGTTACTTACACCCTTCTCTTCATGTGCTCTCCCTTTATGAAGATCTGCTCTCCCAGTTTCCACGGTCTTCTATATGTGATGAATATATAGACCTTTCTACTGAACCAGGCTTGCATTGCAAACTCCTGGACAGCTTGCAGGCACTTCACATTCAAAAGTCATTATCTTCCTTGTTAAATGTTTCTTCTTCCGAAAACCTCTGTCTTCTGCTGGCTTTGGTACTCAGGTTCCATTCCTTAGGAGCGTCTTTGACTTGTTTCTCTCCCTCATCAGCCACATGCAATTTAATTTGATAGTCCTGATGATATCCCCTCCAATTTGCCTTTCATGGTCAAATCTTTCTATTCCTCGCTTAGGCTTCTAGACGACCTCCTATCACTTAGAGAACTTTAACAAGTCAGCCAAGGTCTATCCCTGGTGGCTCAGTGGTGACGAGTCTGCCTGCCAATCCAGGAGCCATGGGTTGGATCCCTGATCAGGGAAGATCCCACATGCTTTGGAGCAACGAAGCTTGTGCATCACAACTATTGAGCCTGTGCCCTGGAGCCCAGGTGCTGCAACTACTAAGCCCACGCCCCCTAGAGCTGGTGCTCCACAAGAGAAGCCACCGCAATGAGAAACCCACACTCTGCAGGGAGGAGCAGTCCCTGCTCCCAGCAGCTAGAGAAAGCCCACCCAGCAATAAAGATCTAGCATAGCCAAAAATAAAATAAATAAATAAAATTATTTTTAAAAATCAGTCAGCCAACTGACTTTTCCCATTTCTCATCACTTCCTCTCTTCTCTCACACAGATGGAAAGCATCAGGTCATTGAGCCGATGACATCATTCCTATCCTCAAGAACATTTGGCAGCCCCTCTGTTATTCACAGAATAAGTCCAACCTCCTCAGCCTGAGCACCTAGGTCTTTGAAATCAAGGTTCAACATTTTCTCCTATCACCCTTCCCTCCTCAGCACATATACCCTGATGTATTTTCAGTTTGTTGAAGGTACTCTGCCTTTCCTCTGGTTTTCTAGTATTTTTTTTCTCCATGAAAACACTTCTTTTTCTAGTTGCAGCTTACTGAAGGTCTATCCATATCTCTAGGTTTTGCTTAAGTACTACTTCCTCCATGAAGTCATCCCAGATAGCACACCACCCCCCGCCCCAAATAATTCATTACTCTTTTCTTCACTATAAACTACCCTGTAACTTTTGACTTCTACTATCACAGTCTCCACAAAGTATCAGTGTCACTGGGGACTTGGTTAGAAACGTAAATTCATTGGCCTGATCCCTGATCTACTGAACTAGAATCAGTGGGGTGGAATCCAGGACTTGTTTTAACAAGCTTGCCAGATAATTGTGAGACAGGCTAGTTCAAGCATAACTGTGTTAGAACCTGTGCCCTAGGGCCAATATTATGTGTTTGCACATGTCCCCATATCAGCTACGACATTCCTGAGGACAGAGCTTGTCATAACGCTTGGCCCATCTTATAAGCATCAGTTCAGTTCAGTTCAGTCGCTCAGTCATGTCCGACTCTTTGCGATCCTATGAATCACAGCACGCCAGGCCTCCCTGTCCATCACCATCTCTCGGAGTTCACTCAGACTCACGTTCATCGAGTCCGTGATGTCATCCGGCCATCTCATCCTCTGTTGTCCCCTTTTCCTCCTGCCCCCAATCCCTACCAGCATCAGAGTCTTTTCCAATGAGTCAACTCTTTAGCTTTAGCATCATTCCTTCCAAAGAAATCCCAGGGTTGATCTCCTTCAAAATGGACTGGTTGGATCTCCTTGCAGTCCAAGGGACTCTCAAGAGTCTTCTCCAACACCACAGTTCAAAAGCATCAATTCTTTGGCGCTCAGCCTTCTTCACAGTCCAACTCTCACATCCATACATGACCACAGGAAAAACCATAGCCTTGACTAGACGGACCTTAGTCAGCAAAGTAATGTCTCTGCTTTTGAATATGCTATCTAGCATAGCAGTTTAATAATGCGAGCTTGTTGAGTAACCACTGGTTGTGTGTGGCCTGGAGTACTGCTTAAGTACAGTGATTTTGTGAAGAATTTTACTGCACTTCAGTAGAAGAATCAACTGTCAAGTTATACTGTGTATATTGCATTTGTCTTTGTTTGCTGGATTTGGTACTGGTGGTGGGAAAAGATGAAACTATGTCATTTAATATAAATGTTCCAAAAGTGTTTCTTGCCCAACCATCGACTTCACCTTGACTTCCTACTGAATGTTGAAGAAGAGAGTGCTATCAGACATTTATTTTCTACCAGGCACTATGCTAGTTTGTTTAATCTTCACAACAATCTATGTAATACATACTACAATTATCTCTATTAGGATGATAGCAAATGAAGGCTTAGGCAGGTCGTGATCACACAGCTAGGAGGTCTGAGGCTGCGGGTTCCACTCTGAGCCACCACAATGAATCCCTGCCTTGGCTTCATGCCTGCTAACTAGGCCTGGGCTTTTCATGGAAGCCACAGGATTCTCTACTGGGTCTCCTGAGATCATTTGATTTCTCAACCTAGTTGTGAAGCCAGGTTTTACTCTGTCTCCCTGTGCCCTGGCTTTGCTTCCACTCTCCTCAAGCACTGAAAACCCTGAGGCTACCACAGCATTCTTCTTGCCAGTTTTTACTAGACTCAAGGTCAAGGCAATTATCACCTGGGCAGAACCTCCCTTCCATCTGCAGACAGCAGTGAGAAGAGATGCTCATGAAACCCATTAAAACCTGCCCCGGAGCACGCTGAGTCACCAGCCCTGTGAGTCAGGAAACCTTCTGAGTTGGAGGAGGCAGCAGGGCCGTTGCCTTTTATGACAACGGACTCGGTACTCCCAGGGTATTTGTAATTAGCTTTTAAGGCCCTGGAAATCTCCAGTTTTGGCACGGGGATGGTTATTCACAATTATCTCCTGGATGGAGGAAGACTGATTTCAGACAAATCCTGTGGTCTGGAAGGCTCTGCTTACAGCAGAATATGCCCCAAACACCCAGGACACACCCCTGTCTAGATCCCTGGGTCTAGTTTTATAGACTTGGACTTGAGAGCTGAGTAAAACGAAAGGTCAGATTCACAGACCCCCACCCCCCTCCCCCGGGCTTTTCTCCGGCACCGGATTAAGAATGGGCCAGGGAAAAGGTGTGTTTGGAGCTTGGAGCTCAGCATGCTGTCTTGGACCCTGCTCTGAGTTCCTGGGTTACCTTTTATTGCAGGGGAAGGGTGGGCAGGGGGATTGACTTGACTTCCACACATACCCCCATTCAGCATCCAAAAAGAAAAGCTTATCTACCTGCTTGGCAAGCCAGCTTGTGAGCACTTTTATCACAGAGTTTGAAGAGAAAGTTGACGAAAAACACCACTGTCTTCATTCTTAATTCATTCATTCACTCAAAAACTGTCCCTTTAACACCTACATTTACATCAGGTCTTGTAAGTCAGCTGGGGCTGGAAGAAGACACCACAGCCCCTTCCCTCAGGCAAGTCTCAACCTAACAGGCTACCTATATGTGTTTCTAGAGACTCCCTAGGCTCTTGGGGTCATCTCCTGCAGGCAACCCCTTCACTGTTAAATCCTGGAAGAAGGAGGAAAGAAAATGCTGCTTAGCCTCAAACTCCACCCCCCTCTCCACTTCTCATCTCCCCTACCCTCCACCCTTCCTTCCCTCTCCCAAAGAAGGGGGCTAAGTCTCAGACTCACCACCTGGCCCCTCTTGCTCCTTCCCTTGAGCCCTTCAGGCATCCTCTTCCAGCAGCCACAAAGTCACTCAGCTGCTCAGCTCCTCCTGAAGACCTCAGCCAGGAGAATTCTGTGTTTTTCCCTGCCCTCCTGAGCCGCCTGCTCTAACTGCATCAGAGCTCCCCTTGTTCTTCCAGATAGCTGTAGGGAAAGACATCTCAACAAATACAGTTGCCCACTCCGGCTTCCAGCCTCACCCTCCAGTTAGAAACTAAAAAGTTCAAAAGTGATAGGGGTCAGCCACATTCTGACTCTGAAACGCTCTGCAAAAGTATGTCAAGAACCAGAGAGAGGAGGACACCCCATCCACCTCTCCCTTACACTGTCATCTCCCAACTGTGGAAAAACCCGAGTGAGAGACACAAAGAAGAAATGGTGGGTGGGCAGCCAGGGTTCAGGGAACAGTGGGCCCCGGGCCAAAGAAGGCCTCTGGCACATCCTCTGAGAATGTGCTCCTCTCCCTGCCTCTGGCCACTCCCTGAGGCAGCAGAGGTCAGTGAGGTGAACGCCAGAGGGAAGGGACCCAAGAGCAGGGGCGAAGGGAAGCGCATGGTGAGGCGCCCCCGCCAGCCCCCTCCAGCACCGCAGGGCCCGTGGACCCAGAGGGAACACCTCCTCCAGCCCACCTGCCTGTGCAGACACAACCTGCAGTTTTCTTTCTGTCCCTTTTCAAGATGGGTGTGAGGTTTCAGGCCAAGGAAGGGACCAGTGGATGCCAGTGTTATAGACCCTGAGGTCATCAGCAGTGCGTGGCTGCAGAGAGCTAAGCGGTAAGCTCTTCCAAGTCTTCACACTGATAAGGAGACTCTCTTAGAAATACCTGAGGTGACACTGGAGATGGTAAGGGAAAGAATGGGGTGCCAACAGCTGTGGGGCCAGAGGAGCAAATAAGACTTCCGTAGAAACAAGAGTGATGACCTCTCGGCGAGAGGGGCCGGTCCCTGGCAGGTGGAGTGGAAATTCCTGCACGCTGCTGCCTCTTTCCTCGAATAGAGCAGCTGGCTAGGCAGTCAGCTTTGCTATCAGCCCTTTCTTAAGCTAGTTATAAATAGCCTAGAGTTGGGTAAGTTTTTCACTTCAAATAAGTACAGCATAACTACTTTAAACTACATCGAGTTATTAAAGATAAAGACGACATCCAGTTATCCCCTCCCCCCTACCCCACCCCACTCCCCGCAGCGACCCCAGGAATATGACATCATCCGATCTGTTGTGTGGATTTTTCTGTTTAACCTTCCCTCCCCAGATGCATCTCCACCTTTATCCCCCGACTTTGAGCTGGGTTCAGCGGAGTGATCACTGTGTACAGCATCCCTGGGGCCCCACTGCCTCTGGCTTCCAGTAGGAGGGTCAGTGGGAGACTTACAGGCAGGAGAAAGACACAAGTCTTCCTTCCGGCATTCCTATTTTCCTCAGCATCATCTTTCTGGTGGTGCTCCCACAATTCTACAACCGGTGCTCCTGTAGTCCCTCTTCTGGGCTCCAACCCTCCACATGGTTGAGGAGCATGCTTCCTAAGACTTGAAGAATAGGGTTCCTAGGGGCCTCAATTTCCAGTAGCAGCTCCCTTAATTCTGCACATGCCTCTATTAACAGTCCTTACCTCAGTTAGCTAAATTTCAAAATCTCAGCTGGGAGTGCCTCCTGTTTCTTGCCACAGTCCTTGCACAGAATTCCCATATTCTGTGCAAAGGCCCTTCTGCTCCAACACCAGTGCCATCCAATGGTTAGTCTGTTTTTTTATTAAGTGTTGGCTAAGGGGGCAATGGCATCCCACTCCAGTACTCTTGCCTAGAAAATCCCATGGGCGGAGGAGCCTGGTAGGCTGCAGTCCATGGGGTCACTAAGAGTCGGACATGACTGGGAGACTTCACTTTCACTTTTCACTTTCATGCATCAGAGAAGGAAATGGCAACCCACTCCAGTGTTCTTGCCTTGAGAATCCCAGGGACAGGGGAGCCTGGTGGGCTGCCGTTTATGGGGTCGCACAGGGTCGGACACGACTGAAGCTACTTAGCAGTACTTAGCAGTAAGGGTTGTAAGAGCTTACATTTGTAAACAAGGAGAATCTGACTAGATCTCTAGAGCAGTATCTTTATTGGCTAATTAGAAAATACAATGGGGAGGGACCAAAAGGTCTTCCATGTAAAAGTAATATACAGGCTTCCCTTCATACATTTTCTATGAAGGGAAGAAGGCTTCCCTTTTTTCTATGAAAGCTTCATGTGCTCAGCACTGTGCTATGTTCTGGGATGCAAAGATGCCCAAAACACAATCTCTGCCCTCAAGTTGCTCAGTTTAGTGAGAGAGAAAGAAACATAAAGAAATAATTATAATGGCATGTGTGAGGCCTGCATCAGAACCGTGCACAGGTTTGAGACAAATACAGAGCAGAGCACCTAACCAGCGGTTTAGAGAAGGGTTCCAGAGGAGGCGACTTTGGCTCTGAGCCTTTCTAGTGAGTGGGAGTTAGTTAGGAGAGGGATGCATGGAGGGGAAACTTCTAAACAAGGATGTTACAGGCAGAGCTGGCCAGATTACCACGTGCTTCCACACTCATCCTCACCTGAGGATTCGGAGTCTTACGCTGGAATTGTGCATGCTGGAATCACTTGGGACACATTTACGATTTAATGATGCCTGGGAACCCCTGGATTTACTCGGAAGCAGTAGAACTAACCTTCAAGGACACTCATTTGCACAGACCACTCTGGAGGTCCCTGGAGGAAAGGGACCCTGCAACATGTTCTCCAGGTCACATTTTTGTAAAATTTGCAAAAGTAAGATACTGTTTTGTTCTTCCTCTTGATGGGGACCCTCAAACTATGTGCTCTCCTGGACCCACCAATCTGGATCCACGCCCTGTACCGAAGCTCCACCCAACCCAGTTCAATCAGAATCTCTGGTGATGTGACCTGGGCACCTGCATGATTTAAAGCTCCCCGAGTGAATATAACATTGGGCTAGAATTGAAAGCATTGTATATTTTCAGAACTGGAAGAGATCTTAAAATTCTTGGTAAAATTCCTTTACTTTAAGGCTGAAGAAACCCTGACCTAGGAGAGATTGGAAGTCTCATAGCTGCTCATCACTGAAGAGCAGAATTCAAACCTAATTCCTGAGCCCCACACCCATGCCCTCCTGCTCAGATATCTGGTTATTGCTGGAAACAAGCATCAGGTACCCAAACACGTGAGCTGGTCCTCCCTTCCATCAATATCTGGATCCCCGGCTCTGGGTTGGTTGGCATCTCATGGCGCCTGCTGATTCAAGGAGGCCCAGCACCGCTGCAGTGGTGGAAGCAGAGAGGGTGGGGGGAGCAGGCCTAGGGGTAGGGAGGTCCCTCAAAGGCTGGGATCCACAGGAAACATCTTTGTCTAATCTGGTTCAGAGTCAGAGCAAAGAGGCTTAAACTGTAGCTGTTTGAGCCAGAATATCTTGCAAGAAGCCTTTCTGGAGCTAGTTTTTATCACACTCACAGCCTATACAATGATCACCTGGGCAGAGCCTCCCCTTCTCCAACAATTCCGTATTGTGAAAAGTGCAGAAAACCCACTGACATGTTGCCAAGGGGCCCCACTGAGTCAGGTAGAAGGTTCCCCTCAGGTTTCTAAGACTATTCATTTCCTACCCAGTGCGCATCCCTAGGTATCCATACTTGGTCTTTAAATAAGACTTCAAGGCATCACTGACTCAATGGACATGAGTTTGAGTAAGCTCCAGGAGTTGGTGACGGACAGGGAAGCCTGGTGTGCTGCAGTCCATGAGGTCTCAAACGTTTGGATGTGCCTGAGCTACTGAACTGAAGATTTCAAAATGTGTCTTCGAGGTACTCTTGTATATTCAAAAATGGCCAGGGATATGGAAGAGAGAAAACGATTTGGGGAAACTAGGACAACTTCATTTTCCTGGGAAGTGTGTGAGTCCCCCGGGAGCGTCTTCAACCTGGGGACAAAAGGTGAGATGGAACTCTAGGTCTGTGTGGTGGCGCAGGTGGCAAGAGGCTGACCTTCACAAGGAGGCTGCATTACAAAAGCCTGTCTACTGAGGCAGGAGGTGAAGTTTTGAGTTGTTACAAAAGAGGAGAATCTCATCAGGAGAAAGGAGGAGAAGAAATACACACACCGATATGCACACGTTGAAAAACCTTTCCCACCATCCAACCGACAGCAGGAAAGCTGCAGGATGTCAGATAGTGTCTCTTGGATGTTAATTTACTCTTCACAAGATTTAGTGGGTATTATCCCTATGATGTTAATGAGACATGGATGTCTAGTAATTACGCTCGTAGTGCCTGGGACTTCTGCTTCGTCTCACCCACCACTTCTGTGGGCGCCCCCGCTTCCTACCCATAGCTGATGTATGCAGTGCCCAGGTGCCTGGGTCCAGGCATGGGCAGCTGGTCAAGGCTCCAACCCTGATCTATCAGTTCCCACAACTTCAGACCCATAGTCAGGGGGAGAAATGCTTGCTTGTGTACATGGGGATAGAGAAGAGAAGCTGCTTCCCTGAAGAGACATTTAGAGGGATCTGCTATCCAGTGATCCCTTCCCAGGTGGCGCTAGTGGTAAAGAACCCACCAATGCAGGAGACAAGAGATGCAGGCTCGATCCCTGGGTCAGAAAGATGCCCTGGAGAAGCAAATGGCAACCCACTCCAGTATTCCTGCCTGGCAAATCCCATGGACAGAGGAGCCTGGTGGGCTACAGTCCATGGGGTCGCCAAGAGTCCGACATGACAGTAGTGACTTGGCAAGCATACATGCTATCCAGTGAAAAGTTGATTTAAATTTTTAAGAAGAAAGGATCTTGGAGTGCTAGCTGGCCTTCCACCACAGGGGGCTGACTTGGTGGTATGTGTTAACAGAATTTGCTAGTGAGCCAAACACTGGAATTTAAATAGGATGAATCTGAGGGAAAATATTGAGTACCTTAGCGTCAGAAATTTACGGTCATCTGTGCTCCTTTGGTATGGGATTAAGTCAGTCCCTGATACATCTAAGTCACATTTCCATTGAATCTATTGCTGTATCTTAACTGACGCAATGTCCGAGTACACGTCCATAAGATGATGACGAGTTTCAGGCCTTAAGAAACATCTGATATAAGCAGGGAGAGAGAGCCTCATGGGGAATAACTGCACGCCAAGATAATCATGCAGGCAGTGTGCCCCTGAACAAACCTCCAGGAAGCAGATGAGTTCAGAGAAGAGGAGATTGGTGCTCTTCTTTTCAGGAATTGAAAAAGGAAGAGAATGAGATGAATTTAGGGAAAGCTTGGGATTACCTTTTCACTTTATTTTATTATTATTATTATTATTATTTTACCTTTTCACTTTAAATGTGTCATTCTGACTTTCTATTTAAGAAAGGCATTTACAAATGCATACATTAACTTCTGGCATATTTCCAAAATTTAATCAAGTAGTCTTTTATTTCTCTTCCTGCTGTTGTAACATAAGTCAATCAATGTAAACTGTGTCAAGTGGGATTAATATTTATGTTTTTTATTCCATAAGAAGAAAACGCAATGTGTCATAACATGTTTTCGGTATACAGTCTCAGCCATTCAATGTAGAACATTCAGATTTTCAAAGCATATGATGTCTTGAATAATGAGTAATGTCTATTAAAAGCTTATTATGTGCCAGGCACTTTAATGAGTATTATCTCTTCTAAGCGTCAGCATAACTCCACTTTGCTACTGTTTTCAGCCACTCAGCCGTGTCCAACTCTTTGCAACCCCATGGACTGTATGTAGCCTGCCAGGCTCCATGTGCTCCTCTGCCCATGGAATTCTCCAGGCAAGAACACTGGAGTGGGTTGCCAGTCCCTTCTCCAGGGAATCTTCCAGACCCAGGGATCAAACCTGGGTCTCTTTCACTGAGGACAAATTCTTTACTGTCTGAATCACCAAGGAAGCCCCTAACTCTGCAAGCTAGGTACTATTATTAGCCTTTACCACTGACACACATATTTTACAGATGAGGAAACTGACTCAGCGAGGTTTAGAAAACTATCACTCTCAGAGCCGGGTTTTGAACCAAGGCTCTCAGTTCCCAAAGGTGGTAAGATGAACTTTTAAGCCCATGGTACTTGCGGAGAATCTCTATTCAAGGAGAAACGTGTTGCCCAGCTGGGAGAGCGTAGTCCAGCTGTAGCAAGTCCAGGGGCTGCCTCAGTTGCCCTGACTCTCCCCCTCTCCCCTGAGGTCATGTCCTTCCTGGGAAGGCGTATAGACCAGCATTTTGAGCCAATACTGAATGGCCCTGATGGTCACTACTTACCCCAAACTGACCAAGACTTTGTCTGTCCCAATCCCAGAGTGCCCTTTCCCTCTTTCCAGTCCTGCACCCTCCAGTTTTTCCCCCCACAGGTGTTGATCCCTGAAAACATCTGGCAAACACCACGGTGATGTTTGCTCCTGAAGAACCCACCCTGGGATAATGCCATTCCCTCCCAAGACTTCCATGTGTGAACAAATATACACACACTCCACAGGCATACATGATGTCCTGCTTCTCAGGTCAGAGCTTCCTCACCAATTTTTCCTGAGATGTGAAGCTTTGAGTTCAGTTTCTCTGGCTGCTTAGGGGAGGCAGTGGAGATTAATGGTTAAGAGCATTAATTTGAGGGTTAAACTTGCCTTGAAATCACAGCCCTCTCCTCGGCTATGAGTGCCAAATATGATGATGTATGTGAAGATCTTAACATAGTGCCTTCGATAAATGGCAGCTAATGGGATTTCCCTGGTGGTCCAGTGGTTAAGACTCTATGCTTCCAATGCAGGGGGCGAGGGTTCAATCCCTGGTCAGCTAAGATCCCATATGCTGTGGTGCTCAGCAAAAAAAAAAAAAAAAGGGCAACCACTTCCTCTCACATTGAAATGATCTCTACTCCCAATTCTCCTCACTCTCTACTGATCTACGAGGGATAATTCACCTTTACCCCTCACAAGAAGAAACACAAAACAACAGAAGAACAGCCCTTAGTTCAATAGCTTCCAAATTGGTTTCCCGCCTCTTACTCTATTCTCCGTTTCCAATCCATTCTCTACTTTGCCCATAGTGATGTTTCTAAAGTGTTGATAATGATCTGCTTGAAATCCTTGAATAATTTCCATTTCCTGTGCAGAAAAATATGTAAAATATGTGAGCTACTGAACACAACCCCTGCCTTCCCTCTGACTACTCTATTGTATTAAGATTCATCAACAACAAAACAACTTGTAGTTTCTTAAACTGGCCACGCTGAAGATGCTGTTTTAGGGATCCTTGTCTTTTCATAGCAATCCCTCTGGTTTCACTTTCCACCCTGCATTCTCAGACCTCCTGGGAATATCCCATTTATTCTTCAAATTTTTTTTTTTTTTTTTTACAGGCTGAATGTTTGTGCCTCTCCAAAATGTATGTGCTGAGGCCCTAATCTTCAGTGTGATGGTATTTGAAGGTGAGGCCTTTGGGAGGTAATTAGATTTCGATGAGCTCATAAGCATTGGTTCTCCTGAGTGTCCTCACAACAAAAGACAAGAGGGAAATTTTGATCTCTAAGTCACGTGAGGATACAGCAAGAACACAGCCATCTGCAAACCAGAAAGAGGGTCCTTAGCAGAAACCAAATCTGCTGGCACCTTGATCTCAGGCTTCCAACCTCCAGAACTGAGAAAAATAAATGTTTGTGGTTTAAACCGTCCCGTCTGTGGCATTTTGTTACAGCAACTTGAACTAAGATACTCCTTCAACAAATATCTTCGCAGTGCCCTTCATCCTTCCTTCCTTCATTCATTATACCTCCGCTGAGTAACAAGCAAGCAGCAGTTTTGCTACATCCTAAGGACACAAAAACCATTTCTACCATCAAGTTATATTTAGTCTAGATGGTGAGAGACAAGTGAGCTGAAAATTCCAATAAAACTGCACGGTGCTGTCAGCGCACAGGTGAGGGCCCAGACTAGGGATTTAGAGAAGGCTCTTCATTGGAGTGACGCTTGAATTCTCTCACTGCGAGACGTATGTGACCTTGTACATATTGACTTATTGACACTTTCTCTCTAATTGCACTGTAATTTAATTATATATTTGCCTTCCTCTTAGAACAAAAAGTTAATGACAGTATTCCCAAGGAGTTTAAGTGTCTAATACATGAAAGGTACTCAATTACTGTTTGAGGAATAAATGGACGGGTGGATAGATGAATGGATGCATGGATGAATGCTCAATGACCAGTTTTAAATGTTCAATGTTTGTATTCTTTGAGCTAGAGATAGAATCCTTTAGGTAAATTCACTTGAAATATAAATGACAAAGAAAAACTTCAATTTCATGTTAAAAATAAAATCTAAATTATTGAAATAAGTCCTTTTATTAAAAACTTTAGAATATATTTAAGTAGGCATTATTTTTAAAAAATAGTATTGGGGATGAAATTTCTCAAAAAACTGACATCATCTATGAGGACATTGCAATCTCAGGTTGGACTGCTGTACCTTAAGTAAAAAAATATTTTTGAGAAAAATAATATTTTGTCATTTTTCATTAAGGTCTCTTGTACACTTTAATATGTAACTGTTCATTTTCCTTCTTTAGTTGATAATTACTCATACTCTTTCCTATCTTCCTTTGCCAATGGTTATGTGTATATTGGGCCTTCCCAAGTGGCTCAGTGGTAAAGAATCCACCTGCCAATGTAGGAGATGTGGGTTCGACCCCTGGGTTGGGAAGATAACTTGGAGAAGGAAATGGCAACCCACTGTAGTATTCTTGCCTAGGAAATCCCATGGATGGAGGAGTCTGGCAGGCTACAGTCCATAGCGTTACAGAAGGGTCAAACACAACTTAGTGACTAAACAACAGCAAATGTGTATGCCATGGATATCAGCACAGCACCACTTTCAACAATGTAGTAAAATCTAACATCCTTTGCAGGATATTGAGTTTCATGCTGCCTTTTATTTACACTGAATTTTTATTTTGAACAATAGGCAACAAATGACTCAGCAAAGATATTGATTCAAAGGCCATGAATCAATTCAATGATTTGCTGGTAAATCTTGAACAACCAGTTCTCAGAAAAACAAGGAGATCTGATTTATAGTGTTTCCCAGTTGCCTTGTATAGATTCTCCACTGTGGTCTATTCCAAGTGGCCAAATGCGATGTCACTGAATGTGGAGTTGGAAAGGCAGATGTACACCATTTCTGAGAGCCTGTATGAGCTGGCTCCAGGAGCAAACTCCCAGAGATCCTGAAAGACAGGGAAGCCTGGCATGCTGCAGTCCCTGGGGTTGCAAAGAGTGGGACATGACTTGACGACTGAACAACAATAATTAAGTAGAAAGTGAGCCTTGAGTGTTCACTAATGTTTCAGCTGGTTAGTTTTTAGTGGGTATTTCCATGTTATAATGACTTGTCTTCCTAGTAAACCTTGTATAACTTACAGGATTCAATAATTAAGATTCTCATGTATATCATATAAAGTTCCCTAGAGCTGCCCTAAGAAAGTAAATAAAAAGCAATATTTCAATTATCTCTAGAGCAGACCCTGATTTACTCTCAGGGGATTCCCTGGTAGCTCAGCCGGTAAAGAATCCTGTAATGCAGGAGACCCCAGTTCGATCCCTGGGTTGGGAAAATCCCCTGGAGAAGGAAACAGTTACCCACTCCAGTATTCTGGCCTGGAGAATTCCATGGACTGTATAGTCCATGGGGTCGCAAAGAGTCAGACACAACTGAGCGACTTTCACTTTCCCTGTATCTTGGTGAGTTCTCTTTTTCTCCAAGACAATACTCCCCTAAACCCACCACCACTCCTACATTCAGGGATTAAATAACAGGCCCCTCACACCTTTTTAGCAATATTTTCCAGAAATACAATGAGACTTGAAATGAGGCCTAAATTCCTCTGTATTTCTTTTACCTCCCCCAAAACACAGGAACTGAACTTTTTTACCCCTCCCCTACCCAGTCCAATTCATATGCTGAAGGCACTTCACCCAATGGGACTTTGTTTATAAGGCTTTTATTTATTTATTAATATAAATTTATTTAATTGGAGGCTAATTACTTTACAAAGTTGTATTGGTTTTGCCATACATCAACATGAATCCACCACAGGTGTACACGTGTTCCCCATCCTGAACCCCCCTCCCACCTCCCTCCCTGTACCATCCCTCTGGGTCATCCCAGTGCACCAGCCCCGAGCATCCTGTATCCTGCATTGAACCTGGACTGGCACTTCGTTTTACATATGATATTATACATGATTCAGTGCCATTCTCCCAAATCATCCCACCCTCACCTTCTCCCACAGAGTCCAAAAGACTGTTCTGTACATCTGTGTCTCTTTTGCTGTCTCGCATACAGGGTTATCGTTACCATCTTCCTAAATTCCATATATATATGCGTTAGTATACTGTATTGGTGTTTTTCTTTCTGGCTTACTTCACTCTGTATAATAGGCTCCAGTTTCATCCACCTCATTAGAACTGATTCAAATGTATTCTTTTTAATAGCTGAGTAATACTCCAATGTGTATATGTATCACAGCTTTCTTATCCATTCATCTGCTGATGGACATCTAGGTTGCTTCCATGTCCTGGCTATTATAAACAATGCTGCGATGAACACTGGGGTACACGTGTCTCTTTCACTTCTGGTTTCCTCGGTGTGTATGCCCAGCAGTAGGATTTCTGAGTCGTATGGCAGTTCTATTTCCAGTTTTTTAAGGAATGAGGTAGGGCTTTTAAAGAGGTAATTTTGGTTACATGAGGTTGTACACTTGGGGTCTTAATCCAATAAGACTGATGTTCTCTTTAGAAGAGGAAGTGACACCAGAGAGGCACACACACAGAGAAGAAGCTACACAAGGAACAGCAAGAAGGCAGCCATCTGCAGGCTAGGATGAGAGACCTCTCTAGAAACCCATCCTGCCGGCACCTTCATCTTGCTTTGACTTTTAGACTCCAGAATAGTAAGAAAATAAATGTCATTTGTTTAAGCCACTCAATATGTGGTATTTTGTTATTGCAGCCCTAGCAGTCTAATATACAAATGAGTCATTGGAACGACCTTGAATATCATCTAGTTCTTCATGGTAAATGCATATGGCCCTGGGATATGTGCAAACACGTTTGTATGCATAAATTTATGTATTACTCTTTTTAATTTGGTACACAGTTTACTGTCATTTAAAGATGGTTGAGAAGGTTGATCTTGGACAGTCTGTAGATAATTGCATCTGGATCTACCAGATGACATGTATGTATTTGATTCCAAAAAATTCACTCACTTGTGGAATTACTGTAATTAAAATAAAATGTTCTTGCATATACTTGCTTTAGACCAGTGGAATTAAAGACATGTAGAAGGAAATGGCAACCCACTCCAGTGTTCTTGCCTGGAGAATCCCAGGGATGGTGGAGCCTGGTGGGCTGCAGTCTATGGGGTCACACAGAGTCGGACACGACTGAAGCGACTTAGCAGCAGCAGCAGCAGCAGGCTATTAAAAAGAACTTTCAAAGTTTGCTGAACTAAACCTGGAGTTTCAGAAAATCCTTTCTCCCTTAACTTTGTTCTTCTGCTGCTGCTAAGTTGCTTCAGTCGTGTCCAACTCTGCGACCCCATAGACGGCAGCCCACCAGGCTCCCCAGTCCCTGGAATTCTCCAGGCAAGAACACTGGAGTGGGTTGCCATTTCCTTCTCCAATGCATGAAAGTGAAAAGTGAAAGTGAAGTTGCTCAGTCATGTCTGACTCTTAGAGACCCCATGGACTGCAGCCTACCAGGCTCCTCCGCCCATGGGATTTTCCAGGCAAGAGTACTGGAGTGGGGTGCCATTGTCTTCTCCGTAACTTTGTTCTACCTGCTGCCAAAGAAAGATGACAGGGAAATCAACCCAACTATGCACTGTTCTTTTCATGAAATGGGCCAAAGAGAAGCAAAACTTTATTGTAAATACAGAGGTTTATTTAGCTTACATAGACATTACAAACCAGAGGCTAACTAATCACAGCCCATGATTAGGGTTCTATTTGCCAACTCTCAAAGCCCCCCACCTCTGCCCCAGCCCCAAGTTATTTCTATAACATTGCCAATAAACCCAGATCTCTAGCTGTCATCTGCAAACACACAAGGCAGCTCACTGTTGAAGGAACTGTGAACAGACTATGGTTCTTGGAGTTTAATTACACCTCTGCTGCTAATGAAGATCTAGTTAATGTTCTGGGTTAGGTAATGGGCTCTCTCTGGCTTTCAAAGCACCCTGGCTCAGCTTCTCCAACTACTCCACCCCTTCTCTTGTTCCACAGTCTCTCTGCACACAGGGCAACTTCCTGGAACAGGAATCTCAAATGTTTTGTCTCTCTGCCCCTGGTGTTGACTCAGATCTTGTGAGTGGTCCTGGCCACTAGTAAAAATAATATAAAGACTAAAGACCATGCCTAGTCAGAGCTTCCTTGTGGCTCAAGTGCAAAGAATCTGACTGCCAACGCAGAAAACACAAGAGACGTGGGTTTGATCCATGGGTCGGGAAGATCCCCTGAAGTGGGAAATGGTAGCTCACTTCAGTATTCTTGCCTGCAAATTCCATGGACAGAGGAGCCTGGCAGGCTACAGTCCATGGAGTTACAAAGAGTAGGACACGACTGAGCACACACACTCACTCACATGCATAGTCAAACCCACTGGAGAGGAAATGCAAATGACTAATAAAGAAAGAACATTGTATTTCAATGGTGATTAAAAGAAGAGCATGTGACAGCATAATATCTGCCTCTTACCAGCTGATGCTGTTTGAATAAAAGGATGGCCAAAGATAAATAAACTTAGTTCAACTGTTTTGCCACTTACTGTCTGATGTTCACTTCAGTTCGGTCGCTCAGTCGTGTCCGACTCTCTGCAATCCCACGAATCGCAGCACACCAGGCCCCCCTGTCCATCACCAACTCCCGGAGTTCACTCAGACTCACAATCCATCAAGTCAGTGATGCCATCCAACCATCTCATCCTCTGTCATCCCCTTCTCCTCCTGCCCTCAATCCCTACCAGCATCAGAGTCTTTTCCAATGAGTCAAACTTTTCACATGAGGTGGCCAAAGTACTGGAGTTTCAGTTTTAGCATCATTCCTTCCAAAGAAATCCCAGGGCTGATCTCCTTCAGAATGGACTGGTTGGATTTCCTTGCAGTACAAGGGACTCTCAAGAGTCTTCTCCAACACCACATTTCAAATGCATCAATTCTATGGCGCTCAGCCTTTTTCACAGTCCAACTCTCACATCCATACATGACTACTGGAAAAACCATAGCCTTGACTAGATGGACCTTAGTCAGCAAAGTAATATCTCTGCTTTTGAATATGTTATCTAGGTTGGTCATAACTTTTCTTCCGAGGAGTAAGAGTCTTTTAATTTCATGGCTGCAGTCACCATCTGCAGTGATTTTGGAGCCCAAAAATATAAAGTCTGGCACTGTTTCCACTGTTTCTCATCTATTTCCCATGAAGTGATGGGACCAGATGCCATGATCTTCGTTTTCTGAATGTTGAGCTTTAAGCCAACTTTTTCGCTGTCCTCTTTCACTTTCATCAAGAGGCTTTTTAGTTCCTCTTCACTTTCTGCCATAAGGGTGGTGTCATCTGCATATCTGAGGTTATTGGTATTTCTCCCAGCAATCTTGATTCTAGCTTGTGTTTCTTCCAGTCCAGCGTTTCTCATGATGTACTCTGCATAGAAGTAAGCAGGGTAACAATATACCTCATTTTCCTATTTGGAACGAGTCTGTTGTTCCATGTCCAGTTCGAACTGTTGCTTCCTGACCTGCATACAGATTGGAAAGCAATTTGGCAATATGTATGAAAAACAATCTAAAAATTACCAAAACTAATCTGTAAATGTTAATCCACCTTCTGTTTTCACCAAGGTGAAATAAAAGATACCAGATTTACTCTCCTGCATGAAATTACCAAAGAGAATTAGAAAAATCCAGACAAAATATATTAAACAATGGTTTTCAAGATACTCCCTGAAAGACAGAAAGCAAATGGGATGAGCCCCATAAAACTGCTTCATCTTACTCCCTGGTGAGTTCTAAGACCATGGAGCAGGGGGAACGTTCCCTAGTGAATCTCAGAATGTTCCCTGAGTTGACGAGAGGGGGCTGAAAATCTGGGGGGGACCAAGGCGACCAGAGTTCTTAGAACAAAGGACTGAGGAGGAAAGGGCTGCACAGAGAGTTCTGCCAAGTCTCCCTTGCAGAACCCAGCACACGCACATGAGGAAATTCCCCATGGATGGGCAAAGACCAGTGAACACGATTAGAGGTAACAATGCCCAGCTTTTACACGGGGCTGGATGCAGGGCATGTTCCTACAGGCTGACTGGGAAGCTTCACAATCAACTAGGCAGATACACAGAGGGGTCTTGCCTCAGTGGTGGGGAATGAGCTCTAGACTAAGCATGACTCCAGTCTTGCCTAAAAATCTTAAAAACAAGACTAAAACTGGTATTAAAAAGGACAAAATTATTTCTGATCAGCTTAACTGCAACAGAGGACAAAGCTCACAAGTGTAAGGATAAAAAAAAAATACAACAAGATAAGATTCACAGTGTCTGAAATACAATAAAAAATTAGCTGTCATGCAAATAAGCAGGAAATCATGACCCATAATGAGGTGAGTAATCAATCAAAAGTCTTCCCTGATGGCTCAGTCAGTCAAAGAATTCGCCTGCAATGCAGGAGCCAGGGGTTCGATCCCTGGGTCAGGAAGACCCTCTGGAGAAGGAAATGGCAACCCATCCCAGTATTCTTGCCTGGAAAATCCGATGGACAGTGGAGTCTGGCGGGCTACAGTCCATCAGGTCACAAGAGTTGGACATGACTTAGTGATGAAACCGCCACCACCAATCAATCAGAACTGAATGAGAATTGACAGAGATGTTAGCATTATCAGCAAAGACAAGAAAGGTATCATAACTATACTTCATGTGCTTAAAAATTAAGACACTAGATTTTTTTCTTTTTTTCAGCTTTATTCAGGTATTGAAAGATTTTTTAAAGAACTTCCAAAAACCTGCACTATGTGAAGCGAAAAATACACTTAATGGCATTAATGACAGATTAGACATCGCAAAAGAAAAAACTACATGAATCTGAAGATATAGCAATAGAAACTATTAATATTAAAAGAAAATGACTTTAAAAAATGAACAAAGCATCAATGAACTCTAGGACTTCAAGTAACCTGTTAGAAGTACAATCAGAGTCCCTCAAAGGTACAGAGAGGGGGGAGTAGAAAAAATGATTTGAAGAAATAATGGCCAAAATGTTACCAAAAAATATTATAAACCCTAAATTCCAAGAAGCTTGACAAATAAGCCTAAGAGTTAAAGAAGCACAAGTAATCAAGACTAGTAATAAAGAGAAAAATCTTCAAAGCAGCAAGAGAAAAAGGACAGCAAAAATAAGGATGATGTCAGATTTCTCATAGTGAAACAGAACAATGGGACAACATCTTTTAAATACTAAAAGAAGTAAAACTGTCATCCTTAAATTTTATATTTAAGGATGGAAATATCACTTTGAAAATAACAGGGAAAATAATTTTGAAAAGCCAAATCAAGATACATGATTTTTCAGACAAATAAGAACTGAAAGAATTCAACACCATCAAATCCCCATTGAAACAAATATCAAAGGATGCCAACCAGAGAAAAGGTAAATGATAAAAGATATAGCCCTACACAAAGGAAACAAGAGAACCAGAAGTGGTAAAAACATGGGTAAAAATATAAGATCGTTTTCTTATTGATAAAATATCTTTAAATGATAACTCACAGTTTAGACAGAAATAATAATGAAATAATGAAGAGTGGGGTTGAGGAAGATGTACAAGTAAGTTGTGTGACCGTAACACCAAACAGTTATGAGAAAAGAAATGAGAGTATTTTGTTGTATGATTCTTGTACTACATGTGAAGTCACGTATTACCTGAAGTCACATAATGACTTATACTACATGTGAAGTCACATAATACCACTACATTGTTCAGTTGTTAAGTCATGTACAACTCTTTGCGACCCCATGAATAGCAGCACATCAGGTTTCCCTGTCCTTCACTCTCTCCCAGGGTTTGCTCAAACTCATGTCCATTAAGTCAATGATGCCACCCAACCATCACAACCCTCTGTTGCCCGCTTCTCCTCTTGTCCTCAATCTTTCCCAGCTCAGAGTCTTTTGCAATGAGTCAGCTGTTCGCATCAGGTAGCCAAAGTAATGGAGATTCAGCACCAGTCCTTCCAGTGAATATTTAGGGTTGATTTCCTTTAGGGATTGACTGGTTTGATCTCCTTGCTGTCCAAGGGACTCTCAAGAGTCTTCTCCAGCACCACAGTTTGAAAGCACTCAACCTTCGATTCTTTGGTGCTTAGCTTTCTTTATAGCCCAGTCTCACATCCTTACATGACTACTGTTAAAACCACAGCTTTGACTATATGGCCCTTTGTCAGCAAAGTGATATCTCTGCCTTTTAATATACTGTATAGGTTTGTCACAGCTTTTCTTCCAAGGAGCAAATGTCTTTAATTTCATGGCTGTAGTCACTGATCGCAGTGATGTTGGAACCCAAGAAAATGAAATCTGACACTGTTCCCACATCTTCCCCATCTATTTGACATAAACTGATAGGACTGGATGCCATGATCTTAGTTCTTTGAATGTTGAGTTTTAATCCAGCTTTTTCACTCTTTTCTTTAAACTTCATCAAGAGGCTCTTTAGTTCCTCTTCACTTTCTGCCATTAAAGTCATATCATCTGCATATCTGAGGTTGTTGATATTTCTTCTGGCAGTCTTGAGTCCAGATTGTTGCTTCATCCAGCCCAGCATTTTGCATGATGTACTCTGCATATACATTAAATAAGCAGGGTAACAATATACAGCCTTGATGTACTCCTTTCCCAATTTTGAACCAGTCCATTGTTCCATGTTCAATTCTGTTGCTTCTTGTCCTGCATACAGGTTTTTCAGGAGGCAGGTAATATAGTCTAGTATTCCCATCTCGTTAAGAATATTCCACAGTTTGTTGTGATCCACACAGTCAAAGACTTTAGCACAGTCAATGAAGCAGATTTTTTTTTTTTTTTTCAGAATTCCCTTGCTTTTTCTGTGATCCAGTGTATGTTGGCAATTTGAGCTCTGGTTCCTCTTCCTTTTCTGAATCCATCTTGTACATCTGGAAGTTCTCAGGTCACATACTACTGAAGCCTAGCTTGAAGGATTTTGAGTATTACCTTGCTGGCATGCAAAATGAGTGCAATTGTACGATAATTTAAACATTTCTTGGTATTGCCTTTCTCTGGGATCGGAATGAAAACTGACCTTTTCCAGTCCTGTGGCCATTGCTGAGTTTTCCAAATTTGCTGGCATATTGAGTGCAGCGCTTTCACAGCATCTTTTAGGATTTGAAATAGTTCAGCTGAAATTCCATCACCTCCACTAGCTTTGATCATAGTAATGCTTCCTAAGGCCCACTTGACTTCATACTTCAGGATGTCTGGCTCTAGGTGAGTGACCACACCATCATGGTTATCTGGGTCATTAAGAGCTTTTTTGTGCAGTTCTTCTGTGTATTCTTGCCACTTTTTCTTAATCTCTTCTGCTTCTGTTAGGTCTACTATATACTATCACCTAGAGTGTGGTTGGTTAAAGAAGATGTGGTACACATATACAATGGAATATTAACTATAAAAAAGAATGAAACTGGGTCATATGTAGTGCCGTGGATGGACTGTGAGTTTGTTATACAGAGTGAAGTAAGTCAGAAAGAGAACAAATCTCATATATTAATGCATATATATGTGGAATCTAGAAAAGTAGTACAGAGGAGCCTATTTGTGGGGCAGGAGTGGAGACACAGACATGGAGCGCAGACATGTGGATGCAGGCAGGGGGGGGAGCACGGGATGGATGGAGGGGTGGCGCTGATATTTGTGCACTGCTGTGTGTAGAGTGATGGCTGGTGGGAGGCTGCTGTGCCGCACAGGGAGCTCAGCTTGGTGCGCTGTGATGACCCAGAGTGGCAGGATAGGGGAGGGGAGGGAGGCTCTTGAGGGACGGAAAGCCTGTGTGCACGTGGCGGATTCACTTGTTATGCAGCAGCAGAGGCTAGTACAGCATGTGGAGAAATGATACTCCAATATTTTTTTTAAGATGTATCCTATATGCCTTAAAGCAACCACTTAAATAACAAAAGATTTTGCTATTTGGTTAAGCAACCATTTAATAATAAAAAGATGTGTATAAGAGACAGCCATAAAACTGCTTCATCTTACTCCCTGGTGAGTTCTAAGACCATGGAGCAGGGGGAACGTTCCCTAGTGAATCTCAGAATGTTCCCTGAGTTGACGAGAGGGGGCTGAAAATCTGGGGGGGACCATGTCCATGTGTAGAGTCTTCTCTTGTGTGTTGGAAGAGGGTGTTTGCTATGACCAATGCCTTCTCTTGGCAAAACTCTGTTAGTCTTTGCCCTGCTTCATTCCTGTCTCTTATACACATCTCAACCATTTAATAATAAAAAATTTTGATACTAAATATAATAAAATTATACTATAAATATAATAAAAGATTACTATTAAATAATAAAACATTTTGTTATTTTGTTAAGCTAGAGGAGATAAAATATAATCATTAAAAATATTTGATTCATCCAAAATAAGAAGAAAAGGGTAATAAAAAAAGAGGAAAAGGGGAACTTAGGAAAGGTGAGACACATACAAAATATTGCCGAGATAAATTAAAGATCTAAATAAACAGAGAAAGATATCATGTTCATGAGTCATAAGATTTAATATTAGCCTGTCGATACTCCCCAAATTGATTTTTAAACACCATCCCAGTCAAAATCCCAACACTAATTTTGAAAAAAGTTAACAAATTGATTCTTATATTCACAAAGAAACATTAAGGACCTAGAATAGTTTAAACAACCTTGAAAAAGAATCACAAAGTTACAGGACTACTACTGCCCATTTCAAGACTTACTATAAGGTTGCAGTGGTCATGGCAGTGTGGGGTCTGGAGGACATGTGATCAAGGGGGCAGAACAGAGCTGAGAAACAAGAACCACATGACAGACAAGTGATCCCTGACAAAGGGGCAAAGGCAGCTCAGTAGAGAAAGGACAGTATTTTCAATAAGTGTGATGGAACAATAAGATACCCATGTGCAAAAAACCCAGACTTTAATCCCTCATACCACATCAGTAAATTTGTTCAGATCAGTTCAGTTCAGTCGCTCAGTCGTGTCCGACTCTTCGCGATCCCATGAATCGCAGCATGCCAGGCCTCCCTGTTCATCACCATCACTCGGAGTTCACTCAGACTCACGTCCATCGAGTCCGTGATGCCATCCAGCCATCTCAACCTCTGTCGTCCCCTCCTCGTCCTGCCCCCAATCCCTCCCAGCATCAGAGTCTTGTCTTTTCCAATGAGTCAACTCTTCATATGAGGTGGCCAAAGTACTGGAGTTTCAGCTTTAGCATCATTCCTTCCAAAGAAATTCCAGGGTTGATCTTTAGAATGGACTAGTTGGATCTCCTTGCAGTCCAAGGAACTCTCAAGAGTCTTCTCCAACACCACAGTTTAAAAGCATCAATTCTTCGGCGCTCAGCCTTCTTCACAGTCCAACTCTCACATCCATACATGACCACAGGAAAAACCATAGCCTTGACTAGACGGACCTTAGTCGGCAAAGTAATGTCTCTGCTTTTGTGTCATCTGCATATCTGAGGTTATTGATATTTCTCCTGGCAATCTTGATTCCAGCCTGTGTTTCTTCCAGCCCAGCATCCAAAATTCAACCCAAGTAGATCACAAGGGGAGCTAAAGGTCATTAAAGCCAGCAGGTCTTTAGTCATTAGTTTGCCAGAGCAGGTTTGCACTAACACTGGAGTTAGTTCCTGGGGGAAGCAAGTTTTAAGAATACTGGCCTTTCCCAAAGAGATAGGAACGTAGAACCTAAAAAGCCTACGTTGACAGGGAGGGTTTGCACTCCCTTTTGAACAGGCCATGCAGAGGCCCAAGGAGGCTACAGCTTCTTTGGACACCATGAACATTTTTCAGATTCAAGGTCCCAGGAGACAGCACACTGGACAAGGAAGCAAGGCTCCTCTCACAAAGGCTCCTGCAGAGTGACCACGTGTCTCCCTCAAGGCTCCGTGACGAGGGGACATCACGGAGCACAACAGGAGAGGGTGAGTATGTGGGACTCTGAGTTGCCCCAGGTACCCCAGAAAAGAGGAGGAGAGAGATTGGGGCAGCAGTGGAGATCCCACAGGCTTCCGCTAGTAAGGAAGAGCATAAACGTGCTAACTTTTCAGAGTCTTCATATGAACCCCTGAGTTGGTGAGACAGAGATATTTAGGTGAAAAAGGTACCATAAAAAAGACTCTAGGAGAAAACAAGTTAATATTATCAGTTATTATCTTTGAATTCTAGAGGTCCTGGTGATTTTCATTTTCTTCTTTATAATTTCTATATAAAGTTGCCTGAAAGTTTTACAGTAAACATGTACTACTTTTATAGTTATAAAAAAAGCAACAAAGATATTTATTAAAAATCTCCAGTGAAAAATCCTACTTAAAAAAGGAGACTTCAGTTCAGTTCAGTCACTCAGTCGTGTCTGACTCGTTGCAACCCCATGAATCGCAGCACACCAGGCCTCCCTGTCCATCACCAGCTCCTGGAGTTCACTCAAACTCACATCCATTGAGTTGGTGATGCCATTCAGCCATCTCATCCTCGGTCGTCCCCTTCTCCTCCTGCCCCCAATCCCTCCCAGCATCAGAGTCTTTTCCAATGAGTCAACTAGGCGTGAGGTGGCCAAAGTACTAGAGTTTCAGCTTTAGCATCGTTCCCTCCAAAGAAATCCCAGGGTTGATCTCCTTCAGAATGGACTGGTTGGATCTCCTTGCAGTCCAAGGGACTCTCAAGAGTCTTCTCCAACACCACAGTTCAAAAGCATCAATTCTTTGGCGCTCAGCCTTCTT
>SJYT01050673.1:514970-730110 GCA_006410635.1 Cephalophus harveyi | reverse complement strand
GGTGTTGACCATCTGGTGATGTCCATGTGTAGAGTCTTCTCTTGTGTTGTTGGAAGAGGGTGTTTGCTATGACCAGTGCATTTTCTTGGCAAAACTCTATTAGTCTTTGCCCTGCTTCATTCCGCATTCCAAGGCCAAATTTGCCTGTTACTCCAGGTGTTTCTTGACTTCCTACTTTTGCATTCCAGTCCCCTATAATGAAAAGGACATCTTTTTTGGGTGTTAGTTCTAGAAGGTCTTGTAGGTCTTCATAGAATCGTTCAACTTCAGCTTCTTCAGCGTTACTGGTTGGGGCATAGACTTGGATTACTGTGATACTGAATGGTTTGCCTTGGAGACAAACAGAGATCATTCTGTTGTTTTTGAGATTGCACCCAAGTACTGCATTTCGGACTCTTGTTGACCATGATGGCTACTCTGTTTCTTCCAAGGCATTCCTGCCCACAATAGTAGATATAATGGTCATCTGAGTTAAATTCACGCATTCCAGTCCATTTTAGTTCTCTGATTCCTAGAATGTCGACGTTCACTCTTGCCATCTCCTGTTTGACCACTTCCAATTTGCCTTGATTCATGGACCTGACATTTCAGGTTCCTATGCAATATTGCTCTTTACAGCATTGGACCTTGCTTTTACCACCAGTCACATCCATAACTGGGTATTGTTTTTGCTTTGGCTCCATCCCTTCATTCTTTCTGGAATTATTTCTCCACTGATCTCCAGTAGCAAATTGGGCACCTACCGACCTGGGGAGTTCCTTTCTCAGTATCCTATCATTTTGCCTTTTCATACTGTTCATGGGGTTTTCACAGCAAGAATACTGAAGTGGTTTGCCATTCCCTTCTCCAGTGGACCACATTCTCTCAGACCTCTCCACCATGACCCACCCGTCTTGAGTGGCCCCACAGGGCATGGCTTAGTTTCATTGAGTTAGACCAGGCTGTGGTCCATGTGATTAGATTGACTAGTTTTCGGTGATTATGGTTTCAGTGTGTCTGCCCTCTGATGCCCTCTTGCAACACTTACCATCTTACTTGGGTTTCTCTTACCTTAAATGTGGGGTATCTCTTCATGGCTAAAAGGATAGAAAAGGATAGGATGATCCAATTTTAGTAAAATGAAAACTCAATATAAACATAAAGAAGGATGGATGGCAATATACCAAAATATTAATGGAACAATAATTTGAGTGGTGGAATTGTGAGTTTTTTTTTCACTTTGTTCTAACGAGTGTTTGTCACTTGTAGGATCAGAAAGATTATAAAATGATGATTTTTTTTTTTAATTTAGTGAATAGAAATGAAGGCTAACTGGACATGCAACTGTATACAAGTCTATTCAGCTCCCTGGACTCTCTCTCTCTTTCATCTTATAAAATGAGGAGAGGTTAGACTAGATGGATTTTAAAGCCCTTTTTACTGTAAGAATTAATCTATTTTAAATTTTTAGAGGTTGCATGTGAAGAACTTTGGTACACATGTTAAATCTTAAAAATAAACATAACTAATGGAGGGGTTTTTAGTTTCTCCAAAAGCTTTCCACTCTTCAGATGGTCTCCTGAGCTGGGCATTCTGCCCTAGATTTCTTTCTTTGAAACCGAGTCCCTTATTGCTTCAGATGAGATTAATTCTCATCTGAAGAGTTGAAGTTCAAGATTGCGAAGCCTTCATGTTTATTTATAAGCTCCTTATTGAGGCACATAACTCGTACTTGCTCAAAACTGATGTAGCCTTTTCCATGCCATACTCCCCATAAATTATCCAAATACCAAGTTCCCAGACTGACTTTTTTCCTTCCCTCCCCCATTAAATCATCTTACTAATCACTCCAACATCTTCCTTCATTGAGGATGTTGATGAATGGGAAGTAAATTATCTGTCAATTGCATAGTCACTGAAGTATGTAAGATTATTCCAGACTTCTTAAAAAGTAGCTATTCAACACTGCCCACTAGAAATATCAGGAGTCTGATTTCTATTGAGTTACAGCAGCAGATGCGCTGGGCTCTCCCTGGAAAGGCTAACACTCAAGAATCACATTGGTACACATGAATTTGATTTTATTAGTTGCCATTATTATTTATGGTTTGCTGAGGAGCAGTGATGCATAGCTTATTGTGGGCTCATGTCTTAGATCACTTACCATGGTAACACTGGGCCCAGGGTATATTTTTCCTTTACCAGTGTCTCTTCCTTAAAAGCATTGCTTCACAAACTCAAGATCGAAGTGCAAACCTAGAGCAACTGTAGTGTAAGATCTGATGTGTCCCCATTCCTCTTACAGCTGATGACCTCCTTTGGAGGGACATATATTTATTACCTTTCCAATACTTGTGCCCTAGAGACTAGTGGCATGTACCACTCATTGTTGTGGGCAGCACCATGGTTCTAAAATGAGCTTCAGAGTCACATAGACCTGGATTAAATCCTGTCTCTGTCACTTGTTAGCTATTATCAGCAGAAACTTACTTAAACTCTCAGGGCTTCTCTTTGCTCAACTATAAAATGGAAGGAATAATAATACCTACCCCGTTGGGTTATTAATGAGGATTAAAAGAGAGAAGACACTATAGACTGCTGAGGAGAGTACAAAGCACACAGATAATAGCCAATGAATTTCAGCAGATATGATTAAAAGATGAAGACCATGGCTGCTACATAGTTTTACATTGAATTGCAATTTTCTTTTATCCATTCCAGAGAGGTGATCTGATTTTCCCAGGCAGCCGCTCCAGGATTTTGTGCCTATTTAGATTCTTGTTTCCCCAAGCAGAACTTTTTTGTTACCTGCTGTGTTTTCTGCTATTGTTGGGACAAAGATCTCACGTGTTCCTTTGCGTTGTATTCTTCCTGCCGGCTTGGTGTTTCTCTGTGTTGGGACCTTCCTGGACACAGGCTGTGGTGGTAAGTGAATGACTGAATGGTCAGGCTTAACATAAGAAACCCTAAAGGCAACTCTCTCACTTCCAAATATTGTAAGACTATTTTTGAAAAGGACAGTAAAAGAAAGGAAAAATAATAATCCATTTCACTTGAGTTGGGGAAAAAAAATGTGAGCCCCTTCATGGCTAAAAAGAAAACCATGATGATGACTGCTTGCATTTTTTCTTGCCAAAGTTCTTTGCAAAATGTATTTTATTTTTGTGGAAAACCAAGGAGATGGGCAGAGGTACAGTACTTTAAACTTGTTTTATCAACTAGGAGATTAAGGCAAAAAAGGAGGTTGAGCAATCTGTGTTCTGGCACAGCTGGTCAGTAATTTCTAAGGCGGTAGTTCATGGCATCATGAGTCACCTTCTCATTTAATATTCCCCTCTCCTTTGGGGAGACCAGCAGCTTCCATCTGCAGTTTGCTAGAGCCACTCAACATCACAGCAACAGTAAAAATAGTAATGATGGCCAATATTATTGAGTCCTTATTACATAAACACATGACGTTGAGTTTTTTATATGTATTAACTCATTCAATCCTTCAACAGCTCTATGGGATAGAGACAATAATTACTCCCATACTATCATGAGAAAAATGTGGTACTTGTCAGAAGCCACACAACTGGTATGTAGTTAAGCGCTGTAGTCAAGTGCCTGAGATTGGCGGAGTTGACCTTGATGAGCAACTCTCTGGGCCAGTTGCTTCTCTCGTCACACTTCCATTTTTCCACCCATGTTTCTCTCTGCAATGTGAAATATAAGCATGGCGCTCTTCCAAAGGCAGCCAAGTCTGGGTCCATGAGTTGAGTCTTTCTTAAATGAGAGAGATAAAGAAAGGAAAGTTAGAGGCACTGGCCCAAGCCTCAGTTTCCTTTTTTGAACTTCTACCATTTCTTATGCTCAGTCATGAGTGATAAGAAACAGCAGCAGCGTGAATAATGCTATGGTTGACCTGAATAATGAAGAAAATAATCTCTGGGTGACTGTCTAGTCAACACCAAACAAACTGTACTTTGAACACCATTCCTCACAAGCTGGACTCTCCTAACTTTTCCAGCCTTAGAATGTCCTCAGTCATCAAGCAGATGTGTTGGATGTCTTACAGATGCACAGAAATCACCTTAAGTCTATGACCGTGCCGTCACTAAGAAGAGGTTGTGATGGTCTATGACCTAAGAGGAGTTCGTGCATGAGTGCATGCTCAGTAGCTCCATCATGCCCGACTCATTGCCTCCCTGTGGACTGTAGCCCACCGGGCCATGGGATTCTCCAGGCAAGCGTACTGGAGTGGGTTGCTATGCCTTCCTCCAGCCTTCAACAAATCCATGCCGAGGTGAAAGCCAGGAGAGACACTGGCTCTTCATTGATAGTCACAGGCTGGAGTGATTAAAATCATGAGTCATGATCAAACCCCACTGAGAAGGGCTCCCTTAAACCTCTTGAGGTAGAAAGCATCACGTTCTAACTTGCAGAAATGAAATCTGTAAGTTAAAAATTTGCCTTGGAACAAGTCCTCAACCAAATGATGGATTCACTGGGAGTAGGGAGAGAAAGAAATTGGGAGGCCCCTTTGTCTTCAAGCCAAGAAAAGGATCACTGCAACCTCAACTCTTTTTTTTTTTTTTAAGAAGGAGAAAAATAGATGGCAGGAGGTCCAAGTACTTGAGAAGAACATCACCATTAGGGAGTTGACTGTCCATCCAAATGCCCTGGGTTGAACCACAGAGACCCTCCACCTGAGCCTGTTGCTATGTAAGCCTCATGACCCCACACTGAGGTCTGTCTCATGGGGGACATAGAGGTTATGAAAAGAATAAAATGAGGCAGAGACTGGCTTCCAAGTTTGCTGAGGATTCGGGTTTCCTTGGGGAAGTCATTCAAGCATGTATGCTGGTCTGTCAAAACGGACTGTTTACATTGCTCCTCTCCCATAAGGATTCTAAATTCATGTTAGGACACGAGGAAGAGAAAACAAATAGGGGGAAACAATTGTAATACCTAATAAAGTTGTTGGGTATTAGGGTTATCCCACCTCTGCAGAAACAAAATATTTTTCCCTGCAAGAGTCCAGTGCCCCCATCCAGCCCAGAAGACTGATCACTCTGAGAGGTCATGAGGGGGTCAGAGAGGCAGAGGAGCAACCAGCATCAGGTGGTCACAGCTAGCTCACAGCCAGGCAGAGAGAAGACCCAGGCATGTGCCTGGCGTCTGGTGGGTCCTTAGTGTCATTCACACACATCACATCCCGTATCATCAGCACCGCAATTGTAACATTGCTCCTATGCTCATGGATCATTAGGTATTCTCCTGGCATCTGTTCCTTCCACACATACTATGATCCTAATGTACACGTGGAAAACTTGTAAAAGAGAAAACACAATTAAATTTTAAAAACTGTAAAATGTCAAGAATCAGAAATTCAAATTAAAAACCACAGTGGAAACCTTTTTCACTTTTAAAATTTGCAAAGAGTTTTAAATGGTAATACCCAATTTCAGCAGGAGTGTTACAAAAAGAAACTTCTGCTGCTGATGTTGATCCTGCTAATGGTCAAGGCTGGTAGGCTCGCTGGTGCTGAATAAAGAGTTGTTGAATGAATGAGAAGTTCAAGAAATGATGCCTTCCAGTTCACCTTGGGCTAGGCCTGGCCCACCCATGCTTGTGATGGTTTTCGCCTGCAGAACATCAAAGTCACTGCAAAGCCTCCAGCAGACAGCTATTTTATGAGGTCCTATCTGCCCTAGAATAGTTTCTTTATCATTCTGACAAACAGCCCCGGGGTAAATGACCATATCTTCCCTCCACTCTGAAGATTCTCCTGGGCCCTGGGGGAAAATGTGATGAGTTTTGCAATGGACTCAAGCGTGATTCATGCTCTTTGCAAGTAATTTGTCAAGAGGGCTTTCAACAGTATAAACTGTTCTTTCCAAGAAGGCTTGGCTAGTGGTGTGTGTTGGCTTAATGCAAATCTACTTGGTTTTATCAATGCCTAGGTGAGCCACCGGAGAAGGCAATGGCACCCCACTCCAGTACTCTTGCCTAGAAAATCCCATGGATGGAGGAGCCTGGTAGGCTGCAGTCCATGGGGTCGCTAGAAGTCGGATGCGACTGAGCGACTTCACTTTCACTTTTCGCTTTCACACAATGGAGAAGGAANAGGTGAGCCACAAAAGTGGTAGTGGGCTACCACAGTTTGTTCATCTTGGGAGGTCTTCAACTGGTGGTGAGCTAACTCTCTCTTAACAGAATCCGCAGAATATATTTGGATCAGAAAGAGATAAAGGAAGCACAGGATTCTAGAACCAAGCTTGCTTTTATTGTAGATGAGAAAATTGAGGCTCAGCGAGGTGAAATAAATCCCCAAAGTTAGACAGTCACAACTAGAACCAAAAAAACCTAATTGCCAATCTTGGGCTTTTCCACTTGAAGAGTGCGGGTCACAGAATCTTGCATGGAGCTCCAGTTCTAAAAAATTTTCTAGGAGAGAAAGGCAGAGGAGGTTTTATGATGAGATAAGTTTTTGAAAAACAGCATATGCACTGTACTGTTTCCATCCCCACTGTTGCCTGGAGATTTACAGTACACCTCAGAATTTAAAAGGCTTCGAGAAGCCAGGCAGCAAGGAAAGCTTTTAAAGCTGTTTAAAATCATATTTTCCAAGTTTGTATGGCCACAGAATTGCCATTACATTCAATGACACTCTGGCAAGGAAAGCTTTTAAGGTGGTTTAAATCGGTGTTTACAAATTCGTATGATCACAGCTTCTCTGTTTCTCTCAATGACGATTCTATAGAAGGTGTATTCCTCAGAGCAGACTTTCAGACATGTTCCACTCTAACTCCCATGAGTCTTGCCTCAACTGAAACTGGCCTCAAAGGGGTGATGAAAATGACTGTTTGGCCAAAGACAATACTCAGAAATAAATATCTGTTGCTCACCCAGGAAACCTTTTGGTCTAAAACACTGGAAGAGACTAACAGATTTTCCCCTCTATCTTCATTCCTAAACCCTGTTCCTATAGCAATGCTGTGAACTGGCCCGTTTCTTGCCCACATGGAATCTAAACTTTACCAGCATTGTAGTTATGTCATCTCTAAAGCACCTGATATGCCTTGCACCCAGCCTGGGTAGAGAGTTTACTCCACAAGTCCAGTCCAGTAGCCCCTCTTAGTCAAAAACAATTTGGTTTTTGTTTTAACCAATGCATCCTCTGCAAATAGAGCAAGACTTTGCATTTTCTGCTTCATGGAACTTTTCCTTAGGTTTAACTATAATCTCTTGCTCATTAAATCATTTCAGTCATGTCCCACTCTTTGCGACCCCATGGACTGTAGCCTACCAGGCTCCTCTGTCCATGGGATTCTCCTGGCAAGAATACTGGAGTGGGTTGCCTTGCCTCACTCCAGGGGATCTTCCCAACCCAGGGATCGAACCCGCGTCTCTTATGTCTCCTGCAATTGCGGTCCAGTTCTTTACCATTACCACAACCTGGGAAGCCCTTAACTATGACAGGAATAATGAAATAACTTTCTGAGGTCACGTTATTGGCATTAACTATTGTGGGGGAAAAAAGTTTAAACTCCCATAACGCTGTCTTCCAATAGCAGAGAATCAGAGAATTTGCTCTAGGTGACCCATTGCAGAGTTCCAAATGACCCGTCTGAAGTGTTGGCCTCTCCTAGACCTTTTCAATTCACTGTTGAGATTTTAGAAAGTGTTTAGCTCTCTGTTTTGTAAAAAAGCACCAGACCAGGTAAGGTTCATTCATTCTTTTTGGCATAATCACTTCCCATGCTGGGAAATCACTTGATGGGTCTTTCTCAAGCTAGCTTGGAGGTTCTTGCAGCCTGTTACTGCCTCTGCTATTTGACCACCTTGAACAATTCTGAAAACGATACCTATTCAGAGCTAAGCATGACCATAAACTAAGCAGCTGAGTTTAAGAACCTTGTTCCTGCCTCAGAGAAACACAACCAGGGCAGGGCTGAAACACCTGCAAAGAGAGATGGGATGGCAGCTGGGGCAGGCACAGCTTGCATGTCTGAAAGGGCCCAGTGTATCCTCTCAGGGAGGCTGAGCAAGATACGTGAGCTGAAGCTCAGCTTAGGGAGGGGGAGGGGAGGAAGGAGCAGAGGAGGAGTGGGTGGTTTCTGTTCCAAGCACATCTTCCAAAAGTGGTTCCCTCTGCTACATATTTTAAGGTAAGGTATAGACACACAGTTCATAAGATGTGAACCTTTGTGAAGTGTATGATTAAATCATTAAATCACCCGTGGAGAGGTCTGGGGACAGAGAAATGGAAAAATGTTGGTCCTTTGTCCTGTGTTCTCTCCCCCATCGACCGTGGGCACAGGCCCCACGGACCCCTGCTGCTTCAGGCAGGTTCCTGTGATGGTAAAACCAGAGAAGACCTCGTGTGGGAAAGCCTGAAGTGTTTTTACAATGTTTGCTTGAGCCCTTGGGCTGGAAATGTCTCTTTTGAATTCAATGAGCACTTGAGTCCCATTAGTAGAAGAAAGGCTTAAAACTCCTGAAGCTTTCACGCCTGTTTCTGATATGGACTAAACTCTATGGGACCCTGACATAATCTGGGAGTGGATCTAGACAATTCTGTCTCCATTCTGGGCACCTGAGAGACAAGGAAGAGATGACAGATGAGAACGGAAAAGGAAGAGACATTGAGCGATTTATGAGGAAAGATTAAAGCAGTTAAAAAAGACAGTTTGGCCAAGACATGTCTAAGATTAGAGAGCAAGGTTAAAAAGTCCATAAACATTCATATCATAAAAAATTTTCTGTCACACAGATACACACACACACACCCCAACCTCCCACAGATGGAGTTAAATGTCTTTTCTTTTAGAGTGTTAAAATGGGCTGGTGTCAGATTTATTGAACACCTGAAAGGGTCTAGTGTTTTCTCTCAGGGAAACTGAGCCAGAAGTTTAGCTTGTGGGAAGCAGAGGGGAGTTAGGGGAGTGATTTCTGTCCAAGCACATTCTCTGAAAGTGGTTTTCTCTTTTGTGGGCAGGTGTAATGGCTAAGGGGCTTCCCAGGTAGTACTAGTGGTAAAGAACCTGCCTGCTAGTGCAGGAGACATAAGAGATGTGGGTTCAATCCCTGAGTCGGGAAGATCCCCTGTGCCGGGAGCCAGTGTGAGGAATCCCGCCCGTGACAAGGTCATGTGGTAGGAAGCCTGGCAAACGCAAGGCGTGTTCAGGTTTCAGGGGTTCCCCCTGGAATTTCCCAAGCATCCACCCCTCAAAAAATAAGAATCTGCCGGCCTTTGTACTCTGCTTTTCCACACTTCTGATATTCTCTGGAAAAGTCAATTCAAGGCTTTAGTCTTCTGCATTTAAAAGGGATGTTTCAGTTAAGCCCCCTCTGATAACTCTCTAGCTTGCTTGCCTAACAGGTTCCTCCCTCAGACCTCTTGCAGCTTGTGAATTGCTTACAGCCCCCAACTGCGAGAGGCACAAAGCTTAAAAGCATCTTAAGGAAACAGAGCCTTTTCTAAAGAGTTAAAAATTACATTGGTGAGGGTTTTCACTGTTGACTCAATGACTGCTGCCAGACCTCCATATTCTTTATCTTTTATGCTTGCCTAACAGGTTCCCTAGACTTCTTAACAGCTTGTGAATTGCTTACAGCCCCCAACTGCGAGAGGCACAAAGCTTAAAAGCATCTTAAGGAAACAGAGCCTTTTCTAAAGAGTTAAAAATTACATTGGTGAGGGTTTTCACTGTTGACTCAATGACTGCTGCCAGACCTCCATATTCTTTATCTTTTAGGCACCTGGGAGGATGTTAATCAATGTAAAAGGGATATGGAAAAGGATAGATAGTAGTTTTGATGTTAGCAACACTAGACTTTTGAGTTAATTACTTTTCTTTGTTGTATATCACTGCACTCCTCTTGTGTCCTTGCTATGTAAGAATGTAACTTTATTTAGTGCTTTCTGAGAGTGGCACCAGACTTTGGGAAGATCAACACAAATAAGTCTTCTGGTTAACAAACCCTTATCAAAATGTTAATTGGCCCTTTTGGCTGGAAGATGATGTCAATGATCTAAGACTTGTGTATACAATTAGGTATGCAGAGAGAAAAGCCTAGTTTTGATAAGAGTCAGGGCTGCTGACGCCGCATAATTTTGTATTACCCTTTGATCTCTATGTACAATCAAAGGTATAAAAGGAGATTCTAGACAATAGAGGACGGGACCAGTAGCTGGACTGGTTTCCCCCGTGTCTCTTAATACTTTAATTTCAGGCTGAATTCCCATCTGGAACGGGGAGGCTCATCATGTCTACTTACCTGTCCTGGCTTTTAAGATCTGTGAGAGTGAGAGCCCAAGGCGGGGCACTCTCCAATATTCAAACGGGCGCCGGTGGCCTAACATAGATGGTACAAGCTCCTTGTCTGGAGTTTTATTGGCTTTCCCCGTAAACCAAGTTATTCAGCTTCTTTTCTCCACTTAATTTTCCTACTACACTATTTCTTCCTAATCTAATATTGATAAATAAATAAGTTTTCCTCGCCGACGCCATCCACCCTTCGAATCACCCTGGATGCACCGGGGCTGGACCCCGGCACTCCTTGGAAGAAAAGTTATGACCAACCTAGATAGTATATTCAAAAGCAGAGACATTACTTTGCCGACTAAGGTCTGTCTAGTCAAGACTATGGTTTTTCCTGTGGTCATGTATGGATGTGAGAGTTGGACTGTGAAGAAGGCTGAGTGCCGAAGAATTGATGCTTTTGAACTGTGGTGTTGGAGAAGTCTCTTGAGAGTCCCTTGGACTGCAAGGAGATCCAACCAGTCCATTCTGAAGGAGGTCAGCCCTGGGATTTCTTTGGAAGGAATGATGCTAAAGCTGAAACTCCAGTACTTTGGCCACCTCATGCGAAGAGTTGACTCATTGGAAAAGACTCTGATGCTGGGAGGGATTGGGGGCAGGAGGAGAAGGGGATGACCGAGGATGAGATGGCTGGATGGCATCACAGACTCGATGGACGTGAGTCTGAGTGAACTCCGAGAGATGGTGATGGACAGGGAGGCCTGGCGTGCTGCGATTCATGGGGTCGCAAAGAGTCAGACACGACTGAGCAACTGAACTGAACTGATGGAGCCAGGATCACTGGGGCCATGTTGAGGGTTGGCTTCCTCAGTGAAATATTTATGAATTTCATACATCCAATCGTTTGCATCATCATTGAGGCTTACTACTCAGTAAGAGCACTAAGAATAAGGTTCACAGCGCCACCTTGCGGGGACTTAGAAGGAGCTCTGGGTCAACACAGAACAAGAGAAGGAGGTGTGCTTGGCTCTATGTTGATCTCTTTTCAGGGGCTGCAAGCTTGTCGAAACTGCCTTCATCCCCCAGGCTTGGGAGGATCTAGAAGAGATCTTTTAAACTCAAGACTTGAGACACTATAGTTCTTCTTGCATCCAGGCAAGCACCAACCCCATAAATCCTGACCACCCATGGTGATGTTTTTTCACCACTTTTGCTTATGATGTTATCCTTTGTGTTTGTTTTGCTCCCATTTATGGTATTAAATTTGCTTCTAATGAGTCATTTTGTGGGACATGAGGAAAGATCATAATTGATTCATGCCTGATTTGTTCCAGTGCTGCTGACGGTAGCCTTTGTCAAAAAAAAAAAAAAAAAAAAAAAAGCAAACACAACTGTTTAGCCCATACTAGTACAGATGTTCTATAGCTAGACACACAGAAAGGTAGTAGTCAAGTTGTGCTTGGCTTTGCTAAGGTCTTTCAGGATTTCTTCTAGCTGGTTAAGAAAATATAACTATCTCATATATTATTTTAAAAATATCCTACTGTTGTTCCAGGCTATCTCATGTTAGTGCATAGCATTTCTTCATGTTTTGGTTACCAGGGCTCTTCCCTTGGATTGAGAAGTCCTCAGTATCACTAGATTTGGATATGCACAAAATCAGATTTTCAATTATCCACTACTTTTGAATCTTACTTCCCCCACAAAATTTAATAGAATGAGCCTCTTCAGACCAAGTTCATTTGAAGTCTTACCATTATCACCCTTCAATTCCTAGCATGTTTAGTTAAAAAGTGCAGTGGCTTTCGGAACATCATGGTTTTCTCGGATAGTTAATTGATAATGCTTTGTCTGCCTGTCTTTGTTCCCTGATAACATCACTATGAATGGACAAATTACAGCTGTCAACTCCAGGTCTATGTGGCCATTGATCTAGCCAAAACTGTCTATTCTTGTCCCCTCCAACCACTATTTGGGGATCTCAGCAATACAGGTTCACTGTTCATCCCTCTGTCACCAAATGGTGTGACAAGACCATTTTCCTCCTCCCACCCTGTCCCAGGAATTGTCCTGAGATAACATATTGATGTGTCCTCATTCAGGGATCATTTGCCGATCATCATTAGCTCATCTTCCATGTGACAGAGAGATGGCTTCTCAGGGAATGGCTTCACAGTCAAAGTCCAGGGTCCCAGCTACACTCTCTGGACCCTGAATTGTCAGGACCATAGGCTAAAGCGTCATTGTAGGAGCCCTTTTCCAAATAGATGATTCAGCACCTACTCATACTATTGTTTGACAGTGCGTCTTTATTCCTGATCTCATACTCTTACACAAAACCATCCACCAGGTTTCATGCATCCCTGCTATCTGTGAGTGGACACAAGAGGTTTTGAGTTGGTGTAGAGGCACGACTGAGCGACTTCACTTTCACTTTTCACTTGCATGCATTGGAGAAGGAAATGGCAACCCACTCCAGTATTCTTGCCTGGAGAATCCCAGGGATGGGGGAGCCTGGTGGGCTGCTGTCTATGGGGTTGCACAGAGTCGGACACGACTGAAGCGACTTAGCAGCAGCAGCAGAGGCTGGTACAGTGAGTCCTGTCTTTGTATCTTATTATCCTGACATTACATTATTCTGAAGCACCTTCCTTTGCAGATAAGTTAGATACATATGCCTTCTCAAGCTTCTGGTAGGTTCCTCCCTGTAGAAAAATTTCCTCCTGAACTTCTATGCAAGCAAACTCCTGCTATTAGTCTTTAGGTACAGTTGCTATGGAAAGTCAACTTTTATCTGCTTATAGAGCTCTCATTAAAACTGAGCCTTTTATGATGGCCATTAGGCCCATTTACTTTAGAAAAACATCAAATCCACATGCACCCCACTTTTTAGTATTTTACTCAAGATATACCCTTTCTGGACTCAAACAATCTTGGCCATGCCATGCTGCTGCTGCTGCTAAGTCACTTCAGTCGTGTCCAATTCTGTGTGACCCCATAGACGGCAGCCCACCAGGCTCCCCCGTCCCGGGGATTCTCCAGGCAAGAACACTGGAGTGGGTTGCCATTTCCTTCTCCAATGCATGAAAGTGAAAAGTCAAAGTGAAGTGACTCAGTCGTGTCTGACTGTTCATGACCCCATGGACTGCAGCCTATCAGGCTCCCCCGTCCATGGCCATGCCATAGATGACTATATTTGAGTGGAAGTGGTATATATCTGGGTCATGGTATCCTTCCATGGATGTCTTTCACTTCCATGTAATGGTGGTGAGGTACACCTTGGTCATGAATGAGGTACCGTCAGGGGGTTGTTAACTATCCCTTGTTTTATGGTTAGATATGACTTTTGCATGGATGAGGAAGCCTTTCTGCCTTGGTTCTGGGTAATTCTATGTGATACTCATAACTGATTGGAAAATGAAAGAAACCATGAATTATCCATCCCTGATAGATTTCTACATAAGTGTATAAGGACTCTGGTGCCCCATCTAGTGGGGTGGTGTGGAGGCTTTACATATAGTCATTACCATGATTGCTTACTTGTCTGCTTCCTCCATCTCCTGCTAAATGACTCCAAGACTAGGATAATGGCTTCATTCACTGGCCCTCTCAGTAGGGAGATATTTCCCATTAAGACTAAACTGCTTTGGCAGAGGCAACTGTGGAAACATATTAAGCCTATTGGAATGAGTCTGTATCCAAATCTGTTACGATTGAAGCAATCAGGAAAATCCCCTTCCTGCCACTGTCTTTAGCACAGGTGCTGTGACTCACACTGTCTTATCCTCCATTCTGATGCTTGTCTCTCTACATGTAGGCAGTGGTCATTACTAAAGAATTCTACCTCCTTATTATGCAGATGCATTTTCTTTTGGTACTGGCGACTAGCAGGCTGGGTGCTGTTGGCCTGTTGACTATATGGAACACTTCATTTTTTGCTTGGGGCAAAAAAAATTATGTTGATTTACTCTGGGTTTGATGTTGCTTTTTGGTTAATTTGTTTATTTGCTGTTAAGGCAGCCCATTCTTCCGTTGTTGTTGTTGTTCAGTGGCTCAGTCAGGTCCGACTCTTTGCAACCCCATGGACTGCAGCACGCCAGGCTTCCCTGTCCTTCACCATCTCCCAGAGCTGGCTCAAACTAATGTCCATTGAGTTGGTGATGCCATCCAACCATCTCATCCTCTGCTGTCCCTTTATCTTCCTGCCTTCTATCTTTCACAGCATCAGGGTCTTTTCCAATGAGTCAGTTCTTTGCATCAGGTGGCCAAAGTATTGGAGCTTCAGCTTCATCACCAGTCCTTCCAATGAATATTCAGGGTTGATTTCCTTTAGGATTGATAGTTTGATCTCCTTGCTATCTAATCAACTCTCAAGAGTCCTCTCCAGTACCACAGTTAGAAAGCATCAATTCTTTGGTGCTCAGCTTTCTCTATGGTCCAACCCTCACATCCATACGTGACCCATACATGACCATCCATACACTCTGCCATTAGACATATGGAATTTCATATTATGGCACCCCATGGAGCCTTCTTTTTCATCTTCGGTGACCAGAGAATTTCATTCAGCTGATGCTTTTGCGTGATCTTGAGTATGAAAGAGGGGAAGTTAGGTGGACTTTCTATTTAGCCTCTACCTCCAGGCAGTCAGCACCACTGAAAAGTAGAATGACCTTTTCAAAGCCAACTGTGCCAACTTCCCGGCTCCCAGTCTTTCTGTCTCTGTACTGTCTTGCCCACTCAGTAGAAGTCCTGAAATACCACCTCCTTCACGGCTTCGTTTCTTCAACCATTCATACAAGCATGATTTGGGTCAAAGAGTAGAAGTTTGGACTTGTTTTTGAGATCTGCTTATTGACCTGCATCAGTATCAATAGCTATGATATACCAATAACCAATTGGCAGGAATCTTTTTAGATTTCTAGTTTTTAAAAGCTAGAAATGCCACCCTAATTTTCCTGCCACGGTACCTGGATTAAGTTAAAGAATTCTGCTTCCTTTTTTGGGGTTATCTTTCTGTTTTCCATTTTACTAAGAGTTCTGTTTCTTGCCTTTGAAACTGAATTTGTATGTACTTATTTTTTTCTACTATTTTTGCATTGCTTACTATTTCTATGAGTTCAGCAAAGGGGGAGATCTTATCCTGTGCTCAACCTGCCATCATGATCTGATTTCCCCCTTTCAGACTCAGTTCTCTCTATTGTGTAGATCGGTTTACCTCCCCACCCCCTGCTCAGCTCAGAGCCCCCGTTTATATATGCAAAGACTCTTTGATGTGCTGTACTAAAGAGTGGGTTTATTTGTTCCAAGTCTCCTCTTTGGCAGCCTGGAATAATTGGCAGAAGCTTTGAAATTTCGATCTTTCCCTTCATCCTCCCCCATTAATCTCAGCCAGGGAAGGGACCTCTTTAGAGATTTATATCCTCCTTAATATGAATTATGTTTTCTTCTTTAAAAGGCAGATGTGGTTGTTTTAACTGATAATTTTTTCTCGATTAGAATTACCAGTAACATTTATGGAGCACTTATGTACCAAGAATTATATTAAGTAGATTACCAGTGCTAGCTCATTTAATTCTTATGATACCCTGAATATGGGTGTTTCATCTACATAGACAGGTGAGAAAACTGACTGAGGGAGAGTAAACAGTTGTCTGTGGTTTCATGGCTATTGAAACTCAGAGATGGGATTCAAACTCATGACTGACTTTATTTATTTATGACTTTATTTATTTATTTACTTGTCTGCACCAAGTCTTAGTTGCAGCTTGAGGGATATTTGGTTGAGGCATGTGGAATCTTTAGTTGGGGCATGCAGACTTTTAGTTGCAGCATGTGGGATCTAGTCCCCCAGCCAGGGATCAAACCCAGGTCCCTGCATTGGGAGCATGGAGTCTTAGCCACTGTACCACCAGGGAAACCCCTCTATCACTTTAGAGTAAACTTCTTTTGCCAAGACTCTGATAGTAAATATTTTAGGCTTTGCAGGCCATATATGGTCTCTTTCCCATAGTCTTTTCTTAATACCTCTTTACAAACATAAAGCTATTCTTAGCTAGAAGGCTATGAGTAATACGGCATGGACTACATTTGAACTGCAGGCCATAGTTTGCCAACTATGTTCAGAGCTTCTGTCTTTGATCACTATAGCAGGAGTGGGGGGCCAATGGGGCACATTTCGGTTCTGCTTGTGCTTCACAAGTGCCGTGAATACCAGGCACATGGCAGCAAGCAATGATTTAGAGGCAGGCAGAGCCTGTGTGCTTCAAAGAACTAGAATGTTTCGGCTGGGTTTTTGAAATGGGAATTAGGACAACAGGCCTGAGGACTGAATTGTTTGTTTGCTTTTTAATCTCCTTGTCCCATTGGTCACACTGAGCAAGCAAGGCCCCAGGTGACAAGAGAGTGAATTCTGTGGCACTGTTCTCCACTGAGACTGTGGGCAACAACCGCTCGCCTGTTCCTTGTTTCTGAGACACATTTATCATCAGCCTGTTTGGGGAGAAGAGGAAGGGATGGAAAGGGTAATAATTAGACTCAGGGTCTTCCCTTCCTCATTGCCCTCCATCAACAGATAATTATTTAACATTTATTATGGAGCATCAGGAAGACCATGTGGTAGGCAGGTAATAGGTTAGAGCTTAGAGATGATAAAGATCTAATGTAAGAGAGATTGGCAAAAGGATGAAATCAACAGACTGCAAGGGTATGAAGGGTATGAGGAACTGGAAAGAACCTTGGCTGATTTTGTGAGGGCCAGCCTGGGTGACTGGGGGAATGGAGATGCCAGTAAATAATAGAAGACAGAGCAGAGAATCAGGTTGGGAGGGGGAGGTGTCGAACTCTGTACTGGATGAATTTCATCCGAGAATACTGCAGTTTTCACACAGAAATGTCAGACCAGCAGTTTGAAACACAGGTTCAGAACTAATGAAATTGCTGGACTAAAGAGTTTTGTATTTAGCCCCAGGACAACTTGGACCTATTGGGAAAAAAATTGTGCAGAGGTGTTTCTTCACAAAATCTGTTTAGAAAAATTGTTTTGGAGGAGGAAAAGCTCTTTTGAGGTAACATTTCCAATGATCCTGGCTGTAATATAATGAAACTGGGAGCTAGGGTCTGGGTAGTGAGACAAGAAGTGACAGAGGGACTTCCCTGGTGGTCCATTGGGTAAGAATCTGCCTTCCAATGCAGGGGATGCTGGTTTGATCCCTAGTTCCCTGGTTGGGGAACTAAGCATGCTCCACGTGCTGTGGGGCAGCTAAGCCCATGTGCCCCAACTAAAGAAGCCAGTGTGCCATAGCTACTGAGCCTGTGTGCTCTAGAATCCACGCTCCACAGCAAGAGAGGCCCATATACTGCAGTGAGATGCCCACGCTCTGCAAAAAAGACCCAGTGCAGAGAAAACAAACAAACAAAAAAAGTGACAGAGAGATGCAAAAGATATTTTGCAAAAACTAAGCAAAAAATTACAGATTTTTTCCTTTTAAAATAGTATTTTCCCTAATATTTTATTTGGAAAAATACTAAACCAATCATCGGAAAAACCAATACAAACCATACCCATATTCTCATCACATACATCTGCCACTTGTTAGTATCTTTTGCCATATTTGCTTTCTGTATCTTTCTCTTTTCAGAAGAAGGATACTCCTATAATACATAGCCATGTTGTTTCATCTAATATGTAACCTATTTTCAAATTTCCATGATTGTCCTAACAATAATTTTTATAGCTTTTTTTTTTTTTCAGTATTCAGTCAGTGGCTCAGCATTGTATTTTCTTTATCACGTCTTTTAAAACTCATTTAATTTAGAACAGTAGCCCTTTCTCTTTTGGTCTTTTATGGCACTGACCTTTTGAAGAATTTGGAGCAGTGGCTTTAAAGAATGCCTGATGATTTGGATCTGTCTGAATGCTTCCTCATGATTAGATTCAAGTTAGTGGCTTTTGGCGGGCGTAATATAGGCAGGGCTGCATCTCAAGAAGAGCACATCCCAAGCCTCATCAAATCAACTTGTCCCATGTTTACCAATGTTAGGCTTGAGCTTTTGGTTAAGGTGGTGTCTGTCAGATTTCTTCATTGCAAAGGCAACTTTCCCCAGATTTGTTGAATGATGCATGGAACTCCTTGACTATCCTGATCTCCAAGACCATTCATTTAATATTTTAGCTTACATTGATTATCCTTGCCTGAAGTAAAAGACCATCACTTAATTCTTTCTACATTTTGCTAGGTGTCATTCTTCTGTTAAAAAGAAATTTCTTTCCTTCACCTTTTGTTTTTAGTATTTTTATGGACTCAAGCAATTAAAAAAATTAAGTCCAACAAGTTCTGTAACTATCATTGTTATTTTTGAAAATTGAAATACAATTTACACACAATGCAATGTCCAAGTCTTAAATATGCAGTTACAAGAATTTGATAAGCATATATACTCATGTCATTTACACCCCTACTAAGATGCAGAACATTTCCATCACCAGAGTAAGCTTCCTTGTGTCCCATTCCAGTTAATTCCTATAATAACTCCAGATAATCACATCTCTGTGTTCTTTGTAACACTAAACTATTCCAGATTTGGCTAATGAGTCTCTTTAAGCTGTCTCCTAGGTCTTTTTGTCATCAGTTCAGTTCAGTCCCTCAGTTGTGTCTGATTCTTTGCAACCCCATGGACTAGTATAGCCCGGCAGGCTTCCCTGTCCATCACCACTCCCAAAGCCTGTGCGGACTCATGTCCATCGAATGATGTGATGCCATCCAGGCAACTCATCCTCTGTCACTCCCTTCTCCTCTTGCCTTAAATCTTTCCAGCACCACATTCTTTTCCAATGAGTAAGTTCTTCACATCAGGTGGCCAAAGTATTGGAGTTTCAGCTTCAGCATCAGTCCTTCCAATGAATATTCAGGGTTGATTTCCTTTAGAATTGACTGGTTTGATCTTTTGCAGTCCAAAGGGCTCTCAAGAGTCTCCTGCAACACCATAGTTCAAAACCATCAATTTTTTGGTGCTCAGCTTTTTTCATGGTCCAACTCTCACATCCATACATGGCTACTGGAAATACCATAGCTTTGATCAGACCTTTGTTGGAAAAGTAATGTTTCTGCTTTTTAATATGCTGTCTAGGTTGATCATAGCTTTTATTCCAAGCAGCAAGCATCTTTTAATTTCATGGCTGCAGTCACCATCTGCACTGACTTTGGAGCCCAAGAAAGTAAAGTCTCTCACTGTTTCCATTGTTTCCTCGCCTATTTGTCATGAAGTGATGGGATCGGATGCCATGATCTTCGTTTTCTGAATGTTGAGTTTTAAGCCAACTTTTTCACTCTCCTTTCACTTTCATCTCTCTCCTTTCTCCTTTCACTTTCATCAAGAGGCTCTTTAGTTCTTCTTTGCTTTCTGCCATAAGAGTGGTGTCATCTGCATATCTGAGGTTATTGATATTTCTCCCGGCAATCTTGATTCCAGCTTGTGCTTCATTCAGCCTGGTGTTTCACGTGATGTACTCTGCATACAAGTTAAATAAGCAGGGTGACAATATACAGCCTTGATGTACTCCTTTTCCTATTTGGAACCAGTCTGTTGTTCCATGTCCTGTTCTAACTGTTGCTTCCTGACCTGCATACAGATTTCTCAAGAGGCAGGTTAGGTGGTCTGGTATTCCCATCTCTTTCAGAATTTTCCACAGTTTATTGTGATCCACACAGTCAAAGGCTTTGGCATAGTCGATAAAGCAGAAGTAGATGTTTTTCTGGAACTCTCTTGCTTTTTCCATGATCCAGCGGATGTTGGCAATTTGATCTCTGGTTCCTCTGCCTTTTCTAAAGCCAGCTTGAACATCAGGGAGTTCACGGTTCACGTATTGCTGAAGCCTGGCTTGGAGGATTTTGAGCATTACTTTACTAGCATGTGAGATGAGTGCAATTGTGCGGTAATTGGAGCATTCTTTTGCATTGCCTTTCTTTGGAATTGGAATGAAAACTGACCTTTTCCAGTCCTGTGGCCACTGCTGAGTTTTCCAAATTTGCTGGCAGATTGAGTGCAGCACTTTCACAGCATCATCTTTCAGGATTTGAAACAGCTCAACTGGAATTCCATCACCTCCACTAGCTTTGTTCGTAGTGATGCTTTCTAAGGCCCACTTGACTTCACATTCCAAGATGTCTGGCTCTAGATTAGTGATCACATCATCATGATTATCTGGGTCGTGAAGATCTTTTTTGTACAGTTCTTCTGTGTATTCTTGCCACCTCTTCTTAATATCTTCTGCTTCTGTTAGGTCCATACCATTTCTGTCCTTTATCGAGCCCATCCTTGCATGAAATGTTCCCTTGGTATCTCTAATTTTCTTGAAGAGATCTCTAGTCTTTCCCATTCTGTTGTTTTCCTCTATTTCTTTGCATTGATCACTGAAGAAGGCTTTCTTATCTCTTCTTGCTATTCTTTGGAACTCTGCATTCAGGTGCTTATATCTTTCCTTTTCTCCTTTGCTTTTCGCCTCTCTTCTTTTCACAGCTATTTGTAAGGCCTCCCCAGACAGCCATTTTGCTTTTTTGCATTTCTTTTCCATGGGGATGGTCTTGATCCCTGTCTCCCGTACAATGTCACGAACCTCATTCCATAGTTCTTCAGGCACTCTATCTATCAGATCTAGGCCCTTAAATCTATTCCTCACTTCCACTGTATAATCATAAGGGATTTGATTTAGGTCATACCTGAATGGTCTAGTGGTTTTCCCTACTTTCTTCAATTTGAGTCTGAATTTGGTAATAAGGAGTTCATGATCTGAGCCACAGTCAGCTCCTGGTCTTGTTTTTGTTGACTGTATAGAGCTTCTCCATCTTTGGCTGCATAGAATATAATCAATCTGATTTCGGTGTTGACCATCTGGTGATGTCCACGTGTAGAGTCTTCTCTTGTGTTGTTGGAAGAGGGTGTTTGCTATGACCAGTGCATTTTCTTGGCAAAACTCTATTAGTCTTTGCCCTGCTTCATTCCGCATTCCAAGGCCAAATTTGCCTGTTACTCCAGGTGTTTCTTGACTTCCTACTTTAGCATTCCAGTCCCCTATAATGAAAAGGACATCTTTTTTGGGTGTTAGTTCTAAAAGATCTTGTAGGTCTTCATAAAACCGTTCAACTTCAGCTTCTTCAGCATTACTGGTTGGGGCATAGACTTGGATAACTGTGATATTGAATGGTTTGCCTTGGAGACGAACAGAGATCATTCTGTCATTTTTGAGATTGCATCCAAGTACTGCATTTCGGACTCTTTTGTTGACCATGATGGCTACTCCATTTCTTCTGAGGGATTCCTGCCCGCAGTAATAGATATAATGGTCATCTGAGTTAAATTCACCCATTCCAGTCCGTTTTAGTTCGCTGATTCCTAGAATGTCGACGTTCACCCTTATCATCTCTTGTTTAACCACTTCCAATTTGCCTTGATTCATGGACCTGACATTTCAGGTTCCTATGCAGTATTGCTCTTTATAGCATCAGATCTTGCTTCTATCACCAGTCACATCCACAACTGGGTATTGTTTTTGCTTTGGCTCCATCCCTTCATTCTTTCTGGGCTTATTTCTCCACTGATCTCCAGTAGCATATTGGGCACCTAATGACCTGGGGAGTTCCTCTTTTGGTATCCTATCATTTTGCCTGTTCATACTGTTCATGGGGTTCTCAAGGCAAGAATACTGAAGTGGCTTGCCGTTCCCTTCTCCAGTGGACCACGTTCTGTCAGCCCTCTCCACCATGACCTGCCCATCTTGGGTTGCCCTGCAGGCATGGCTTGGTTTCATTGTGTGTATTCTTGCCACCTCTTCTTAATATCTTCTGTTTCTTTTAGGTCCAAATACCATTTCTGTCCTTTATTGTGCCCGTCTTTGTGTGAAATGTTCCCTTGGTATCTCTAATTTTCTTGAAGAGATCTCTAGTCTTTCCTATTCTATTGTTTTCCTCTATTTCTTTGCATTGATCACTGAGGAAGGCTTTCTTATCTCTCCTTGCTATTCTTTGGAACTCTGCATTCAGATGGTTCTCTCTTCCCTTTTCTCCATTGCCTTTAGCTTCTCTTCTTTTCTCAGCTCTTTGCAAGGCCTCCTCAGACAACAAATATTTTGCCTTTTTGCATTTCTTTTTCTTGGGGATAGTCTTGAGCACTGCCTCTTGTACATCATCATGAACCTCCGTCCATAGTTCTTCAGGCACTCTGTTTATCAGATCTAATCCCTTGAATCTATTTGTCACCTCCACTGTATAACTGTAAGGGATTTGATTTAGGATATGACTTTTTGTCATACTCCCATCAGTTTTTGAGTTCATTCTTGCTCTAGACCGCTGGAACCAGGTATTTATTTAAGAAGCATATATTGTGTGTGTGTGTGTGTGTGTATCAATGGTATTTAGAATCCAGATTTAGTTGCTGTATATATTGGTTCCCTAGGGCTGCTGTAGCAAGATATCATAAGCTGGGTGGCTTAAAACAACAAAATTGTAGGCCTTCCTTGGTGATCAAGTGGTTGACAATCCTACTGTTAATGCAGGGAACACAGGTTTGATCCCTGGTCCAGGAAGATTCCACATAGCTCGGGGCAACTAAGCCTGTGCACCACAACTACTGAGCCTGTGCACCCTAGAACCTGCTCTCTGCAGCAAGAGAAGGTACCGCAGTGAGAAGGCCAGGCACTGCAGCTATAGGGTAGCCCCTACTCACCGCAACCAGAGAAAGCCCTCGAGCAGCAGTGAAGATCCAGCACAGTCATAAATACAGAAGGAAATCAATATATTACAGAAACAAACACCAGAAGCTTATTGTCTCCCAATTCTGGGGGCTTGAAGTCTGATATCAAAGTGTCTACAGTCATGCTATCCCTGCAGGCTCTAAGGAAGACTCCTTTGCTGCCTCTTCATACCTCCGGGTGCTGTCTGTCCTTGGTGTTCCTTGACTTGTGGCTGCCTTGCTTTAACATGAGGAGGAACTTGTAGGGCTACCGTCCATGGGGTCGCAAAGAGTTGGACGTGACTGGGCAACTGAGTGTGCACACATGCACACTTTAATATGCCTGTTTACACAGGACTATCTCCCCTCTGTGTCTCTGTATGTCTTCACATGGCTATCTTCTCATAAGGCCGCCAGTCATGGATACAGGGGTTCACCGTAATCTAGTAAGCTCTCATCTTAATGACTACGTCTGCCAAGACCCTCCTTCCAAATTAGATGACATTTGCAGATATCTGGGGTTAGGACTTCAATATATTTTTCTAGGGGACACAACTCAACTTTTAATACTTATAATATGCTTGCTGAAAGTAAGATGCCATTTTTCTGGGCCATTTCAGTGAACAAAGCTAGGCTGAAATCTATATCTATATATATACACATATATGTAATTATCACTTTCCCAGGTGGTGTCTTGGTGATAAAGAATCCCTCTGCTAATGCAGGAAATGCAGGTTCCATCACTGGATCAAGAAGATACTCTGGGGTAGGAAATGGCAACCCACTCCAGTATTCTGTCTGGAGAATCCCATGACCAGAGGAGCCAAGAGGATTATGTCCATAGGGCCACAAAGAGTTGGACATGACTGAGCAGGCATGGCATGCGTAGTCATGATTTATACTGTATACTCAATTTCAGTGCCACGGGATTCTCCCTTTCCTCTTGCTCATCCTGTATTTGTATCATGAACCCTGGCAAGTAGGATTCGTCTACTCGTATGATACAAACAAAATAGTATCAGAATTCAACATCAACACCATCAACGACAGTCTAAAGTTCAAGAATTTTTGCAGTTTCATTTGTCCTTAGAATATATTTCATCAAGGTTATTCAGCCAATATATTGTATTCAAAAATTACTTGAATTACTTTTTTGTACGCAGTTATTTTAATATTTTTATGTCAATTAGGGCTATTTGTTTTGAGTGTATTCAACTTTAGGTTTTTAATTGGTTTAGCTTGTGTTTCGAATATATGAATCCACTTCTTTCTTCCTTGTTGATTTAACTTATTTTTAAAAACACATAAAATGTTAACTTCTTAAAACTATATAAAAATCATACTCAGAATTCTCCCTCCCCTCCCTAGTTCTTTTATTACATTCTGACTCACTCCCATTTAGGTAACTAAAATTATTATTTCCTGGATCAATTTCCTGTGTTTTATTTTGTAAAAATTAACAAGCATATAAATATGCACAGGTATGCAAGTATGTGTTTTTTTCTCATCTCTCCTTATTTCTTACACAAAAGTCAGTGTATTGTAAAAAGTCTAATGCATCTCTTGCTATTTTTTTTTTTTTTTAGTTTACAATACATCAATCATTCAATAGCAGTTCATAGATACCTTCCTTGCTTCTTATAGCTGTAGAGTTCTCTATTGTGTGGCTTGTCATTTATTTAATCAGCCTCTTGTGGATGAGTGTTTAGATCATTTCCAATCATTCTTGTTGCAAATAATGCAACAAAGAAAATCCTTGTGGTTGTTTTTATCATGTAATTGTTGGAGAGGTATCTTTAACATCAACTTTTGAAAATGGGACTGCTAAGCCAGAGGCCAGAAGTGTTTGTAGCTGAATCAGGTATTGCCCAAGTCTTCTCCATTGAAGTTGTACTATTTTTTCATTCCTACCAATAACATACAAAAGTGCAAACAGACTGGCTGTAAAGATTTTGAAATTATTGCTAAGTTTTTAATGTGAGAAAACAGCTAATTTGCCTTTCTTCATTAAGAATGAAGTAGTACATCTTTTAATATTTTTGCGTATGTGAATAAATTTATTTTTGAGGGTGAGTGAAAGTCACTCATTTACAACTCTTTACAAACTCATGGACTGTAGCCCTCCAGGCTCCTCTGTCCATGGGGATTCACCACCCAAGAATACTGGAGTGGGTTGCCATGCCCTTCTCCAGGGGATTTTCTCAACCCAGGGATCGAACCCAGGTCTCTCACATTGCAAGCAGATTCTTTACCAGCTGAGCCACCAGGGAAGCCCAAGAATATTGGAGTGGGTAGTCTGTCCCTTCTCCAGGGGATCGTCCCAACCCAGGAATCAAACTGGGGTCTCTTACATTGCAGGCAGATTCTTTACCAACTGAGCTACCGGGGAAGCCCCAATTTATTTTTGATTGAAATATAGCTAATTTATAATGTTAGTTTCAAGTGTTCAGCAAAGTGGTTCAGTTATACATATACATATACCTGAATAGACAGATGTGTATATATATATATTTCTTTTCAGATCCTTTCCATTATAGGTTATTACAAGATATTGAATATATTGCCCTCTGCTATAAAGTGGTTCCTTGTTATATAACTGTTTCATATATAGTAGTGGAATATCTTTTGATATCTTTAGGAGACATTGTATGTTTTTTGTTGAACTGTTTGTTTACAACTTTAAATAATTTTATTCTCAATATTATTGTATTAAAGATATTAGGCTTTTTTGTAATTTTTTTCTCCAAATTTCTTGTTTTAGACCTATATTTTTTTTATCATTGGAAAGATTTTTTAAATGTAGCTAAATAATGAGTTTATTTTTTAAAATTGTTACTGGATGTCCAATCACAGTTAGAAAGGCTTTTCCTGTGTCTAGTACTTGCATTGTTCCATCTCTTACATTCAGATCTTTTGTGCATTTGGAGTTTATTCTGCTAATGATGTAAGGAAAGAAGCCGATTTTATCATTTTCTGAGAGGCGCTTCAGTTGCTTTAATGCCATTTGTTGAAAAGTCCATTTTTTCCTCAGTGTTTTAAAACATCAGCTTTCAGTTCAGTATCATTTCAGTCACTCAGTCGTGTCCAGCTTTATAATATAAAATATACTAAACTTCCTTGTGTACTTGGACTATCTCTGAAGTTGCCATTCAGATTACTGGTCTGAATTTTACTTTGTCTGATTTTAGAATCAGAACCTTTCTTTCTTATTGTTTCCATTTTCCTCTATAACTTACCCATCAATTTATTTTTGGCATTTTTGATTCATTTCATTTTACATGTCTTTTGTATTCATCACATATTTGGGTTTTGCACTTAGAGCCAATCTGAAAATTTCTTTATTTTAATAGATACATTAAGTGCATTTATATTTATTAATGTGACTCACAGGTTTGGCTCCAACTTTGACATCTTTTTGTTATATTTACTATAAGCATTATGTTGTATTTACTGTGTTTCTTTCTGTTTTCCATTCTTTGCTTTTTCTTTTTTGTATTTCTCTCAGAATTTAAGAATTTTTACAGTTGTTCTAGTAGTTTATACTTTGTATGGCACTCATGCCCCTTTTTTTCTCACGTAGGGATTTACTATTTTGTTGTCAAGTTTAAATGGAAATTTTACTCCTCTCTACTGCCTATGTGGCAATCAGTAACTTTCTTCTTCTTCTTCTTTATCTCTTATTTCCTCAGTATTTAAAAAAATTGAATTTTATATGTATATATATTTATAGAACATTTAGCATTTGCATTATGGTCTTCTATTCTTGGGGCTTCCCAGGTGGTGCTAGTGGTAAAGAACCCTCCTGCCAATACAGAAGGCATAAGAGATGCTGGTTGGATCCCTGGGTCAGGAAGATCGCCTGGAGAAGGGAATGGTTACCCACTCCAGTATTCTTGCTTGCAGAATCCCATGGACAGAGGAGCCTGGTGGGCTACAGTCCATAGGGTTGCAAAGCAACTTAGCATGAATACATATACTCCTATTTTCGACCCACGTTGTTTTTAGTCTTAGAGCACCAAGTAAACATATTCAGTACTTGAATTCCTTTCTTGAAGTTTCCCAGACATCTCATCTCAGTTAGATGAAGTTTGACCTCTAGTAGACTCCTCAGAAAGGGTTTCTGAATACAGTTTTCCCTCCATTTTTGCATGTTTGAAAGTGAAAATCTTTCAGTCATGTCCAACTCTTTGTGACCCCATGGGCTATAGAGTCCATGGAATTCTCCAGGCCAGACTACCAGAGTGGGTAGCCTTTCCCTTCTCCAGGGGATCTTCCCAATCCAGGGATTGAACCCAGGTCTCCCGCATTGCAAGCAAATTCTTTACCAGCTGAGCCACAAGGGAAGCCCAAGAATACTGAAGTGGGTAGCCTAACCCCTCTCCAGTGGATCTTCCCAACCCAGGAATCCAACTGGGGTCTCTTGCATTACAGGCAGATTCTTTACCAATTGAGCTATCAGGGAAGCCTTTGTATATTTAAAACTTTTCTTTTAGCTTTGGTATTTGAAGGATGGCTTGGCTGGATGTAAAATTCTTTGCTCACACTCTGTTCTGGAGTTTTTAAAAAATGCTATTCTATTGTTGGAAGAAATTGAGAAGCCTAACTTCAAATCTTTCCTTCAAATATCAAGGTTAAATGAAAGTTAAGTTGGGTCAAGAGATGGCTGACTCAAACATTCCAGTCAATTTCCCAGGTACATGTTGGGGCATTTCAATACACAAATCCTAGTCTTTTATTTCTAAAAAGTTTTCTTGAATGATACATTTAAATATAATTTCTGTTCTATTATTCTCTCCCTCAGAGATTCCAGTTACATATATTGGATTATCTTTATTGTCTTCTACGGTAATCACATTTTCCCTAATTATTTTTTGAACACCTTCTTTTCATCATTTTTTTTCTTGACTGTTTTGTGTCTTTCTTTAATGTTTCTTGTTATATTTTTAGCTGAATGTATTCTCTCTTGGGTCTTTTGTAATTTAGTTTTATTTCTAAGATAATTTTGTCTTTTTCTTCAATTAGTTTTCTAAGTTTAATGAACACTTGCTTCACATCTTTCTGGTTTTGGTCTATTTCTGTTTTCAGGTTTTTAATCTTCAATTTGAATTGTTTTTATACATGCAAATGCCTGTTTGGGGATATTTAATCCAGATTGAAGTGTTGCAGTATAATTTTCTTCTGCTCTTTGGTTGGATTTGGGGGTGAATTTTCACCAACTGAAAGATTTTAAAATCTCATTTTCATCTTTCTTTTTGTAGTAACTTTGTATGGATATCCTCTGTAATTTTCTGTTTATTTTGAAATATTTATTTCCCCAAACTGTCAGTAAGAGTTGCATGAAGACAGGGATGAAGGTTTACCAAAATTATTTTTGGAGCAGTCTTACCTGAATTTTGTTAGTTCAAGAGCTCCCTCTTGTTGAGATATAAAATGCCACTCTGCTGTATGGTGCCTGAGACAGGAGAGGGGCAAGAGTGCCTTCTAAGTTGGTGATTTTCTTTAGTTTCTGTAGAATTATTAATATCCATCTCCTGTTCCTTCTTTCCCATTGCTATTAAGCCTCCAAATGATGCTCCTTGGAAGTCTTTCTCTCCTTCAGAACTCAGAAGCAGCCCCTCCTCAAGACTGTTGTCTTTGGCCCCTTGCATCTTTGAGACTTTTCCAATTGATGTCCCAGTATCCAGGGCTCAGCATTAGTCTAACATTATCTCAACGTTTCTCCACTCTGGAGGTGCTTTCTTTTTCTAGTTCCTAAACCCTCTTCCCCTTTCTCATCTGTTGTTTCTCTCCCTTCTCTGGCATGCATTCTTTAGATGACTCTGCTGGTTTGGTTTATTTCCTGACTTATGAGTGATTTTAATTTCAAAGTAATCTTGGCTTCCTACTTATGGTATAGCTGGGTTATGAATGAATTTACTCTTCTGTTGATTTTTTTAGGATGTATGTATTGATTTAGATTTAAGTACCTACTTTTATCCTACTGGAGCTTAGAGTCCTCAGAAGCTTTTAATTTGAAATAAATGTTAGAGATTATTTATTCCAAACCCATCTATTTACAAATGATGAACTTAATCACATTGACTGCAAACATTCCCCTCAGGGTTACACAGGAGCAGAGCCAAGACTACAACCATTCTGCCTTCTCATCCTTTAACAATAAAATACTTTTTCAAAACAGTTAAATTGCACTATGGGGAGAAATCCCCTAAGTCATAAGTCTCAGAGGTTCCCACACACTTATTTGTATCCCAAGAGGCTACACAAAATAGTAGTTGCTCTTCTTAGTTGCTTGAAATTACAACAAATGTCCAAGGAAACATTTCTGATCCAAGAGGAATTTGTCTTCATCTTATCTCTCTATGGGCAGGAAAGGTAGAGATTCCTAGGGGTCTGATTGAGTCTAGAGGCTTATTTGCATGTAGGAAGTTAAGAGAAGAAACAAAAATGCAGAATGGTCTCCTCTCCTTTCCCCAGAATCCTTCGGGATTGTTTTACCACTGATTTTCCATCTGTTTCTCTGGCAAAAAAACCACAGAGGCAGAACCGCAGGGTCAAGGCCCAAAACACTGGTGAAGGCTTACTCATTCAGTCCTGCAACACAAATGGTGACTTTATGATATTGTAGGCACTCAGTTGAACATGGTGAGAACTAGTGAGGAACAAAGAAAAGTTGTTTTCCATAGAGAGTTCATTGTCTAATGGAACGAGTCTGCGTGCATTACACAACCAGTGTGGCAAGTGCTGTAAGATGTAAATACAACTGACAATGGGAGGAAACAAGAGAGGTGGAAACAGGGATTCTGCCTTGCTAAACTAAGAGGCATTTGAGTTGAGTTTTAGAGAATGAATAGGAGTTTGCTAGAGATAAAATTCAGGAACTCATGTTTCATATTTAGTGAATTGGAGGCAAGTGGAAAATAACTGGAAGATTAGGCATGGCTGTATACCAGAGGCTAGATCTTTAAAGTCCAGTATATCTCAAACTTTAACTTGTAGGCAATAGGAGGTGGTAAAGTGACTTAAGTAGGTCAGTGACAGGATGAATTTTCTGTTTTAGAATACAGGGTGGATTGGAAGGGGCATGCCTGGAAGGGGGGAGTTGAATTAGGAGTCTACTGTCATAGAACTGAAAGATGACTTACTTGACTTCCCTTGATGACTTACTACTCTCTCGCTCTGTACCTTTATGTACAACCACTGCCTGCTGGAATCCATCAGACATCTAGACTCAACTCGTCCAAACCTAAACTCATTATTGACTCCTTCCTATCTTAACATGCATTCCCTTTTTCAATTCTCAAGACCAATCACCCAAACCACATACGAAGAATCTGCTTCTCCTTCACTCCATACATCCAATAGTCATCTACCCTTAAAAATTCAAAGTCTCGGATATCCTCTCTCTCAATTCCAATTGTCACTTTCTTGGTGAGGGCATAAGGAGAATAATGTAGTGTGAAAAACCAAGTTGGGGTCAGTGAACTAGAGGTTCCAATGAGATCACAGAAATTCTGGAAAGGGAGTAAGAAACTGTGTTGGGAAGGCAGGAGTCTGGTTGGCCAGTGTGATGCTTGAAGCTGAGGTTTCAAAGGTGGCTTGTTGTTCTGAAGGTTCGGTGTGGCCATGTGAATGAGCTTGAAGTAGGAGCAGGACATTATTAGCAGAGATATGGAGCTTAAGGAGCTGAGAGGCTGGAGTATGATTTGGGTCATCAGTGTAGATATTAAAGTAGTAAGAGCAATAGTCATCATTGTTTTCATCATCTTCATAGTTATACTAGTTGATAGACATATACATAGTTATGTATATACATATATACATAGTTATACTAGGGGGGTATCCAAGAGCTATCATGAGGCAATAGGCGATCATGTTCATCCCTAGATGCACATTTGTATCAAAGATGTGAAGGAGAACCAGGATATTGTTTCTGAGATCATCAGAGGAGAAAAAATATTTTTAAGAGGCAGAGGTAGTGTCTACAACACCAAAGGATGCTGAGGGGACTTGGGCTTGGTGCCTGGAAACCACTGGCTGCCTGGGCAGGAACAACTCCAGAAGAATGGATGCTTGACTTTAGAGAGCAGAGCAGTGAATGGATGGGACAGACACGGGGTCAGAAATTGTACACACAGGGTTGAGGAACTCATCTGTGAACAAAGGAAGAAATGAGGTGATCTGAAGGGACACATTTATCAAATGAAGGAGGTTTTTGTTTCTGTTGCTTTTTTTTAAATTAAAGCTAAGGGAAACGTGTGCCTATTTATGCTTCATTCTCTCACTTTCTGGGGAAGGTGGGGAGGGGCTAAGGAAAGATGCGGTTTTACAGCAAGAGGGAAAAGTCAAAATGCTCACACCTAAGTCCTCCATATCCTTGGTAAGGAAGGATGTGAAAGCACAATGACTCACATCTACTATCACTAGCCCAGACTTTCCAGAAGCTGTCACTTGGAAAGAAAGAAACTCCAGCTTTCTAAGATTAACTGATGAATTCTCTCCTTCTTGTTTAATTTTGAACTTTGGCACTTCGAGAGCAATGAAATTGCTATGGATTACATATTTGTGTTCCCCACACCCCCTGCCAAATTCATATATTGAAACCCTAATAATAATCCCTGGTGTTATTATATTTGTAGATGACTAGGTCAGAGGATGAGGGTGGAGTCTCTATGAGGGACACTTGTTGTTGTTTTTGTTAGTTGCTAAGTCATGACCAACTCTTTTGTGACCCCATGGACTGTAGCCTGCAAGGCTCCTCTGCCTATGGGATTTCCTAGACAAGGCAAAAACAATGGAGCAGGTTGCCATTTCCTTCTGTAGGGGATCTTCCCCACCCAGGGATCAAACTCCCATCTCCTGCTTGGGAGGCAGATTCTTTACCACTGAGCCACCAGGAAAGCCCCTTACGAAGGATTATTGCCCTTATAAAAGACCCAAGGGGGCTAATTTTCTCTCTGTTTCTGTCTCTCTCTCCATCCTCTCCTCCTCCACGTGAGGATACGATGAGAAGGTGATCATCTATAAGCCAGGATGAGGGCTCTCAACATGAACTGTTTTGCCAACACCAAGATCTTGGATTTCCCAGTCTCTAGAGCAGTGACCAATGGATGCTTGCTGTTTAAGCCACCCGGTCCCTGGTACTCTTGTCATAGCAGCCCAAACAGACTAAGATAAAAAGCCAAGTTCCCCCTGCTCTATAGCATCAGAGAGGCTGCTGTCTCTTCTCCCTCCTCCACACGAGTCTTTAAGCTGTCTATTTCTGTGTTCCCAGATTAGGATCGGCTTCAGCTTTCCGTTGACAGGCTGAGCGCGTTGGCTCATTCATGGGGTAGACGGTTGTTGCCTGTTCTCCAGCCATGACAAATTGCCGACTGCTGGCATCACTGATGAAATAAGTAAGGCCCCTGCCACCCCAGCTTCTATTACTTTTTAATATGAGTTACTTTAATAGAAAGACTTAAATGCTTCTTTCTGCTGCTTTGCCTCAGCACTTCTGGGGTCATAAATTCTTCTCCCTCTTGTCTGCTATTACTGGCATATCAATCCTTTCTAGTTCCGTGAGCACTAAAATTGAAAGAAAACAAGGTTGTGGCTTTATGCATTTTTAATTTAAAGAAATCCCAGCTTTGAAGTTGAGGGAAACAATGCTTCTGGCAGAATGGCGTGGCCACCACAAAAGCCTTCAGAGAAGTTGGACCCCTGGAAGCCCTGCAAGCAACTGGCTCCATCCTTCATCTTCAGGGGATGCTCAGCTGACTGTGCTCTTATGAATTCCAATCAGGTTGCATATCTTCCCCACTCACCCCTCTTGTTTTGACTCCCTCCTGAGAACATACAGAAACCAACTGGGATAAGAGAGTTCACATTCTCAGCCTTAGAGAAGAATCCATACATCATTGGATTTGTCCCCAAGGATCCAAGATGAAATGTTTAGCTGGTTGCATGACAATGAAGGGAAAAGAGTGTCTCCATTCTCTTTAAGGCAAGTCTCTTTGGGCACTTAGTTTCAGGGTCTCAAAAGGCTACAGTCAGAAAGTCCTTCTTCACCTCTAGCTCACTTTGCAACCTCAGGGAGGGAACCTATTCCCTCGAGACAGAAAAAAAGGGCAAGCTGGCAGGAGGCCCAAGAAAGAATGAAATAAAATGTCCCTTTAGGCACGGCCCAGAGGCATGATTAACATCACTGTTCATCAGCATAAAATATATTCAATTATGAGGGATTAAGAGGCTTGGGAAAGCAAAATGCTACAGCAGATGAAAGATGAACACAGTAGTGGAAAACAGGGCCCCAGAAGGGCAGTGGCTAACACTGCCTCCAGTGTGGAAGTGGCTGTCGGAGGCTGCTGGGGAGTACGGCTCTGCATTCGACTGGGGCAGAGTGTTTCCCAAATGCTGGGTTCTTGAGAGGTTCTGTACTCTTGGGAGGGGCTGGGACTGGAGAAATGTGCTCTCTGCACAGGCCACACTCACCCTGGAAAAGAAAGTGCTCTGCTACCAGCTTTGTTTCCCTGAGAGCGGGGCTTGCTGAAAGTCATCACTCCAAGGGGCTCCTTGAGAGTGCTGACCACTGAGACACCCCACAAGGGAGGATCACTTGGATCACTCTCCCAGACTCTCGTCTATAAACTTACACAGTTTAGGCAGAGAGGAGAGTGGGTGAAGTGTGCTGTGTCTGTGTGTTGGGAAGGAGGGCAGGGCATTGGTTAGGTGGGTGAGAGCCCACCAAACAGAAGGCAGAGAATCAGAAGAACCCCAGGTAACCCCCTCGAGGACCAGATGGCCTCTCTGCCTGGGAAGAGAAGACCAGCAACCAACAATTAGCTGAACAAGTATTTGTGGCTCCTTCTGTTTGTCCATCGCTGCTATTTATTCATCACACCATTCATGATGCAGAGAAGAGCTAGTTGTTGGGGGGTGGGAACTGGGAGAAGATTAGTACTAGGGAATCACTGATGGAGACGCTTAATAATATTTCCATGAAGCAGGTCTGCAGGTGATCCCAGAGCTGAATTCCCAGAAATAGGAGGAGTTACTCCAAGATCAGAGCAAATGGTTGAAGAACAGTATGTGATTCAGAGAGTAGTCATTAGACTTAGGAGGACCTGGGTTTGAACTCAGATTCTGACACTGACTACTAGGTGTGTGACATGAATGAGTGGCTTATCCTTCCTCTGTCTGTTTGTCTTGCACGTTGAATAGAAATCACAATTGTGCTGGTCTCGTAACAATGTGGTGAGAGTGATGTTCAGTATTGTGTGAAGCTCTTAACACAGTCCACAATAAGCTTTCAGTGCATATTTGTAAGTATTATCACCTTCAGAGATGAAGCTGAGAAAGATGTGCAGAGAATAAAAGAAAGTTAGCACCATCTACAATAGTCAAGATATGGAAGCAACCCAAGTGCCCATCAACAGACAAATGGATAAAGAAGATGAGGTATATATAATGAAATATTACTTGGCCATAAAAAGAATGAAATTCTGCCATTTGCAGCAATGTGGATGGATCTAGAGAACATTTTGTTTAGTGAAGTAAGTCAGACAGAAAAAGACAAATACTGTATGACATCACTGATATGTGGAGTTGAAAAAACTATGAGACTATACAAATGAGTGTATATGCAAAACAAAAACAGACTGACAAATGTAGGAAATAAAAAAGAAGTTACCAGTGGCAAGAGGGAGGTGGAGAGGAGCAAATTATGGGTATGGGATTAGGAGATATAAACGACCATGTATAAAATAAATAAGCAACAAGGATATAGTGTATTGCACAGGGAATTACAGTCTTGTAATAATTTATAGTAGAGTAAAATCTGTAAAAATACCAGGACACTATATTTTACACTTGAAATTAATGTAATGTTAATATTATAATTCAACAATACTCAATTAAAAAAAAAAGAAATAGAAAGTCACTAAGGTGACAGAAGCAAATGGCAGGGGATTTGACAATCTTATAAGCACATCTGTCTGGCCTGGGGCTGTTTGCTTTAGACCATGGATATCATGTTTCCCATGATCTAGGGGTCTTGAAAATGTTTTATGGTCCCTGACAGCCAAGGTAGGGGAGCCAAATAAGAATGTGAATGTAGGAATTCAGAAACTCAGTCTAAGTGCTTCACGATATGTTGGGATGGATTGAGTTGGATTTGTGTAGGGGATGTACTTAGGTCCAGAGAAAGTGGTTTAATCACACTGGCAGGGGTCTCTGTTACTTGTCCCAAAGGTGATGTGGGAAAGGTTAGCCCATTGACATATACTTGGCCTTTCTGTTCTTAGACAGAAGCATTCTATTTGGGTTGGTTTATAGTGAAATGGTTTAAAGCAACTTTGCAAATCAGGCTCAAATGAATCTGCCTTCCTTCCTTGCTTAGAAAGGACTCAGAATGAACAATGAGAGTTGCTCCTTTTTATCCAGGAGAATGGAAGGGTAACTTTTTTTTTTTGGCATATCTAGCCTTTCAACAAAAGCACTAGGAGGATATTACTTGTATCACTTTGCAATACATTCATTCAGTTCATTCATTTAACAAATATATATTGAGCTCCCCTTATATGACCTTGGCAATGAGCAAAGCAGCCCCCAAGGAACTCAGAAAGGAACTCAGTCAGGTTGACAAACATCTGTAATCAAATGAGGAGAGAGCAATGATGAAAGCAGGTGAAGACAGGATCCCCTTCTATCTCTGGGATGGGTACCGACAGTACAGAGGAGGGATGGTGGAAAGAGTTGTGACATGGAGCAAGGCCCCTCACTCTCTATGGCTTTGGCATGGCATGGCCACAGGATGACTAATAAATATAACTCTCCAAGGAAGTCAAACAAATTGCATGGGAGAGAAATAAACTTGCCGTTTCTCTCTTGGTTGTGAAGCACCCAGGTCATCTCAAGCCTCTAGCTTTGGTACCAAAAACCAGAACTGTAGCTTTCCAGATGTATCACCAGCCAGAGGTAGTGCTGGAACCAGGGGGGACGGGAAACACAACTGCAGTCCCGTCCACCTTCTGACCGCATTCACCTAGGTTCTAAGCCCCTCATCCTTGCTTACTGGTTGACGCAATAAAAGTAAAGGCAAACGTGAGCGTGGAGAGATCTATTACGGGAGCTAAGAAATGGAAGCAGGAGTGGGAGATTTTCAAATCCAGCCGAAGAGGAAATTACTCATAACCTTTAAGGCTATGCCACCCTGTGTTATGACTACAGGGCAAACTCTCATAGGTAACAATAAAGCCCAAGCCAGTAAGTTGAAATATACATTCTGCCCCTAGTAGGGGTCTGTAAATATCAGTTGAATAGATGAATGAATTGTATATGCATGCACCATATTCTCCCAGCCCAAGATTTGATTTGGTTTCCATGGCTAGAGGCCAGATGCCTACTGGGCAGTCTTCCAAATCACCAGTCTTGATCTTTTCTTAACTGCTCCCAGGGGATCTAGAGAATGATTCTGGTACCTGGCACAAGCAGCGTGGCACTGTGCCCTGCAAGGGTCAATGCGCTATTCCTATTAGCCTTGGGTCCAGGCACCTGCTATGCAGAGCCTACCACCCAGATGGTATAGAGACTCAGATTCCAGTCCACTTGGAAAGGCCAGGTCCTGCCAACTCCATCTCCAAGGGGACAGTCTATACAGACCCCATATGCCAAACTACCCAGGACTCTGCCAGCCATAAAAGGGTGAGTGGTCCTGTCCTGTAGCCCCACCCAAAATAGGCACCAGATGGGAAACTGGGGCAGGGGGTGGGGAACAGCTTGATGACATTTGCTACATAATAGCTCTCGAAGGATTTGAAAAATCATTGTTCAATTTCCCTTCCCGCCTTCTCATGTAAACAAATGTCCTATATCAGGATTGTGGAAATCAGAATTTTAAGTGATGAATCTCATCATCATGACTTTCCAGCCCTCTTCTTCAAAAGCACCACCACACACACACACACATACAAACACACACACACACACACATACACAAACACGTACACACCACATTCAAGCTCGTACATACAAAGACACATGCATTCACCTTCATTCACCTTCAGCCACAGGGCAATGCTGCTGACTGTCAGTCTAAGGCCTTATTTCATTTATTGTGTATCTAAAGCCTTGCCAGGAGCCCAGGCTTCTTCTCTCAAGTCTCTTTTAAAAATTAGATCTGGCTCTTTGGGGCTGCAACAGGAAGACTGAATTTGAGATACAGTAATTCTAGATATTTATATCCTTTAGTCACTTGCTCAGTTGGTCTTCTGCAGCTGTGGTTTGTTAGGGATTATCCCACCAGAAGGGATGGCAGAAATACACATATTTAATAGGAATGTTTTTCCTCCATTTCTTTCTCTGGCTCTAAATAGCCACTTGGAAGGAGGGAGGCTGAACCACAGGAGAGGATCTGAGGGGCCAGGAGCTGGGAGTTGCCCAGGAGCTGGGAGCTTCAGGCCTGCCTGGAGGGAGGAGCAGGATGGGAACCTGGAAAAAACGGAGCTGGATCCTGGTCCCCAAACTTCAGGAGAGGAGAGGGGCTCTGCAGACACCCCTTGATAAGAGAATTTAAAGCCCACTTCTGCTTTCTGTAGCCGCTAGATTGAAGGCCAGGTGTTCTATGGTCTGGACAACCCATTATGTCCTTTCTTCATTGCTTCTAGATACATTCTCTTCACCACAGAGAGATGCTCAGGACCTTGGAGGACCCCTGAAACTCCTGCACGAAGCTGTGGAGCCTCCTTCTTACAGGCAGGAGCGCAGGTGTTTACCTGGGACAGGCTGACACGCCTGCAGGTCCCGGTGGCCCATAAACAGTGCTTGGCCTCCATCCCAAATCCCTTCTAGGTGCGCAAACACTCAGGGCTACATTTCCATTCACCTTCTAGCTCCAGTTAAAAGTGTCCCAGGCCATAGACATAAAAATCAAACTTATGGTTACCAAAGGGGAAAGTGAGGGAGGGGATAAATAAGGGGGTTGGGATTCACAGATACAAACTACTATACATAAAACAGAAGACCAACAAGCATCTACTCTATAGCACAGGGAACTACATTCAATATCTTGCAATAACCTATAATGGAAAAGAACCCGAAGAAGAATATATACAGGCTTCCCTGGTAGCTCAGATAGTAAAGAATCTGCCCACAATGTGGAGGACCTGGAATTGATCCCTGGGTTGGAAAAGTCCCCTGGAGAAGGGAATGGCAGCCCACTGCTGTATCCTTGTCTGGAGAACTCCATGGACAGAGGAGCCTGGTGAGGGTCATGGGGTCACAAAGAGGAGGACACCACTGACTGACTAACACACACACACACATGGAATTGATCCCTGGGTTGGAAAAGTCCCCTGGAGAAGGGAATGGCAGCCCACTGCTGTATCCTTGTCTGGAGAACTCCATGGACAGAGGAGCCTGGTGAGGGTCATGGGGTCACGAAGAGTAGGACACCACTGACTGACTAACACACACACACACATACACACACACACACACATATGTAACTGAATCACTTCTCTGTACACCAGAAACTGGCACAACATTGTAAATTAACTATACTTTAATTTTAAAAAAGGGAAAAAAAAACAAGATCCCAGGAACCTTTGCAGGGGGAACAGTGTTTGTGCATGTGTTTCTTGAGTCTCCTTAGCAATAATCCCTCAGCCCAGGCAGAGGTTTCTTCTTCACCAGAGAAAAGACAGAAAAAGGACAAGACTTCCCTTTTCTTTAAAAGCTGTGCTCTTCGGTTGAGAGCCACTCACTCCAGCTCTCGGGAACGTGACGAAATCTCCCCAAGTGAACCCATCACCTTCTGGGAGCTCAGCATAAAAATTACAGCTGCCTTAGAGGCCACCTGACCCTGATGCATCAAGCCCTGGAGTGAGGCCAAACCACCACTTAAAATGACAATCCTGGACAAAGTGGCACAATGACATGTTAAAAATATATAGATGGATATAGACGTAATATGAAAATATACATTCTTCCTGCTCTCACTGTCAGAAGCAGGCCTGTTAAAGGTATTAACAATTAGTGTTCCTCTCTGGACGGATCCTCCAGTTATGTGCTTTGGAACCCAGACAGGAAGCAAGAATCAGGCAGCAAAGCAAAATTAATCCAGACAAAATGAAATGATGCAGCCCAGGTATCTGGGATGGAAGGGCCCAGAGGGCAGAAGGCAGTTGCCTGTCTCCTGCCCTTGTTCCACCCCACTCCCCACCCCCCCACCCCCAGCTGTCTGTGGGAGGAGGGGTTTACCTGAGGGGGATGAGTGCTGCAGGAATCAAGACTCCCAAAAGCAGAGTTTTTCGTTTCTGCGGGGCAAAAAACCAGGGAGGAGATCTCTATGCAATGTTCCTCCAAACCATCCCTGTCTTTCTAGGGCACCTAGAACTGGGTGGAAAGCTTGGCATGCACACCCAGAAGGCACAGATGTGGCCCCCGCCTCCACCTCCATCCCTTGGGGCTGACTCCAGACACCCAGAGCTGGAGGTGACTCAGGCTGAGATCTGAGGTCATCTGTCCTCAGCAGGTGCCTCCTGTACTAGGGGGATGGAAATTTCCCAGACTAGCTTGTTTCCTCAGGGGTGGGAAAGACAGAAGCAGTTCTGCCTTTGTTTCCAGATTTTAATTTCCTAGAATCTGCCCCAAGGGAATGTTTTTTTTTTTTTTTTCTCTCTTTCTTTCCAAAATAACTCCTTCCTTCAGACAGGAGAGAACATCTTTTTGCTCTTTCCTGTTTAAGGACAGAAGATGACTTTTCTTCTCTTAAAATACAACACCTTTCTATTTCAGACTCCTTGCCCTGGCTCTTTGTAGTGGGATGTAAAATTCCTAGTACTGACAGGCTCAGATCAAATTTCCGGAGAAAGAGTAATTTGGTAATGTGCTCTCCTGTTTTCCAGTTCCCTTTGGGCTTTCTGGCAACCATATTGCAGTGTTTACTGCTCTCTCCCTTAAAATTTTCATTTTGCTTTTAGAGTCCTAATGTCTGCCTTTTTTAACCTAATTTTTTTTTTTTTTTTTTAAATTTTGTAACCTACGCTGCCTTACACCTGGGCGAACTCCGGGAGATGGTGAGGGACAAAGAAGCCTGGTGTGCTGCAGTTCATAGGGTTGCAGAGTCAGACATAACTTGGGGACTGAACAGCAACCCGAACTCAGTAAAGTGTACACTAATCTTACCAGTACAGCTCAGTGAACACTCTCCTCTGAACACGCCATGTAATCAACCACCCAACGCCCTCCCTCACCCTGTCCACAGCACCCCTCTCTCTGCCTGGACAGAACCCCAACTTCACACCTATCACTATAGATGAGATGTGCCTTTTCTAGACTTTCATATGAATGAACTCATCCTGTACATACTCTTTCATGCCTGGATTTTTTCTCATTCAGCATTATGTTTTGAAGATTCATCTGAGTTGCTGCATGTATCAATAGGCTTCTTATTTTTAACGCTGTGTAGCTTATTGTAGGAATACACAGAATTCATCCATTCCTCTGTTGTTTCCAGTGTGGGCTAACGTGACTGAAGCTGCTCTCAGCATAGTTTTACATGTTGGGGTTTTGTTCTTGTTGTTTGGTGGACAAATGCTCTCTTTTTTGGGGGGTACACCCAGAGTGGAAATGCTGAGTCACTGGACGTGTGTATGTCTAGCTTTCGTAGATACTTCCAAACCCCGCATTCTAAAGTTCTGTAACAATGTGCTGTAACAATTGGCACTCACGTCCACAGTGTGTGAGGGTTCCAGCAGCTCCATATTCTCTCCAACACACAGTTTTGCCTCTCTCTTTACTTGAGTTGTCTACACGTGAAGTTGCTGCATGTCTGCTTATCTGGGTTCTCTTGCCCCTTAACTACACCCTTAATTCCTCAAAACTGACTATGTAAAGAAAAAGGGGTTAAGCTCCCCTGGGCTGTGTTGATGTTAAAACTGAAAGTTCTGTGACTAAGAACCCTCTCAGTCCTGGGCAAACTGGGATGGCCAGTCACCCTAAACATAGTATAATGGAAAGGAAAGAGGCTTTGGCAAGGAACCAACCTGGTTTGAATCCTAGTTCACCTACCAGCTGTGTAAAAGTCAGTCAAGGGAAAGAGTGCCAGACAGATGGATAGATATATGACAGAACAAATACAGTAAAATGTTCCTGGTACAACCTAGACGATGGGTATACATATGTGCTAACTATAAAATTCTTTCCACTTTACTGCATGTTTGAAAATAATAAAATGTTGGGGGAAAGACAAAACAGGAATAATGCTGCTTGGCTCTAGGGGTACCACGTCTCAAACCTCAGAGGAAGCTATTTTTTCATGTCTTGGAGTCACTAAAGAGAACTCATGGCCTCATCCTTTTGGTCTTCACATTTCAGTTGCCCCTCCCAGTTCTTCTATTTCCTAAAAACCTTTCAGAAGGAGGGAGTCGGAGAAAATAGCAAATCAGAGCAAATGAACAGAACTTGTCTTTAAATTCTAGCAGCCCCATTGCTTTGCTCAGAGTCATCTTATAAACAGAGCCAGAAGCTTGCTTCACATTCCCCTTTTTCCCTGCTGACCTCCTGCTGGCCTCACACAGGCTAAGCTGGACCATTACCTGTGACCCGATGCCTTCTTGAGCCATATTCGCCAGCCTCTGCTTCTAACTTTGCTGTCATCTCTGGCAAAGCTGACTTACTTTTATCCTCTTTCAAAGCCATCCCCTGTTCCCATGGCAACTTACTGGGGGTCTTCTGTCACCATGGGAACATGGCTGCTGGGTTTAAATACACCTTATCACCACAGCATTAAAAAATATGGGGAGAGAGGGAGTCTGGTTGTCAGGGAAACAGAATTCAGGTCTTCTCCATGAGAGATGTGCTGGGGAAAAGGATGTGCTGTTGGGAGTTTAGAATCAATGCCACACCCAATCTGAGTCCTGCTGGGATGGCCACACACTCACTGTGCAGATACTATGGTGTGTGTGTGTGTGTGTGTGTGAAATTGTCTTTCCATCTTGGATATCTGAAGAACCTCACTGGAAGGCACCTTGGGGATTTCCAGGGTCTCGGAGGAAGCTTGCGCTGGAGGGTATAGGGATGGCTGGTCTCCCTCTCTCTCTTATCCTCTCTCTGATACACATAGACGTCACTGTAGGGCACCGTCCTTGTCAAGAGGACAGCAATTCCATCATCCCAGGAAAATGAAGCCAAAAGAGAGACCTGAGCATAAAACAAAAGGCATAAACAGGGTTTGTGTGTGTGTGTTAGTCATTCAGTTGTGTCCGACTCTCTGTGACTCCATGGACACAGTAGCTGCAGTAGCCCGCCAGGCTCTTCTGTCCATGGGATTCTCCAGGCAAGAATACTGGAGTGGGTTGCCATTTCCTTCTCCAGGGGATCTTCCCGACCCAGGAATCAAACCCAGGTCTCCTGGGTTGCAGGCAGACTCTTTATTGACTAAGCCATGAGTGAAACCTGATAGGGTTTAAATGATGTGAAACAAGAATCCCATTTAAATAGGGTTTAAGTGATGGGAGATAGGAATCCCGTCCATGACATGGATAAAGACACTGTATGTGAAAAAGGCCAAGACCGCTGCTTCTCGTCAGCAGTTTGTCCTTGAGGCAAATGGTACACTGAGACAGTCAGCCACCTCGTCAGAGTGTCGAGTAGTGGGCACCCACTTTCTTAATCACAGTGGAGAGCTGTTGAGCTAAGGAAGACACTTGGCCCATCCCCAGCAGAAGAAAACAAAGAACTGGAAAACACATGGCCGGCTCCTGGATCACAGGCTTCCAAGGACAAAGAGGTGTGTGGAAGCTCAGTATCACTCATCCGCACTCCAAGAAATGAAACAAATACCACCCGATTGATCTCTATGTCATGACTGTCCAAGTGTCCAGGCCCTTATGCACATCTGGGAAGTATATCTCTAGTAGGCTTGGCCCTGGGGAGAAACACAGACAGATGTGTCCCAGGCACAGCTGGTAGCTCTTCTTCCTTTCCAGGGGGTTCCAGGGGCCTCAGATTCTCATAAGGTGACTCATTGCTACCCACGGCGACATTGTGCCCAGCTGAGCTCCCTTCTCAGCCCCATTCCACACACAATCCCCTCTCCCTCACCATGTCAACCTCGTCTCTCTCAAGCATGGATTGGAGGAAAGAAAAAGGGCTCTGTTCTTGGGAAATGCTGGGGTGGAATCACAGTTTGCCACTTTCTAGATTTGTGAGCTTGGAGGAATCTCGTATTTAAGTTTCTATTATTAAAATAAATTTGCAAGATGAGTCTAAGGACTAACTAAGATAATGAACTTAAACTTGCTCTGTAAACAATGGACGCAGTGTACTGACAAGGACTGATTGTTCAACCCCTGGAAAAGCCCACTTCTGGTCTAACAGGGTACCCTAGACTGTAGGAGTAATTCTGATGCGTGTCAGTTCAGGTCAGAGCTGGGGGTGTGGACATTTCTGGTTGTGAGCTGACTGAGGGCACGAGCCAGCCCCCAGCACCCAGCACTGTGCTAAGTTCACTGTAAGTTCAACAGTGGCTGCTCATTCACAGGTTGGTGCTATAGATTGGGACCTTTGCTGACCTTGACATTGCTCCACACAGGTGGGTTGTAGTGTGTCCACCATACCCTGGGGCAAGACCTCTTCAGCACTGAGAGTCCCAGTGCCCAGATTCAGACTGAGCAGAGGCAGGCATGCAGAGCAGCTGCAGGGGGAAGGCTGTGAGTTGTGACTTTCTCCCCCAGGACTGACATGATTCATAGCCCCGGCTGCCAGGAGGGGACCTCTCTGTAGCTTTCGACTCCATTATCTTGAGCTCTCTGCCTCCTCTGGCCACTGCCCCATTTTCTCCTCTTAACACTTGTCCACTTGCCAGGTCAGCTTAGTAATAGCTTCAAGAAAGACAGATTATCAGTCCCTCTGCAGAAAGAGCCACTTATTCATGGCCTCACCTAGAGTTTTATGAAAGGAAAAAGCGTGGCAAGAGGAGTGCTACTTCCTGCTGCCACCTGGGAAGCTTTGCCTGAGAGCAGAATCTAGGTGTTGGGTGAGCTAGAGGAAATGGTAGCATATAGGATGGAATGGCATCAGAAAGAGGATGCAGGATCCAGGCAACAAGATACAGGGATGGGACCAGGAAGTCTCCTGGCAACAGTGTCCCAGAGCATGCCTCTGGGTACCACCAGGGACATGTGGCAGTGTGCCTGGGGCTAACCCATAAGGTACATGCAAATTGTGCTCTCTGGTGAGAACTAAAATATCATTTTTGTAGTAAATTGAACACAGATATATTTTGATGCAAAGTACAGTTTTTTGCATGAATTGTTAAGAAAACAATTGGGACTTGCAATTTTTTCTTGCTGTTCAGTCCTCAAGGCATGTGCTTAGAGCCATGGAGATATCAATTTGCTCTCTTCTGACATTAGGGTATTTCATTCAATCATGCATTCATCCATTCAACAAATATTTTTTGAGTGACAACTATGAGTTAGGCAGCAGTGAGAAAAACACACACAGACCTTGGGTTCATGGAATTTCTACTCGAGGGGAAATCTTTGAAAGCACTGATGAGCCCAAATTCTCTCATTGGTGTTTGAAGATCAGGCCATAGGAAATGATGAACTTCGTTTCCGGTTATCAAATCCACCAGCAGAGATCAGATAAGCAAAAACTGCTTGTTGGATGAATGAATGAATGATGGATGGTTTCCAACACTGGATGAGGAGACCGACTAGTTGACTCTGAAAGTGCTGTGTGGTTTCTGACTCTCTGCTGTCTCTCCCTTGCGCCCTGTGGACTTGGCAGAAAGGTGCTCTTGGACTCCTTGGGGGGTGGGGTTGAGGTTTCTGGAGCTCCCTCCAATCTGTCTCTTTTAGTGTCATGTCTTGACCCCTTGACCCTTGACTCTGTTTCCTCCTGGAACCTGGGTAGTCCAGAATCTCCAAGCTTTTCTCTCACCTTTATTTCTCTTGACCAGTCAGGCAGAGGAATCCTAATGGGCCAAGAGTCTGGAAAAAATAAACTAAGGTCAGCTGTTGGTTGAGAGACAAAAGGAAAATTAAATCTTTCTCTTTTGGTTCTGTTTAGGCCACTGGCTGCGTTTGTTCCAACATGGCAGATGCCCAGCAAAGGCAGGTGGTTCCTAATCAGAGATGTCTAGAACTTTGACTCTCAAAGGCAGCACCCAAACTGATCTAGCCCCAAAACAAGAAGGAGTGGGGGTAGTGCCTATGCCCTCTTCCCTCCAGGTGGGGTTGAGGATGAGAGTATAGGGCTCTAGAGTGGCCAGGCTCCTGTGGTATGACCGTTCCCATTGGCTGCTTTGGAGGTGTGTGTGTGTGCACGTGCATAGCATTCACAGAGAAATTTAGGCATGTTCAAGTACATCATACATTCAACCCTCAGAACAATGCACTCAGAGGATGTGGCATGGTTATCCTTCTAGAGTCAATAAAACTGATCTTCCAAAGAAAACAAGTCTCTGGGTTCAGGTCTAGGGTACCGTGATGATTCATCCCTTTAGCTCTCACATAGTGTGGGCTTTCAATTCAGTTCAGTTCAGTCACTCAGTCGTGTCCGACTCTTTGCGACCCCATAAATCGCAGCACGCCAGGCCTCCCTGTCCATCACCAACTCCCGGAGTTCACTCAGACTCACGTCCATCGAGTCCGTGATGCCATCCAGCCATCTCATCCTCGGTCGTCCCCTACTCCTCCTGCCCCCAATCCCTCCCAGCATCAGAGTCTTTTCCAATAAGTCAACTCTTTGCATGAGGTGGCCAAAGTGCTGGAGTTTCAGCTTTAGCATCATTCCTTCCAAAGAAATCCCAGGGCTGATCTCCTTCAGAATGGACTGGTTGGATCTCCTTGCAGTCCAAGGGACAGAGTAATTCAAATCCCCAACTCCTTCCAGGTGGGAGAGGTATCTGGCTCTAAGGAGACCCTTCTGCCAGAGTGACTCATTGTCAGTCCCCACGGGAAGCAGCTGCAGGCTCTTAAGTGCTCAAGAAACTTCTGATTACAGGCAAAGACACAAAGCTGGCCCTGGACTCTTAAAACAAGTGCTACTGTACCTCGAGCAGGGCTCCCCGGGCTGCTGAGCTGCTCCACGTGCAGGCCTGGGGCGGGTGCCCCCTCCCAGGCTGCTAGGTGAGCATCTCTAGTGCTAAGTGAGAAGCCATATCCGGGGCTGGCTCCCCCAGTGACTGAGCAGAGAAGTTCCCTCCTCCCAGCAACTCTGGCATGTCAGCCCCACTTAGCACCGGGGAGATCTCATTCTTCACTTTTCGCCTTCCCAGGTCATCTATCACCCAGAAGCAGGGTTATGGAAAGATGTTTAACGCGGAAACGACTCTTGTGGGGAGCTGGAAGAATAAACTTGTCCCTAAGGCGCCATGTCTCATTCTGGCTGCGAGGTAGGGACGAGGAGGCAAGTGCAGGGGAGGGAGGAAGGAGCTGCCCAGTGGGGGTGGCGAGGGCCTGCGGAGAGAGGATTTGGCAGTGTCGGGGTTACCAGCTGAGGAGCTGGGGCCCAGGAAGGTGTGGGGAGCTTCCCTCTCACCTGGAAGCCCAACGTTCCTTAAATGTGTCTGGTGAAATCCCTGCCGCTCAGCAATACAAGTTTGTCAGAAGCCCTGGCCCCACCCTGGTGTGTCAGCTCCTTGGAGAACGGGGGTGGGGGAGAGCTCTGCACCAGGAGCCTGGGTTCCTGCTTGGCTCTCTGCAGCTGAGGCTGGGCAGAAATTGGGTGACACTTGCACTGGGCCCTGGACTAGCTTTGAGGCCAGAGGGGAATGAGGCCATCAGGACAAAAGTGGTTTTTTGCTATGAAAGTGAAAGTCGCTCAGTCGTATCTGACTCTTTGCAACCCCATGGACTATACAGTCCACAGAATTCTCCAGGCCAGAATACTGGAGTGGGTATCCTTTCCCTTTCCAGGATATCTTCCCAAGCCAGGGATCGAACCCAGGTCTCTCTCATTGCAGGCAGATTCTTTACCGGCTAAGCCACAAGAGAAGCCCAAGAATACTGGAGGGGGTAGCCTATCCTTCTCCAGCAGATCTCCCTGACCCAGGAGTCAACTTGGGGTCTTTTGCTATGAGGAGGAAGGAGTTGAAAAGGACGATGTGTCCTCCTTGGGTTTTCAGGACTCAATGCTTGCCTCAGTTTCCCTCAAATGTTTGCCACCTCCTTCTATTGAGGAGGATCCTCTTCTGTCTGTGGCCTTACAATGGGAGGAATCACTCAGTCCTTGCTGCCTGAGAACCTGCTTCCTTTTTCCTTCGTTTTCAATGGTAGAGACACAGGCCCAGGACTCGGATGAGCTGAGAGATGGCACTTGCTCCTGGCATGAAATATAAGGTGCACCAAAAAGCTCAGTCATCAGGGTAAATGCTATTTTGATATAATATTTTAAAAAGTAAAATGAATGCAAAAAATCCTTTATGAATAAAATATCCACAATTTAAATAAAGTTAAGATCATACTGAATTCTGCTTTCACCCCAGGCTTCAATACGGTTCACAGAGCGCAGGATACAGAACCACTCAGTGTGCTGGGCCCTGGCGAGCAGGACAAAGCTGCTCTACCCCTCCCCGCTAGTAAAGCTTCCAGCCTCAATGAAACAGAAATGAAAGAGTAAACCATCAAAGACTGACAGTTGTGATCCATAGATAAGCCGGGATTGAGGGTGGAGATGGGGTAGATAGGATAAAGGAGCTTGTCTGGGGATATGGTGCTTCCACTACAAATGTGAAGGATGGAAAAGAGCCAGTTGCTATGAGTTAAACTGCCTCCCTTCAAAATCAATATCTTGAAGCCCTCACCTCTAGCACCTCAGCATGCGGCCTTACTTGGAAACGGGGTGGTTGTAGATGTAATTAGTAAAGATGAAGTTATTATATTGGAGTGGAGTGGGCCTTTTACACAGTATGGTTGGTGTCTTTACAAAAGGGGGAAATTTCAACAGAAACTCACACGCAGGTAGAATGCCACATGGTGAGGAAGACAGAGATCGGGGTGATGCTTCTAGAAGCTAAGAAACAACAGAGATGGCCAGCAAACCACCAACAGCTTGAAGAGAGGTCTGGAACAAAATCCTCAGAAGGAACCAACGCTGCTGACGCCTTGATCTTGGACTTCTAGCCTCCAATGTGAGACAGTCCATTACTGTTGTTGAAGTCACCCAGCTAGTGGCACTTTGCTATGGCAGCCCTAGTAGACCAGTACCCTCACCATGCACACAGGGGAAGTGAAGAGTGTGAAAAGGCATTGAGAGGAGTGAAGGGTCAACCTGTTTGGGAAAACAGAAAGTAAGTGTGTACAAAGCAAGAGAGTGAGGTCATGGGGTGGGCGGGAGCCAGGCTGTGAAGGATTTTCTGGAGTAAGTCAGCCTTTTCCAAGACTCCTTGACTCCACAGCAGTCCCCACTGAACCCAAGTGTTTCCCAACTCCACTGAGCTGAAAGTCTGCTCTATTTGGGAGTGAGGATAGGGATCCAATAGGGGCAAAAATGCAGGAAAGAATGTGAGGATTTAATTGTTTCTGTTGCTGTTTAGTTGCTAAGTCATGTCTGATTCTTTGCAACCCAGGGGACTGTAGCCCAGCAGGCTCCTCTATCCATGGGATTTTTCAGGCAAGAATACTGGAGTGGATTACCATTTCCTACTCCAGGGGAATCTTCCCAACCCATGGATCTTCCCAACCTGTTTCTCCTGCATCGGCAGGCAGATTCTTTACCACCGAGGCACTCCAGAAGACCATAGGCCCTACCTAAGTCCCTAGTGGATGGTTCTGGATGTCCTGAGGGTTTACTTGACAAGACCAGCCTTTGACAGTTTAGGAAAGTCACTTAGTAACTACTCCTAGTTATCAAGACATTTGCCACCAATGTCATTCAAGTGAAGACTTCAGATGAGGATCTGAAAGTGGGAAACCTGGAAGCAGGGGAAGACTGACATTGTAAGAGTCCCAGTGGAGAGTCATAAGTGAGTCAAAGAAGTATCTGATAAACTAGGCCTTCTTTTTCCTTGTCCTCTCTTCACAGAAAGTCAAGTTGAACCAGAAAGGGGAGCTGCAGGACAGTTTGTCCTGCTGGCATCACCACCAGGAAGCCCTCCAGCCTTCTGATGCCTGCACTCCAGCCGCCTCCCACTGGGACTCCCTCCTCAGCAGCAGTTCCCAGGGCTTGTCCAGGGGCCCTGGATGGAAGGTACTCCCCACCTGTAGAGGAGGCAGGTATATTCTTTAGGCAAAAGGACAGCAGAATTTTCAAGCCTGGTGGTCAGTAGTGTATTCCTCTGGGCTAAGGATTCCCAGAGGCAACATATCCTTAATGCTAGAGCCACGAATGCCAACTTGCTCCACCATCTTCATCACTGGCAGGGAGATGGCAATAATCAAGACAGGATTCTGTATCTGATTTAAGCTTTCTTACTTCTCTTCACTTTACCTGCATCAACTCTTGTCCAGGTTCTTTCTCATCGTGATTAAAGCTGTAGGAGCCTGGAAAAGGCACCCAAGTGTGATTACTCATGCCTGAGCTCATCCCTTGCATCCTGCTGGGAGATGGGCAGTGAGTGGTCAGAGGTCAGCCTCCGGAGTCCCTTGGGCTGGTTGGAACCATGAGAAGGAGCCTCCCCTTCAGTCCCCAAAGTGGGGTGCATGAAGCAGCGTCACAGCAGGATTTGGACCTGAGCTACTCCCCGGGTCCAGGAGGAGTTTTGACAAGACACTGCATATCTTTGGAGCAGGTTGTCTCTTTTCTCTCTACAATCAACAAATTTTTGGCAGCTATTCCTGTAACAGACTAATGCCCGGGATCCTAGAACCATTGTGGTTTTGATCTCCCTGATCTCAGCGTGGACTGCAGATCCCCAGCCTGGAAACCCTGCCTTTTCTCTCTCTGAACATGGGGTTCCAGGGAGGCTGCACCCCTGAAGAGCCCCTGGAGTTGCTGGAGATGTGTGTGTGCGGTGGGCTGTGGAGAGCACCAGCCTGTTCTGATCTCTACACAGGGGAGTCGAGGAGAGCCGCTTTAAAAATTCCCAGTGAAATTATCTTGTCTATTGACTAAACAGGTGAGAGAGGAGAGGAACTGTAGATTTTTCTTAAGAAACGATTATCTCCTCTTTCTCTTTTATCCCCAGTAAACACTGCCCCAAATTGGAAGTGAAACGTGTAATTTGTTGTCCCGCTTGAAATGTTTCTTATAACTATGACTATGATACTTGGATCAGATTCTATAATACTGAACTCCGCTTGGGCTCTACAAGAGCAGAATTTTGTTAGAATAAAGGCATTGTTATAAATCACATTTCCAGACTCCAGCCTGGAGCTTGCATTTGGCTTTAATCTCTACAACTGGCTATCGATGTGATCTTAGGCAAGTCATTTGAAATCTTTGATCTGTAGTTTCATCTAAGGATCCGTAAATTGGAGACCTTAGGAGACCTTAGATACAGCTGTCCTAATTTAGTTTGTTGGGAACAGTAAGACTATTTTGTAACAGCCTACTGTAAACTATAAAACCCCATTTAAATGTTAGCTTCCCTCACGGCTCAGACAGTAAAGAATCTGCCTGCAACGCAGAAGACCTGGGTCCAATCCCTGAATTGGGAAGATCCGCTGAAGAAGGGAAAAGCTACTCACTCCAGTATTCTTGTCTGGGAAATCCCGTGGACAGAGGAGCCTGGCAGGCCACAGTCCATGGGGTTGCAGAGTCGGACATGATTGAGTGAATAACGCACAGATATTAGCTTATTCTTTATGGAACGCTGATCACAGTTGGAGAAGCTATTTTGGGCTCTCTGCTTATGTGGAGTGGTGATTTGAAACCCAGTCTGCTTTGACCAATTCGCCTTCTTTGTCTTCCAGTGTTAGCTAGTCCACACGCTTCTGTAACCTGCATTCTATGTTCAGCAATGGAGCCTTTCATGCTGGTCTGCCTTCCTTTTGACTCTTGCATCATTTTGCTTCTACTTGTCCCAAGATGTCATATGGGACTTAAATAATTTGGGTTCAGTTCAGTTCACTTCAGTCGCTCAGTCGTGTCCGACTCTTTGCAACCCCATGAATCGCAGCACACCAGGCCTCCCTGTTCATCACCATCTCCCGGAGTTCACTCAGACTCACGTCCATCGAGTCCATGATGCCATCCAGCCATCTCATCCTCGGTCGTCCCCTTCTCCTCCTGCCCTCAATCCCTCCCAGCATCAGATCTCCAGTAGCATATTGGGCACCTAATGACCTGGAAAGTTCCTCTTTCGGTATCCTATCATTTTGCCTTTTCATACTGTTCATGGGGTTCTCAAGGCAAGGATACTGAAGTGGCTTGCCATTCCCTTCTCCAGTGGACCACGTTCTGTCAGCCCTCTCCACCATGACCCGCCCGTCTTGGGTTGCCCCGAAGGCATGGCTTGGTTTCACTGAGTTAGACAAGGCTGTGGTCCTAGTGTGATTAGATTGACTAGTTTTCTGTGAGTATGGTTTCAGTGTGTCTGCCCTCTATTGCCCTCTTGCAACACCTACCATCTTACTTGGGTTATAATTTGGGTGGTTCATGTGATTTAGTGATGCTGGACGAAGAGAAGGACCCAAGCAATATACTCAGTGTCAAGTTGTTGAGGGAAAGTGAAAGTGTTAGTCACTCAGTGGTATCTGACTCTTTGCGACCCCATGGACTATAGCCCGCCAGGCTCCTCTGTCCATGGGATTCTCCAGGCAAGAATACTGGAGTGAGTAGCCATTTCCTTCTCCAGGGGATTTTCCCTACCCAGGGATCGAACTCAGGTCTCTTGCATTGCAGGCAGATTCTTTACTGTCTGATCCACCAGGAATTCACTTTTATCAGATAGCTTTCCAGTGCTCATGAGTATCCACATGAATTGGAAGTTGAGGCTATGGCTGAATTGGAGGCAAAGATTGAATCTGTCAACTCCTTCCTCTTTCTTTATAATACTATCCTGAGGCTTCTCATCGAATGTTATTTAGGGAGTGGCTGCTGGACTGGGGCAATGGCAACCCACTCCAGTACTCCTGCCTGGAAAATCCCATGGATGGAGAAGCCTGGTAGGCTGAAGTCCATGGGGTTGCTAAGAGTCGGGCACGACTGAGTGACTTCACTTACACTTTTCACTTTCATGCATTGGAGAAGGAAATGGCAACTCACTCCAGTGTTCTTGCCTGGAGGATCCCAGGGACGGAGGAGCCTCGTAGGCTGCCGTCTATGGGGTTGCACAGAGTCGGACACGATTGAAGCGACTTAGCAGCAGCAGCAGCAGCTGGACTGGGAGGGACCTACAAGCTGTTTTAATGAGAGAAAAAGATTAGTATAGCTCTAAGTAAACGATACTTTTAACCTAGGTTGGAGACACCCAGAGCATGCTCCTGTGATGCCCACATGCCTGCCACTGCCATGAATCTGTAAGTTAAACTGTTCACCCCCATGAACCTCCAGTGGGAGTGAACTGGTGGAGGAATTCTGGAGTAATCAGGCATGACTTCATCAAATTAAGAATACCCTTTGACCTAGTAATTCCAGCGCTGGAGATAGATTGCAAAGGGGCCCTAGACATCCACAACAGAGTTACTTGTGGTGATGGTCAGGAGGTGAGTGTGTCCTGAGCATCCATTCTTGGAGAATGGGAAGGCAAAATGAGGTGAACACAGCATGGGACTCCTGCAACCATTAGCAGCCATTGATTAGATGTAAACATAACAACACAGATGAATCTTAAAAGCAGAGCTCATGAAAAAAAAAGGAAGACATAGAATGGGATCTATCACAAACATTTACACAATTTAAAAATGCTTGAATAGAAAACTTAATCCTTTGCACTTGAGGTCCAAAATGAATAAGTTAATAAAAATATGAAACCTCCTAACTTCTGAGTTAATCTCAGCTCCATAACCTATAATCCTTCAATGATCCAATGGGACCTAGGCTAAAAAGAGAGGGTGTTTTACTAAATTCAATTTTTAAAAGTACAACCTGTTCTGCATTGATCTCTCAGTTGGGATTTACATAAAGCCCTGTTGGTTCTTACGGCTGTTAAACAGTTTTTCTCTTGGGTGCTCTAACTTATGTCCCACTTGGCATCCTTTTTTTTAAAAAAAAAAAATTAGTTTATTTGTTTTAGTTGGAGGCTAATTACTTTACAATATTGTAGTGGCTTTTGCCGTACATTGACATGAATCAGCCATGGGTGTACATGTGTCCCCTATCCTGAACCCGCCTCTCACCTCCCTCCCCATCCCTCAGGGTTGTCCCAGTGCACCAGCCCTGAGCACCCTGTCTCATGCATCGCACTTGGACTGGCAATCTATTTCACATATGGTGATATACATGTTTCAATGCTATTCTCTGAAATCATCCCATGCTCATTTTCTCCCATAGAGTCCAAAAGTCTGTCCTTTATAGCTGTGTCTCTTTTGCTGTCTCACATATAGGGTCATCATTACCATCTGTCTAGATTCCATCAGTTCAGCTCAGTTCAGTCACTCAGTCATGTCCGACTCTTTGCGACCCCATGAATTGCAGCACGCCAGGCCTCCCTGTCCATCACCAACTCCCAGAGTTCACTCAGACTCACGTCCATTGAGTCAATGATGCCATCCAGCCATCTCAAGTGTTAATATACTGTATTGGTGTTTTTCTTTCTGACTTACTTCACTCTGTATAATCGGCTCCAGTTTCATCCACCTCATTAGAACTGACGCAAATGCCTTCTTTTTAATAGCTGAGTAATATTCCATTGTGTATATGTACCACAGCTTTCTTATCCATTTGTCTTGGCATCCCTTTTAAAACTATACCCTCTCTAAGCCTCTTAACCTCAGTTCTATTTTCTCCCTTCCTCTTATCACATGAGCTCACCAACACCTTCCTGGAGATCAACATCATATGTCCCATTTAATTTTTAATTGCAAGCAACAGAAACTAAATTGTTGTCTTTAGCAAAACAAGGGCTTTATAAGGATATAGAGGACAGCTGGAATACACAGAAGAACTATACAAAAAAGATCTTCAGGACACAGAAAACCACGATGATGTGATCAGTCACCTAGAGTCAGACATCCTGGAATGCGAAGTCAAGTGGGCTTTAGGAAGCATCACTACGAACAAAGCTAGTGGAGGTGATGGAATTACAGCTGAGATATTTCAAATCTTAAAAGATGATGCTGTGAAAGTGCTGCACTCAATATACCAGCAAATTTGGAAAACTCAGACATGGTCACAGGACTGGAAAAGGTCAGTTTTCATTCCAATCCTAAAGAAAGACAATGCCAAAGAATGTTCAAACTACTACAAAATTGTACTCATCTCACATGCTAACAAAGTAATGCTCAAAATTCTTCAAGATAGGCTTCAACAGTACGTGAACTTCCAGATGTCCAAATTAGACCTAGAAAAGGTAGAGGAACCAGAGATTAAACTGCCAACATCCACTGGATCATAGAAAAAGCAAGAGAATTCCATAAAAATATCTATTTCTGCTTTATTGATTACACTAAAACCTTTGATTGCATAGATCACAACAAACTGTGGAAAATTCTACAAGAGATGGGAATGGGAATACCAGAGCACCTTTCCTGCCTCCTGAGAAATCTGTATGCAGGACAAGAAGCAACAGTTAGAACCAGACATGGAAAAACAGACTGGTTCTAAATGGGGAAAGGAGTATGTCAAGGCTGTATATTGTCACCCTGATTATTTAACTTATATGCAGAGTACATCACGTGAAATGCTGGGCTGGATGAAGCACAAGCTATAATCAAGATTGCTGGGAGAAATATCTATAACCTCAGATACACAGATGACACCATCCTTATGGCAGAAAGCAAAGAAGAACTAAAGAGCCTCTTGATGAAAGTGAAAGAGGAAAGTGAAAAAGTTGGCTTAAAACTCAACATTCAGAAAATGAAGATCATGGCATCCGGTCCCATCAATTCATGGCAAATAGATGGGGAAACAATGGATACGGTGACAGAATTTATTTTCTTGGGCTCCAAAATCACTGCATATGGTGACTGCAGCTGTGAAATTAAAAGAAACTTGCTCCTTGGAAGAAAAGCTATGACCAACCTAGACAGCATATTAAAAAGTAGAGACATTACTTTGCCAACAAAGGTCCATCTAGTCATAGCTATGGTTTTTCCAGTAGTCATGTATGGATGTGAGAGTTTCTATAAAGAAACTTTCTATAAAGAAAGTTGAGCACTGAAGAATTGATGCTTTTGAGCTGTGGTATTGAAAAAGACTCTTGAGAGTCCCTTGGACTGCAAGGAGATCAAATCAGTCAATCCTAAAGGAAATCAGTCCTGAATATTCACTGATGCTCCATTATTTTGGCCACCTGATGTGAAGAACTGACTCCTTGGAAAAGAACCTGATGCTGGGAAAGACTGAAGGCAGGAGAAAGGGATGACAGAGGATGAGATGGTTGGATGGCATCACCGACTCAATGGTTATGAGTTTGAGCAAACTCCAGGATTTGGTGATGGACAGGGAAGCCTGGTGTGCTGCAGTCCATGGGGTTGCAAAGAGTTGGACAAGACTGAGTGACTGAACTGACTGAGAGGCCAACAGAATCCACAGGAGGCTGGAGGAACAAGCTTGGAAAATAAGCATGACTTCCAGGGAGTCTGGAGGCTGGGTGCAGGAGGAATACGGCCAGATGTCCCCATGGCTGCTGCCCCTGACCCCACTGCCACACTGCCGGACACTGTGCTGGCCAGCTGGCCGAGCATGAGTGACTGTGATAGCCACCTCCAACGTGGCCCCTGAAGATCTTCACCTGTTGGTTGTTCTGGCTGCACTGATAGGGTTTTCCTATATAGCCAGTGGGATATGGTGGAAATGGCAGTATGTGACTTCTGAGGATAGGTTATAAAAGACATCGTAGATTTTGCCTTTCTCTGTCTCGAGAAAACCAGGGAGAGTTTTCTCTTATTCTCTGGAAAACTGACTGCCCTACCATAAGATCTTATCTTACCATAAGATCACTCAAGACGCCCTACAGAGAAGTCCTAGTAGAGAGGAACTGAGGTCTCCTGCTGCCAGCAGCCAGGGAAGAACCGTGACCTCCTGCTAATGTGAGGTCATGTGAGTCAGCCATCCTGGAGGTGGGTCCTCAGCCTGGTCAAGCCTTCAGGTGATTGCAAGCCCAGCCAAAATCTCGATGGAAATCTTATGAGAAATCCTGAACCAGAACCAAGAGGCTAAGCCATTTCTGAATTCTTGACCAACAGAAACAGAGAGATTAAATATTTGTTGTTTTAAGCCACTAGTTTTGGGGGTAATTTGTTATGCAGCAGTAGCTATTTTAATACACCTCCCCTTCACCTTTCCCAGATCTTTCCCGCACTGAAAGATTGAGGGAGCTTTTGATTGAATGTGAGTCACAGACATACCCTGGTTTCTGGGGGCTGGTAGAATAGACTGAGATGAAGGCAGGCTCTCCCTGCTTGGCCTCTGGGGAGGAGGGCTGCCTCAGCCACCTCAGCACACGAAGGAAAGTCCCCTCTCTAGAAACATTGTTGGAGTCTGCACAGTCCCGATGAAGCAAGATCCACTGCCTGCTTGTATCTGAGCTCCTCTGATCTTCTAATCACAGACTGTCTGGATCATCCTTCTTTTCCCTTCTTTCTTATCCCTGGGTGAGATGTGTCCTTCCTTCCCTCCAAAGGTTCCCTTGAATTCTCCTTGAGCCCTTGGTCCCATTCCCCCGACAGGCCTCAGATCTTCCACTCAGTAAATCACCTCCTTTCTGGCTCACATATTAAAATGTTCCCTCTGTGTGCACACGTTTGTTTTCATGTTCCCTCTGTGTATGAACATGCTGCTCTGGATTATCACCCCTTGCTTCTCCTCCCCCAGCAGGAATAATCTCAGTTTGGCTCAGGGATTTTTTTTTTACACACATTTTCATGGTGTTTCATAGTGATCCCTGGCAGCACAGCCTGGGTAGGAAGGCATGGGTGGGACGGGTCATGTCTGCATGACCACAAAGCCAACGTGCATAGGCTCCAAGGAGATGGCGGCAGTAGTCATGGTCCACTGACTGCTCCTCTCACAGGTGCTCTGCTCACCCCCATCACTCAAAGCAGCTCTGTAGAGAGAGGTTTTTGAAGCAGGAATGATGCTACTATAATTCCTCCTCATCTCACAAGCTAGGAAATCACTAGATTGCAAACTTCTTGCGGGAGGAAATGCGTCTTGCTATTCTGTCCCAGTGCCTACTATCATGCTCCAAACAGAAAACATGCTCAACGTACATGCTGAAGGAATAGCTGAGTGCATGGAATCTATATAAGGGGGCTTACTTTGACCCTCATGCAAGCATGATTGAGATGGTCTTTCCCAAACAGGTCCTTGGGAGTGGGTGAGAATCAAACCCAGCACTGGGAAGAGAAATGCTGTGACCTTGGAGGAAGCCTGGAGGAAGAGTGAGGCAGGGTAGGCTCAGCACCGGAAATCCCACTGAGATCCGGGGCTTCTGATCTGACCTCTTACAGCAGCCAGAGAACTGACACAGAACCCTTCACTGGAGCTCGCTGCGAGGCTGACCCTGGTGGACCAAGAAAGGAGAAACAGAGTAAAGAGTGAGGTTATCTGCACCCCAGATACGGCTAACTCACCTTCAGCATCTGGTTCTCTATAGGATGCAGCAGAGGCCGTCTCTGACTCACACCTGCCCAGAGCACAAGCTCAGGGTTAGTCCTCCTGACCCTGAGCACAGGTGCAGGCTTAGTCCTCCTGACCCTGAAGATTAGAGCTTGTGGGTCCGAGGCTGACACTGAAGTTTCTTCCCAAGCTCCACCCCTGAGCACTGATTCCCATCTGAACCCCGCCTTTTCCAGGTAGTTGACCTCGGGATCATCCTGTTCAGGGGAGACCTTCCACCCAGTGGAGAAAGGTCTTTCAGGTGCCAATATAAGAGGGCAGCGCAGTAATTGTGACCTTCCCAAGAGTGAGCAGTGTTTTGGAGCCAGGGGTCTTTATGTGATGATGGAGAGTGGCAGGGCCGAAAGGGACTGGAAACCTAGAGACGGGAGGTGAAACTGGACGTGGTCTGAACTTTCTTCTTTCTCTGCCTTTATTTATCTTTTATATATTAAATTTAAAATTATTTTTAACTTACTAATTTTTTTTCTGTTCTGTTCTGTTCTGTTTTTCCCTCTTGTCTGTTTTTTTGAGGAGGTGGGGGACTGGGAAACACATGTCACAGGGACCAAAAATACTAGGGTGAGGACTCCACAAGTGGACCAGACTGAGGTCGGCGCAGTATGTAGAGTTTGCAGAGGGTGCCTGTTCATAATAGTAAAATCTGTGATGACACCATCACTCTCCCTTCATTCCATTCTTCACTTCTGCTCCCTTCCTACCCACTCTTTAACCGCCTACATTAGAGCTTCTTTTCCCACCAGCCTATGAAGAATGTCATCAGAACTCCACCCCACACGCTGAGCGCCTTTCCTGAATTCACCACTGCTCTCTCTGCAACATGGATGTGAGCGATCCTGCTCTTCCTGGGCTTCTGTGACAGTGTCAGCCCCCTCCTCCTCCAGCATTTCTTAGCCGCCTTCACGGCTCCTTTCAACTGCTCCTTTTTGCTTTCTACCCTTTAAATCCAGATATCCCTTGAAACTTGATTTTTGGCCATCTCATCCTCTCTTACTCATTCTCACTAAAGTCCATCCATACCAGCTGTTTTATTTATCATTCTCTGTAGCTGATTCCTGAATCCCTCTAGTCTAGAACTCCTTTCCAAGTAATAGACACCCATTTCAAGTTATCCAGTAGGCATCACAACTTGGATCTAGGTTGCTGAAACACCAAGTCATTTAGTGTGGTTGGAACATGGAGGCGGAAGAGGAGGAGGAACACCAAAGGAATAAGTAGTAGACAGCGAGGGGCCGTGAAGAGCCATGCAGGCGAGGTGCTATCCGTCAGAGTTCAGGTACCAGTAACAGAATCCACTCTGTCTAGTACAAGCAGGAAGGGTTTTCGTACAGGGCTTTGAGTGCTGCAAAATTATTGGAAGGAGTAACAATCAAGTTTTAGAAATACTCAGGTGCTGACATAATCAGGACAGCAGCCTCCCCAATGCAGACAATTGTCAAATCAGGAACAGTCTTTCAAAGTCGGAAGCTAATGACAGAGAAGCCTTACCTCTGACAAGCACCCAATCAATGGATGCTCTGCACCCTGCCTCTTTTCCTATTTGTTCTAAAACCAAGGCTCACTTGAGCTTTTCTGATTTGTGGAATCTAAGCCATATCCAGAGCTCCATTTCCCAGAGATCCTGGGAAATTTACGATTTTATTCCCAACTCACTGGGATAGATGCTGAGCAAACCAGTCCCCCATGTTGTATGTGTTAGGCAGGGATCCATCTATTGCAAGTTGCAGGAACCCAACTTCATCTGACTTTGCTTAACAAAGAAATATCATTGACCTGTAGTGAATGCTAGTGAATGGCAGGGGTCAGTCTGACTTCAGAGACAAGTGACTGCTCAACCTTCCTCTGCTTTTTCTTAATGTTGGTTCCATCCTCCCCACTGAAGACAAACTTTTTTCATCAACATGGAGATATGGCAATAACTCCCCCAGACATCCACCTTTTATCTCTTCCCCACTTCAGGGAAAGAAGTTGGCTTTTCTTGGTTTTAATTTTTAAAATACCCAGGAAAGACTTTAATTTGTCCAGCTTGAGTCACATGCCCATTCCATGTGCACTGGAAGCAGGATGCTGTGATTGGCAGTCTGCTTAAAAAACTCATTTTTGGAGATGGGTGAGAAGCAGGTACTTAAAGGAGGGGCTGATGGCATGGTCATAGCCACTGCGGGGATGATCAAGGGATAGGAGACTGCCACAACTGTGTCCACTACACTGTGGTACACTTCTTTTTAAGTCTTGACTATGATAGAGAGCTAATGCAAAAGCTTAAGCAGTAAAGTGGCATAATGAAATACTTTTCTTCATTTAATTGCCAAAAGGACTAAATGAGATAATGAATGTAAATTGTCTGGTATGCTATACAGTATAGCATAGGTGTTTGTCTTGGTTGGAATTCTCCCAGAAGCTGACTTTGAAATAAGGAAGTGAAAGCGTTAGTCACTCAGTCTTTGTGATCCCGTGGACTGTAGCCCACCAGGCTCCTTTGTCCATGGAATTCTCCAGGCAAGAATACTAGAGTGGTTTCCCATTCTGTTCTCCAGAGGATCTTCCCCACCCAGGGATCGAACCTAGGTCTCCTGCACTGCAGGCAGATTCTTTACCATCTGAGCCACCAGGTAAGTGCTTGAGACAAGGATTCAAGTAAGGCTGATGTATAAAGTATATGATAAAGGCTGAACATTCAGAAAATGAAGATCATGGCATCTGGTCTGAGTTATTAAGCTACCACCACAGTGGTTGGCTGGAGTGTAGGTCCATGAGGAAACTCCTGGAAGAAATACAAAACACATGTCTTAGAATTATCCCACCTGAGGGGTAAAGGTGATGAGATATCTATATCTCAACCTCAGAGAGTCATTGGCTGAGGGCTGTTCTTGGAGGAGGGGCTGGGACCTTTGTTTAGCACCATGAGCCTGCTGCACACCTGGGCAGAGTGGCCTTCTATTGTACCAGCCTGAGCACAAAAGGTCCAGGGCACAGAGGCAGAGTCTGCAATATTTAATATGGCTAGCTCCTCCCTGGCCCCCTGGCTTCCTGCCATTAGTTTAAAAGTCCCTTGAGTGTAGAAACTATGTCTTATTTATTCTGGTGTGGCCTTCTATTGTACCAGCCTGAGCACAAAAGGTCCAGGGCACAGAGGCAGAGTCTGCAATATTTAATATGGCTAGCTCCTCCCTGGCCCCCTGGCTTCCTGCCATTAGTTTAAAAGTCCCTTGAGTGTAGAAACTATGTCTTATTTGTTCTGGAATCATCTTATTTAGCACAAAATAATGGCCAATAAATATTTGCTATTTGGTTAATGACATTTCAGGCTATTCTTTTCCCCAATGATCTATTGGTATTGCCTCTGTATACCTTAGATGTTCTGGGCCAGAATGGATTTCATATCATTATGTTTTTATCCATTAAATATATAATTGAACATGATCTGATTTTTATACTTTTGTAATACTTCTCAAGCAATTGCATTTACAAATAAATAAATCTCTGTTAGACCACAGGTCCTGTTTCTATATATCTCAACTTGATCTCCATAGGAAGCTATCTCCAAATTGGGGGAATTTGGAGACTCCTGATGTGTGGATTCTTATTAGCTTCCTTGGCTGAATCAGACTAGCCATCTGCCAGCAATAATAACCTGCCCCCTGCCTGTTCAGCCACATCCAATCCTTGAGCCAGACTTCACGTTGTATTGAGAACTCCCTTCCCCCGGGGTGAGGGGAGGCATTCCATTTTTCAGCTTAGACCAACTGGTGTCAAAAAGGAATTATCAGAGCTTCAAGCACTAGCTAAGCAAACAGCTCTAACTCCTCTTTTCCACACCACTGTGTATGGGAGCAGTTTCCTTGCAGGACCCTTGCCTGAGAACCTGGCTCTGATCCCAGGTCAGTAATCCTGGACCTTAATTCTAGTCACCTAATTTTGGGGGGACTCCTCTTCCCCTAGTTGCTGTGTTCTACATTTAAAAAAATGATTTTTTAATTGAAGGGTAATTGCTTTATAGAAATTTGTGGTTTTCTGTCATATATCAACAAGAATCAGCCATAGATAGGTACACCCAGGTCCCCTCCCTTCAGGACCTCCCACCTATCTCCCACCCCATCCTACCCTTCAGCCTGTCAAAGAGCCCCTGTTTGAGTTCCCTGAGTCACACAGCAAATTCCTGTTGGCTATCTATTTTACATATGGTATTGTAAATTTCTACGTTACTCTCTTCATACTCTCCCTCCTCTCCTCCCCCCATGTCCATAGATCCGTTCTCTATGTCTGTTTCTCCATTGCTGCCCTGAAAATAAATTCATCAGTGCCATCTTTTTAGATTCCATATGTATGTGTCAGTATACAATATTTATATCTCTCTTTCTGACTTACTTCACTCTGTATAATAGGCTCTAGGTTCGTCCACCTCATTAGAACTGATTCAAATGCACTCTTTTTTATGGCTGAGTAGTATTCCATTGTGGAGAAGGAAATGGAAACCCACTCCAGTACTCTTCCCACTCCAGTGTTCTTGCCTGGAGAATCCCAGGGACAGAGGAGCCTGGTGGGCTGCCGTCTATGGGGTGGCACAGAGTCAGACATGACTGAAGCGACTTAGCAGCAGCAGCAGCAGGAAGTGGGAAGATCTTGCTTTGATTTATGTTATTGAATGTTCTACCTATGTTTTCCTCTAAGAGTTTAATAGTTTCTGGTTTTACATTTAGGTCTTTAATCCATTGTGAGTTTGTCTTTGTGTATGGCATTGGGTAGTGTTCTAATTTCATTCTTTGGCACAGAGCTTTCCAGTTTTCCAGCACCACTTATTGTAGAGGCTAATTTGTCCCATTGTATATTCGTGCCTTCTTTGTAAGAAATAAGGTACCCATAGGTGCATGGGTTTATCTCTGGGTTCTCTATCTTGTTCCATTAATCTATATTTCTATTTTTGTGCCAGGACCATACTGTCTTAAGAACTGTAGCTTTGTGGTATAATCTGAAGTCAGGAAGGTTGATTCCTCCAGCTCCATTCTTCTTTCTCAAGACTGCTTTGGCTATTTGGGGTCTTTGGTGTTTCCATATGAATTGTGAAGTTTTTTGTTCTGGTTCTGTGAAAAATGCCATTGGTAATTTGATAGAGATCAGATTGAATCTGTAGATTGCATTTGGTAGTATAGTCATTTTCACTGTGTTGATTCTTCCTACCCAGGAACATGGAATATATCTCCATCTGTTTATGTCATCTTTGATTTTTTTCATCAGTGTCTTATAGTTTTCCATATACAGGTCTTTTGTCCCCTTAGGTAGGTTTATTCCTAGATATTTTATTCTTTTTGTGGCAATTCTTGGGGGATTCCTCTTCCCCTAGTCACTGTGTTCTACTTTTGAGAGCCCAACATTTATCCTAACTCGGACAGAATCCATGTCATCAAGACTATCTCTCCCAAGAACTGTCCTGCCTAAGAAGCATTGTCACTGTGATTACCTGTCCATCAAGTTGGACTCTTAGCAACTGATGTTGGAGTTTATTATATTCCCTTATAGTGGGGTGGTCCTGGCTGATCCTGGCCAGTCCATGCAGCCCTCAATTCTTGCCAGATTTTGCTAGATTTCCATTCACCATCCCTTCCATTCTCCTTGTATTAGTCTTACATTGCTAGAGTGGGCTGTTTTGTTGGTATTTCCCAGATTTGAAATTCTTACTCCCAGACCACCAGTTATTGATGCCATCTTTTTGCACTCTTGTTAAGGGAAAATACAGGAGATGAGATCTGATAATGGGCATCCAGCAGCAAATTGTCAAGGGTAACTGGCATGAATGCCTTGTTTACATCATAGGGTCTCCAGACCAGTATCCCACTCCAGATGCCTTTACTGTGTCCTGTATGATTATGACATATTCATAATCATGAATTCATATTCATTAATTCCCTGACATATGAATTCCTGAAGAGCTCCATCTCCATTTGGGGTTGGTGGTGAACAGGGAGGAAGATGTTTTACTATGTCCTGGGACTCGATGTTTTTCCACACAACCTTGTTCCCTCTTGGACTCTCCGGTTTTTCAGTTTCTGATCTTGCCTTTCTTTGCACTTCTCCCCTTGAATCTTCCCTTGAAACATGATCTGTCCCTCCCTCCCTCTTTTCCTTTCTTCTTTCATAATTTTGAGAGATCAATCCTAGTTCCACGCTTTGCTTTCTCATGATCTTGGAACCTGTTGTGTGCTCTCTTTGAGTTCTCTTACTTGAGCTCTGACCTACATCCAATACCACCATTACTATTTCCAAGAGTCAGATTACCTTGGTGCTTTTCTTTGTTTCCCAAAGAGAGCGGGTGTTTCTTGAAAAGCTTCCCAAGAATCAAGTGACATCTACAGAATGATGCTTCTTTGCAAAACACCTTCATAGTTTCTAGAACTGGAAGTGAAAGCTAGTCAGTCAGTTGTATCTGCCTCTTTGCTACTCCATGGACCAGAGCCTGCCAGTCTTCTCTCTCCATGGAACTCTCCAGGAAAAAATACTGGAGCAGGTTGCCATTTCCTTCTCCATGGGATCTTCCTGACCCAGGGATTGAACCCACGCCTCCTACCTTGCAGGCAGATTCTTTACCATTTGAGCTACCTTCTAGAATTTAGGTCAATCCAAACCCAGGAGACCTGAACCATCATCTCTGGGATTGTATACTCAATCTTAAAATGGTGCCAAGTTTGCTTCTTGGAGGCTGAGAATGAAGAAAAGAGGAAGAGTCATATGATTTCCATTTAGATTGAGAATCTTTTCCCTGGAAACACAGAGGCCTCCCTGCTGCTTGCTTCCTTTTATGCATCCTGTTCAGAGGATGGCAGAATTACTCCCTAAACATATTACTGCAGCTCTTCCAGCAGATTCTCTCTTCTAGGAATGTCACGAATGAATTACCATGTGGTGTTGGCATGGGGCCTCAGCCAGCAGGAGCCAATTATTTTAAAAATTTCCAAGCAAATCAGATCAGTGTTTCACAAGTTACCGGCCAAGAATCTTCAGAAAGTCAGGTGGCATTCCTTTACGACAGCATGTTGCTGACCTAAATGGGTACCAATCTCACCATCCCCAGGTCCACAGTCCCAGCTCCAGGGGTTTCGTCAGGACACCAGCTCACACCCTTTTGCAGCCATCTAATTCGGTAATTTCACATATCAAAACTGTAAATGGATGTTTGATCAGATCAGATCATTAAATTTTCTAATTAGGCAGCACAGACTTCCTTTGCCAGATGGATTGAGCTGCACCTATGTGTGACACAACTTAATCACACTTTGCTTCACTGTCAAGGCCATGTTTCAGGGAGGAAATATGTTCTCTTGGCTAGATTAAACATATGCCGTCCAAACCCGACATCTCCAGCTAAGGGAAGGAGACTTTGCTGAATCGGAACATGTAAGAATGTATGTCACTGTTAAGATACATTAGCAGTCAGCGAGTCAGGAGATTCTGCCATGTCTGATCTGAATTTTTAAAAAAACAGTCTGTTTATGGGGAGAATGGACTCAGCTTTCATTAGTTAGTACATCAAACGGATATTCACAATTATTTAGCCTTATGGATGAAGGAGTCAGCTTGGAAACAGTGTATCATAGTGTCAGTTTTTGCTGTTTACGTTTCCTTGAACTGTTAGGATGTCTGGAGATGGTTCTGTTCCTGACAGACAGGTACTCCAGAGCATAAAGGAATTTCAAATGTCACTTGGACATCAACTCTAGGACTCTGTGCCTCCTGTGATCTAATCTAAATCCTTTCTGATAAAGTTTCATTCTATTTCGTTGTGTTCTGTTATCAAGCGATACAGGCTCCCTCAGTCACCAATGTCCACACACAGTAGATCTTTTACTTACTGGGAAGTACTGGATCATTTAAGTACTGAGGCTCCAATATAAAAACATTTAAAAACAAATCTAACAGTGAAAATATTTGTAAAATTGTAGTCTGTTGCTTTTGTTTAAACGGTGCTGTTAACTTTGATTTTGTGGTTGTTGCATTATAATAGGATCTGGAGTCTGTTCGTACCATTTTGCAGAATTGTCACTTCAGGGGATCAGTCTGAAGCAGTCCTGATCTCCAGGCATGCGTCTCTGAATAGGAACCACCATACTGAGATGGCTTTGTTGTCACAGTTGTTTATCCCTTTCCCCTATATCACTGGTGGCTCAGCTGGTGAAGAATCTGCCTGCGGATACCTGGGTTCAATCCCTGGGTTGGGAAGATCCCCTGGAGAAGGGAAAGGCTACCCACTCCAGTATTCTGGCCTGGAGAATTCCATGACTGTATAGTCTATGGAGTCACAAAAAGGGGGACACGACTGAGCAACTTTCACTTTACAATAGGAGGAAAATGTACTCCTGTTCATTGACATACTTCTTTAGGTTAATTTCAGTTATTTCCTAGCCTATGAGTAAAAATGCATCATATTAGTACTAACACTTGGATTTACTGGCCACCATATATTTGTCTCTAAAATTCACGGATGAGAACAGATACTGCACTTGATCTTAGCCAAAGGCAGAGAGCAACATAGATAGATCTAGAGATTGTCATACTGACTGAAGTAAGGCATACAAGAGAAGGAGAAATATTGTATGGTATCCTGTATATAGGGCTTCCCTGGTGGCTCAGAGGTTAAAGCATCTGCCTCCAATGCGGGAGACCCGGGTTCGATCCCTGGGTCGGGAAGATCCCCTGGAGAAGGAAATGGCAATCCACTCCAGTATTCTTGCCTGGAGAATCCCATGGATGGATCGCAAAGAGTCGGACACGACTGAGCGACTTCACCTCACCTCACCTCATCCTGTATATATGGAATCTAAAAAGACATGCTGCAAATGAACTTATTTACAGGACAGAAACAGACTCACAGACTTAAGAGAACAGATTCATGGTTGTCTGGGGGAACGATTGAGGGAGGGGATAATTACGGAGTTTGGGATGGATATGTACATGCTGCTGTATTTAAAATGGATAACCAACAAGGACTTACTGTATAACACAGGGAACTCTGCTCAGTGTTATGTGGCAGACTGGATGGGAGGGGAGTTTGGGGGAGAATGGATACATGTATACATATGGCTGAGACGGCTGAGTCCCTTCGCTATTCACCTGAAACTATCATAACATTGTTAATCGGCTATACAAAATAACAAGTTTAAAAAAGTAAAAGCAAAAGTAAAATGCATAGACAGATTTGCAGTTTCCTGCCCCTACGTGTGCCTAAGAATTTTCCAGAGGTTGCCTTAAGCGCATCAAGAATTGGTCTCGGTCCTCACTTGCTGTTAAGCTGGCTGGCCCAGCCTTCTGAACTGCTGGTGAGAGGCAGGCTGTGTTCTGATCATCCACACCACGGCATTTTATTCCAGATCCCTGGGCCTTCACTCTGCAGAGCTGTGAGTCTGTCACAGCCATCTCAGAGCAGGTCACCTTTGGGTGACCCTGAGCAATAATGCTTTTTTTTGGCAGGGGGGAGGAGAGGAGAGGGGGATATTAGTTCTCTACATTTTTCTCACATGAGGTCCCTGAAGGCTGAAAGCTCAGGGTTGTGGCTCAGGCGCCGTTGTTAGAGTTCCTTTTGCCCAGCCGTCTTCTCTGGCTTGAGCCCCTCATATAGCTGTAACACCCCAGGCCACGGTTGTCCATCTCTAGGGCCGGATTGAATTCTCTTTGTTCCACCTTGGAGTGGCCCTGAAGGAGAACCACAGAAGGCAGTAGCAGATGCCCTTGGTGCTCTCAAAGCCGTGGGGGCACCGCCGTCTGCAAGGACAGGGGCTGTCACACCCCGTGGGGAGGGTCCTGTGACTCAGATGGATAGCGTGTCCCAGCTGGGTGGCTCGGATCCCGGAGTGCCACTGACTTCTGTGAATGGGTCCTTTCAGTCCCCGCACACTGCCCCTTTTCTCCGCGAGGCACACGCAGCACCGCGGCGGTGGCCTGGGCTGGGTTCCCGCAACAGCTGCAAGGTGCATCTGGAGCCACCGGCTCCTCTCCTGCCTGGAGTCCTGGCTCTCGGGGACAGCCCTCTCTCTCATGGAGCCCATCTTTGTTCTCACTTCTGCTGGCAAAGCCCCAGAGCACTGAGAGTCTGGTGACCCCTCACCTACATAGATGGGTCCCGGGGGACTCTGTAGCCCTCATTTAAGTTGAGTGGCAGGAGCAGAGGAGGAGGGGGAGAGCATTAATCACCCCCACATGCCTGATGCGCTGAGCACCATCTCTGCTCCCCGCAGTAGCTTCACAGACCAAGGTTTTCTGTTATCTTCCTTCATCTAATAAAAAGAAACTTGTGTTTCTATTCTGCAGATGGCCTTTATTCTCCCCCCTTAAGGCTCACAGAGTGGGGCAAATTATATATTTTGTCAGTTTTTCTGCATTTTAATTTTAAAGCACTTTTGTTGAGGTATATTATATGTATATACAATAAATTGCACATATTTAAAGTGTATAATTTGATAACTTTTGATATATACCTGTATCTGTGAAATTGTAGCCACAAATAAAGATAATGAACGTATCTATCACACCAAAAAATTGACTTCTGTGCATGTTTGTACTCTTTTTTATTGTCTGGCTTCTTTCCCTCAGCATGATTAGTCTGAAATGTATCCTTGCTATTGTATGTGTTAAGAACTCATTCTTTTTCTTTGCTGAGTAATATTCCAATGTGCAGGTATATGGGTATGATTATTCAGCCACAAGTTGATGGATATTTGAGTTATTTCCAATTCCAGGCTGTTATAAATGAAACTGCTACGAAAATCCATTTATAAGTCTTTGTATGGATATATGCTTTTTAAAAGCTATTTCTTTTGCATTGGGGTATAGCCAATTGACAATGTTGTGATAGTTTCAGGTGAATAGCAAGGGGACTCAGCCATATGTATACATGTATTGGACATATGCTTTTGCTTAAATTAGACAATACCCAGGAATGAAACAGCTGGGTCATATGGAAGTCTTTAATTCTTAAAGAAACTGCCAAACTGTTTTCCAACATGATCGCTGTTCATCTCATTGGACCACATTGATTTCTCTTCGCTCTACCTCTGGGTGGCCCTGAAGGAGAACCACAGATGGCAGCAAATACCCTTGCTGTTTTACATGTTCCATTTCCACACGTCTTCACTCACGCTTGGTATAATCAGCCTTCTCAAGTAGGTAGCTAGTACATGTCATTTGGGTTTTAATTTGCATTTTTCTAAAGTTGAATTCTGTGAAGCATATTTTCATGTGCATTGTCAACATCTATATATGTTCTTCAATGAAGTGCTCATTCAACTCTTTGCCATTTATTTATTTAGTTATTTTCTTCTTAGTTTTGAGAGATCTCTATATATTCTGGATACAAATCCTTTATTAGATATGTGTTTTACAGATATTTTCTCCCAATCTATGATTTGTCCTTTTATTCCCTTAAAAGTGTCTTTTTTAAAGCTTTTAAAAAATATTTATTTATTTGGCTGAGCTGGATCTTAGTTGCATTGTATGGGATCTAGTTCCCTGACCAGGGATCAAACCCAGGCCCCCTGCATTGGGAACAAATAGTTTTAGCCACTGGACCATCAGGAAAGTCCCTAAAAGTGTCATTGAAAAGCAGAAATTCTAAATTTTTGATGAAGTTCAATTTATCAGTTTTTTTTCTACTTTAGATCATGACTTTGATGTCATGTCTAAGAAATCTTTGCATAACTTAAGGTCAAAAATATTTTTACCCGTGATTCCTTCTATAATTTTAAGTATTACATTAAGATCTTTGATGTTTTTTGAGTTACTTTTTTAAAAATAGGAAGTATGGATCAAATTTAAAGTAGAAAATGTGGACCAGGAGTGAATTCTCCAGGTCAAAATGGAGTGGGTAGCCATTCCCTTCTCCAGGGGATCTTCCCAACCCAAGGATTAAACCCAGGTCTCCCACATTGCAGACAGATTCTTTACCATCTGAGCCACCAGGGAAGCCCCTTTAAAATAGAAAATGTGGATCAAATTTCTTTCCTTTTCTTTTTTTCCATTTTTTGGCATATAGATATACCCTACTCTAGTACCTTATATTGAAAAGACTATCTTTTCTCCACGGAATTGTCTTTGTACCTTGTAAAAAGTCAGGTGTCCATATATATGCATGTCTATTTCTGGGTTGTCTATTCATTGATTTATTTATCTTGCCACTAATACCAAAATGTCTTGAAATCAGGCACTGTTAGTTCTCACATTTTGTTTCTTTTTCGAAGTTGTTCAGGTTATTCTAGATCTTTTGCATTTCCATAAGAATTTTAGAACTAACTTGTTTAGATTTCATCAGGATTGTATGAATCTATAGGTCAGTTTGGGGAAAATTAATATAACAATTATAAGTTTTTTGACCCATATCTATCTATTGATATCTGTACCTGTCTGTGTAGTTAGGTTTTAATTTCTCTCAACAATGTATTATAGCTTTCAAGGTGCAGGTATTGCATATTTTTTATTAGTTTTCTTCTAAGTATTTAAAATTTTTATACTATTGCAAATAATCTTCCTGCTGTTTACTTGCTAAGTTATGTCCAACTTTTTTGTGACCCCATGGACTACGGCCCACTAGGCTCTTCTGTTCATGGATTCCTCCAGGCAAGAATACTGGGTAGCTATTTCCTTCTCCAGAGGATCTTCCTGACCCAGGGATTGAACCCACATCTCCTGCATTGGCAAGCAGTTTCTTTAATGCTGAGGCAACCAGGGTAATGGATCAATGGACTGGTTCAAAATTGGGAAAGGAGTACATTAAGGCTGTATATTGTTACCCTGCTTATTTCACTTCTATGCATAGTACATCATGCAAAATGCTGGGCAGGATAAGTCACCAGCTGGAATTAAGATTGCCAGGAGAAATATCAACCACTTCAGATGTGCAGATGATACCATTCTAATGGCAGAAAGCAGAGGAACTAAAGAGCCTCTTGATGAAGGTGAAAGAGGAAAGTGAAAAAGCTGGATTAAAACTCAACATAAGAAAAATTAAGATCATGGCATCTGATCCCATCATTTCATGACAAATAGATGGGGAAAAAGTGGAAACAACAACAGATTTTATTTTCTTGGTCTCCAAAATCACTGCAAACAGTGACTGCAGCCACGCAATTAAAAGACGCTTGCTCCTTGGAAGAAAAGTTATGACAAATCTAGTCAGCATATTAAAAAGCAGAGACATCACTCTGCCAACAAAGGTCCATATAGTCAAAGCTACGGTTTTTCCAGTAGTCATGTATGGACATGAGAGTTGGACTATAAAGAAGGCTGAGAGCCAAAGAATTGATGGTTTTGAATTATGGTGTTAGAGAAGACTCTTGAGAGTCCCTTGCTTGGACTGCAAGGAGATCAAACCAATCAGTCCTAAAGGAAATCAATCCTGAATATTCATTGGAAGGAATGATGCCGAAGTTGAAGCCCTGATACTTTGGCCACCTGACGCAAAGAGCTGACTCATTGGAAATGGCCCTGATGCTGGGAAAGATTGAGGGCAGGAGGAGAAGGATGAGATGGTTGGATGGAATCACCGACTCAATGGACATGAGTTTGAGCAAGTTCTGGGAGATGGTGAAGGACAGGAAAACCTGGCAAACTGTAGTCCATGGGGTTGCAGAGTCAGACATGACTTAGAAATTGAAAAACAACAACCAATTTCAATCAATTTTGATATCTTTTGTGGGGTCTTTTGTGATATCTTTTGTTTTCTCCTCTGATATATTTTCTACATAGACAATCATGTCATCTACAAAAAAAGATACTATCACCTTCTCTGTTTCAATCTGGTTGCTTTTTATTCCTTTTTCTTCACTTATTGCAATAGCAAAAAACTTCCAGTACAGTGCTGACTAGAAATGATAAACAAATATCCTTGCCTTGTTTCTCATCTCAAGAGAGTAAGCATTCAGGCTTTTACCATTAAATATGATGTTAGTTGTTGGTTTTTCATAGTGTCATTATAGATTGAAGAAGCTGTCTTGTATTTCCAGCCTGCTAAGAAATGTTTCTCTTTACTTTATTTTATTTTTTCTGAACTCTCAAAAATTTATTTGGGAACATGTTTCTCTTTTTAATCATGGATAAATGATGGATTTTTGTCAATTGGGGCATCTATTGAAATGATTGACTTCCATGACGGCTCAGATGGTAGCATCTGTCTACAATATGTGAAACCAGGAATCAGTCCCTGGATCAGGAAGACCTCCTGGAGAAAGAATGGCAACCCACTCTAGTATTCTTGCCTGGAAAATCCCATGGATGGAGGAGCCTGGTAGGCTACAGTCCATGGGGTCACAAAGAGTCAGATACAACTTCACTTTCATTTTCATTGAAATGATCATACAGGGTTTTCTCTATTTTTTACTATGGTGTGTTCATGTGCTCAGTCTTTCAAGCATATCCAACTCTTTGCAGCCCCATGAACGGTAACCCGCCAGGCTCCTCTGCTCATGGAATTTTCCAGGCAAGAATACTGGAGTGGGATGCCATTTCTTACCTATATCTCCTGCATTGGTGGATTCTTTACCACTAGTGCCATCTGGGAAGCCCTCTAATATGGTGAATTATTTCAAATGTTACTATGGTGAATGGTTTCAAATGTTAAACCAGCTTTACACTCCTGGGATAAACCTCTCCTGGTGATGTCATATTATCTTTTTTATACCTTGTTGGATTTGGATACTAGCTTATTTACAATTTTTTCATTCAAGTTCATGAGAGACATTGGTCTTTGTTTTGTTTTCTCCTAATGTCTTTGATTTTATCAGGGTACCACTGAAAGTGTTCCTTCCTCCTTTATTTAATAGAAATGTTTAGAATAATTTACAGATGAAGATGTCTGAGTCTGTTTTTTCTTTACTGAGATTTTTTTTATTACAAATTTAATTTCTTTAATAGATATAGGGCTTTTCAGGTTATTTCTTCTTGAGAGACTTTAATAGTTTGTCTCTCAAGGAAATTGTGCTTTTCACATTAAGTTGTTTAATTTATTGGTATAGTCAGTTCAGTCAGTCAGTTCAGTCACTCAGTCGTGTCCGACTCTTTGCGACCCCATGAATTGCAGCACACCAGGCCTCCCTGTTCATCACCATCTCCCGGAGTTCACTCAGACTCACGTCCATCGAGTCAGTGATGCCATCCAGCCATCTCATCCTCGGTCGTCCCCTTCTCCTGCCCCCAATCCCTCCCAGCATCAGAGTCTTTTCCAATGAGTCAACTCTTCTAGATGTGTATAAGAGACAGGCATAGAAGTTAAATAAGCAGGGTGACAATATACAGCCTTGACGGACTCCTTTTCCTATTTGGAACCAGTCTGTTGTTCCATGTGCAGTTCTAACTGTTGCTTCCTGACCTGCATACAGATTTCTCAAGAGGCAGGTTAGGTGGTCTGGTATTCCAATCTTTTTCAGAATTTTCCACAGTTTATTGTGATCCACACAGTCAAAGGTTTTGGCATAGTCAATAAAGCAGAAATAGATGTTTTTCTGGAACTCTCTTGCTTTTTCCATGATCCAGCGGATGTTGGCAATTTGATCTCTGGTTCCTCTGCCTTTTCTAAAGCCAGCTTGAACATCAGGGAGTTCACAGTTCACGTATTGCTGAAGCCTGGCTTGGAGGATTCTGAACATTACTTTACTAGCATGTGAGATGAGTGCAATTGTGTGGTAGTTTGAGCATTCTTTGGCATTGCCTTTCTTTGGGATTGGAATGAAAACTGACCTTTTCCAGTCCTGTGGCCACTGCTGAGTTTTCCAAATTTGTTGGCAGATTGAGTGCAGCACTTTCACAGCATCATCTTTCAGGATTTGAAAGAGTTCAACTGGAATTCCATCACCTCCATTGGTATAGAGGTGTTCATAATATTCCCTTATTGATCTCTTCATATCTGTAGAATTTGTATTGATGTTATTTATTTCACTCCTAATATTACTATTTTGATTCTTGCCTTTTGTTTTCTCATCAGTCTGGCTAGAGGTTTTATTGATTTTTCTCTATTGTTTTCCTATTTTGTCATTCATTGATTTTTATTCTGATATTATTTCCTTTTACTGATTATAGGTTAATTTGCTCTTTTTTTAATATTCTTAAATTGAAAGCTGAAGTCATCTTTGACTTGAGCCCTTTCTTTCTTCATAATATTAATGCTTGGTTCTATAAATTTCATCCAAGTAGTACTGCTTTCGGAGAAGGCAATGGCACCCCACTCCAGTACTGTTGCCTGGAAAATCCCAATGATGGAGGAGCCTTGTGGGCTTCAGTCCATGAGGTCACTAGGAGTCGGACACAACTGAGAGGCTTCACTTTCACTTTCATGCATTGGAGAAGGAAACGGCACCCCACTCTGGTACTCTTGCCTGGAAAATCCCAAGGACGGGGGGAGCCTGGTGGGCTGCTGTCTGTGGGGTCGCACCAAAGTGTTGGACACCACCGAAGTGACTTAGCAGCAGCTGCAGAGTGATAAAGTGTCTTTTCCATTCAGTTCAAAATAATTTTGTATTTTCATTTTTGATTCAGTATATATTTCAAATATAGTTTTCAAATATTTGGGAATTTTCCCAGAGATCTTTCTGTAATTGATTTCAAATTTAATTATATTATGGCCCAATAACATACTTTGTATGATTTGAATCCTTTTGAATTTTAAATTTATTGAGACTTGTTTAACGACCCAGATTATGGTCTATTTTTGGTAAATTTTTTGTATTCATTTGAAGAGAATGTGTATTCTTATCTTGTTGAATGCAGTGTTCTGTAAATATCAATTAGGTCAAATTAGTTGATTGTGCTATTCAAATCTTCTATGATCTTGCTTGCTTTATTGAAAGATTGATATTAAAATCTCTGATTACAGCTATTGATTGGTTTATTGGTCCTTGCAGTTCTATCAGTTTTTGCTTCATATATTTTGAAATTCTATTATTAGGTGGATAAGTACTTAAGATCATTATATCCTCCCAATGAACTGATCCTTTCAATATTACACAATGACCTTCTTTACCCTTGTTAATATCTTTGCTCTGACGTTTACTTTTTCTAATACTGATATAACCACAACAACTTTCCTTTGATTAGTGCAAAACATTGATAATTAGTGCTGATTAGTGTTTTTTTTTATGCCTTTACTTTTAAGCATTCTGTGTTGTATACCTAAAATGTGTTTCTTCCAGGCAACATATCTTTCTTTCTTTTTTTTTTTTTTTGCTTATCAGCCATTAGTCATTATTGTTTTGTTATTTTAGTGCTTGCTTTAGATTTTTTAATATGTACCTTTGGTTAATCACAGTCTACCTATCTTCAAGTGACTTTATAAAACAAAACACTTATAGAACAAGAACTTTAAAGTAGTATACATTTGACCTTTGAACAGTGTGGGGGTAGGGCACCAACCTTATAGACAGTGAAAATTACATGTATAATTTATATTTCAGCCTCTGTGTATGCAGTTCCTTCATATCTATAATTCTTCCATATCCAGGGTTCCATATCTGTGAAATTAACCAAACTTGGATCATGTAGTCCTATACTACTGAAAAAGAATTCACATACAAGTAGTCCTGCCCAGTTCAAATTCACATTGTTCTAGGGTAGTTACATTTCTCCTCTTCCATTCTTTGGGCAAATTTTATCATACTTTCACTTTTATACATGTTATAAATTTTAAAACATTCTTATGACTTTGATTTAAACAGTCAATTATCTTCCAAACAGATTTAAATAGTTAGAAAGAAATTATTATATTTACTTATGTAGTTATCATTTCCAATGCTTTTTTTTTTTCTTTCCTTTTTATGGATCAAGATTTCCATCTGGTAGTATATTCCTTTTGTTTGACAGACTTTCTTTAATGTTTCCTGAAGTTTGAGTCTGCTGATGGTACATTCTTCTAGCTTTGTAACTCTGAAAAAGTATTTTTTAACTTTGTTTTGAAAGGTAGTTTCACTGGGTATATAATTCTAGGTGGTGGCTTTTTTTTTTTTTTTCCTTTCACTATTTTAAAGATGTTACTTCACTGTCTTCTCACTTCTTTTGATTGTGATGAAAAATATTTTGTCTTGTCTTTGTTTCTTTGTAAGATATCTCCCTAACCCTCACCTCCAGGTTGCTTTAAAAGCCTTCCCTTTAGCATTGATTTTAAACAATTTGAGCACAATTTTCCTCGATGTACATTTCTTCATGTTTGTTGTGCTGGGGGTTTATTGTGCTCTTGTACTGCTGCTAAGTCACTTCAGCTGTTGGAAAAAAATTTGGCTATTGTTTTTCCAAGTATTATTTTTCTTCCTTCTCTCTCCTTCAGGGGCTACAATTAAATGCACAGTAGACTGCTTGAAATTGTCTCAAGCTCATTTTAGAAAATTATTTTTTCTCTACGTGTTTAATTTGGAGTAGTGTCTATTTATATGTCTTCATGTTTACTAATCTTTTCTTCCACAATTTATAACACACCATTAATTCTGTCTAGTATAGTTTTTATTTCAGACACTGTAGTTTTCATCTGCAGAAGTTTTATTTGAGTATATTTAATATCTCTCGTGTCTCTACTTAACTTTCTGAACATATGGAAATAAGTTATAAGAACTGTTTTAATGTCTTTTTCTGCATTTCTAACATCTGTGCCTATTCTGGGTTGGTTTCAATTGATTGATCTTTTTCCTCATTATGGGTCATATTTTCCTACTTCTTCTAATGTCTTTTAGTTTTTGGTTGGATGCCAGACATTGTGAATTTTACCTTGTTGATTGCTGGCTGGATATTTATTTATGCATTCTTAAAAATATATTTGATCTTTTTCTGGGATAAATTTCAGTTGGAAATACTTTGATCCTTTTTAGTTTTGTTTTTAAGATTTATTAGGCAGCACCAGAGATGTAGACTTAATTAGTATAGAATTAATTCTGCTAATTCTGGTGTTTCTTACTCCATCTTTGCCAGAAGTGGAAATTCTTCTGACAGTTTTTAATTTGGGGAAAACTACTAAAAATCTAAAGGAAAATTATACCACCCAAGATGCCAGCATTCAGGAGTCAACTCTGGGTCAATTAATGTTTCATTCTTCTTAGCTCTCTGGATAGTTTGCTGCTGCTGCTGCTGCTAAGTCGCTTCAGTCGTGTCCGACTCTGTGTGACCCCATAGACGGCAGCGCACCAGGCTCCCCTGTCCCTGGGATTCTCATATTTAATGGCAACTGGAGTGGGTTGCCATTGCCTTCTCCAATGCATGAAAGTGAAAAGTGAAAGTGAAGTCACTCAGTCGTGTCCAACTCTTTGCGACCCCATGGATTGCAGCCTACCAGGCTCTTCCATCCATGGGATTTTCCAGGCAAGAGTACTGTTCCCTAATTTTCCTTATTAATAAATACATATATATCCAGAAATAATAATCCACATTCTCATTCTTTTACAGAATTTAATCATTTCTTTTCTTTTAGTTCATGTAAGGAATTTATACACCTTTTCAGTTTTTCTGTTCTATTGATGCTGGGAAAGGGGTATATTTAAGCAACATTGTAAGTGACAAAATTTTGAGACTGCCCATGTCCATATGTTCCAGTTTCTATTGTTGTGTAACATATTACTTGAAAGCTAAATGCCTTAAAATTTAGAATTATATTTATGAATTATGTGAGTTGGGAATTCGTGCAGAACATTGTGGAGTTGACTTATCTACCATTCTTAATATCCAGCACCTGGACTTGGACGTCTCAATGGCTAGATGTAGCTCAACGACTGGGAGCTGAAATCACTGGAAATATCTTACTTACATAGTTAGCAGTTGATATTGGCTGTCATCTGGAAGCTCATTGGGGCTGTCAATCAAAATATTTAAACATAGTCTCTCCCTGTGGCCTTGGTTCTCTCACAGTGACCTCAGGTAGTTGGACTTCTACATTGTGTCCCAGAGAACAAGGTCAAAACTGTATTGCCTTTAATGATCTAGTCTTGGAAGACACACATCATTATTTCTATTTTACTCTATTGGCTAAAACAGTCACTGCTGTTGCTGCTGCTGCTAAGTTGCTTCAGTCGTGTCCGACTCTGTGTGACCCCATAGATGGCAGCCCACCAGGCTCCCCCGTCCCTGGGATTCTCCAGGCAAGAACACTGGAGTGGGTTGCCATTTCCTTCTCCAATGCATGAAAGTGAAAAGCGAAAGTGAAGTCGCTCAGTCGTTTCTGACTCTTAGCGACCCCATGGACTTCAGCACACCTGGCTCCTCCATCCACGTGATTTTCCAGGCAAGAGTACTGGAGCAGGGTGCCATCGCCTTCTCCACAAGCCCACCTAAATCCAAATGAGGGAACTAGGCTCCATCTCTTAATAGAGCATTAGCAAGGTCGCATCACAGAAGTACATGTGAGGTATGAGATACGTTTGTGGTCATCTTTGGAAAACAAAATCTGCCATACCTGCCTTTGGTCACAAAATTCACATCCACTTTCACATGCATTCAGTCACCCCTTCCCCCAAGACTTGCAAAGTTTCATCCCATTGTGGTGTCAATTAAAACGTCTAAGATCTTGTCAACTAAATTAAGTCCAGGTGACAATGCGGCTTCTCTGGAGCAATTCTTCTTTTCCTAAAAGCTATGAACTAAAGGCACAAGTTATCCATCCTTTCCCACCACATCCAGGTGAGACAAGGATAATCACTATTGTCCTCTCATTCAAAAAGAGGAAAAACGAAATATACACAAATCTCTTTTGAGATGAGCCCTTTTTCTTCTTTGGGATGTCTCCTAGGCTGTGTAAGAGACTTAGATTTATTGAACAGAGAAGAATTTGCGAGGAATGCCCTTAAGTACTGAGAAGTACTTTAGTCTGTTTGAACTTCCATGACACATTGGTTTTGAGCTAAGATCCTAGAAAAGAGTTTTATAGTCACAACCTTGGTTTCATATTTATCCTGAAATGTTTTCATCTTAACACCCTGGATTTGATCTTCACCCTGAGGCCATTTTTGTTTTTGAGCATTTTCTACTGTGAGAGAATGGAGATGATAATCAGTTTTATTTTCAGATTGAACAAGTCCTAGATCTTTCATATTTCCTTTAAATTTTCTTTAACATCGAGGGTTTTCTTTTCTGTGCATGTGTGCTCAGTGGTGTCCAACTCTTTGCAGCCTCATGGACTGTAGCTCTCTAGGGTTGTCCGTCAGATTTCCCCAGGCAAGAGTATTGGAGTGGGTTGCCATTTCCTTCCCCAGGGGTTCTTCCTGACCCAGGGATTGAACCCACATTTCCTGCATCTCCTGCATTGCAGATGGATTCTTTATCACTGAACCATCAGGGAAGCCCATTTTCTTTTACTTGTCTGAAATAACTCAGTTGGTACTTTAGCATTTTGCTTGGAAATCCCTTTGACCACACCTACTAATTTATTGGGTTTTCTTCCTGACCCAGGGATCGAACCCACATTTCCTGCATCTCCTGCATTGCAGATGGATTCTTTATCACTGAACCATCAGGGAAGCCCATTTTCTTTTACTTGTCTAAAATAACTCAGTTGGTACTTTAGCATTTTGCTTGGAAATCCCTTTGACCACACCTACTAATTTATTGGGTTTATTTTGTTTTTTCATGTCACTGCAAAAATAATTGCATTACAAACAGTTTTGCTAAACTTCCTACCACTCCATAACAAGGGTCATCTTTTTTTTTCTCCCCAGTTCTGAACTTTTTCTCAATAGCTCCTCAAGACTGTTTCATACTTATTCAGCACAGCAATGACTGCTCAGGTTCAAGGAGAAGAGAATGAGGCGGTCTTGAAGGCAATAAGGCCAGGTCCTGCTGGCCAGTAGAAGAGCAACTGAGATGGGAAGCACTCCTGCAGCCACTTTTGGAAAAGTTCTGTCTACTGGGATGTCCAAACAGAATGAAGTTTTTGGCCAACCCAAATATAACAATTTCAGTGCTTGCGGGCAAGAGAGGCTTACCACCATATGCAAAAAGCTCACAAGAAGACACTATCATTGGATAAAACTGATGCCTACTCCAAATTGGGCACAAAAATTGCACAACTGGGCTTCTCTCTCATCCATCTTCTTAAAATGATGCTTATCATAAGATGGGGTTGCTATGGTGAAGGCAGAGGAGGAATACTGAAAAGAAATGGTAAAAAGTAGAAGTCATCATATTGTCTCAAAGTCGCTAAGATAACATAAGCTAGAATAGCCTCAACTTTTCTCTTTATTACTCTATACCTCAAGGAGTCTATGGCCATTGAATAAAGAACCCTGCATTAATAAAACGGTTCAGTGGAGATCTTTTATTATCTCGTAATAAAAGATTATTTGTCACCTACTATGCTTTCATATTTCAGTGCTTGCTTTATTAGCATTTAATGAACATCAACATTGTGCCATTTACTGCACTTGATACTAGAGCTGTGAAAAATGTGGTTCTTGACCTGAATTAGCTCAGAGTGATAGCCAAAGAGAAACCTGTTAACAAATAATTTGAATATGCCTGGGTAGTTTCTAGGAAAGACTCTTTAAAAAGCAACTAAGGGGAGGTAGAAAGGTCAAGAAAGATCTAATTGTAGGGTAGATATCTAGAGTATTGTTGATAATTGAGTTAATTCATGAAAAATAAAAGTTAACTTCCAGGTAGAAAGGCAGGCTATGTAAACAGTATTCTTGGCAGAAGAAACTACAAATGCAAGAGGACACAGTCATGAAAGGGCTTAGCTTGTTTAAAAAGGATGAGTAATTTGGTAGGACTGGAGCATAGGAATCTTAATGCTAAGTGAGAGGTGAGGCTGGAGAAGGTTGGAGCTAGATTGCAATGGACTTTGAACACTTCTTCATGGAATATGGTGCTTATTTTATGGGCACTGAGCAGCCAATAAATGTTCTTATGAAGAAAATGATCAGTTTTGGTAGGACTGGAGCCTAGGAATCTTAATGCTAAGTGAGAGGTGAGGCTGGAGAAGGTTGGAGCTAGATTGCAATGGACTTTGAACACTTCTTCATGGAATATGGTGCTTATTTTATGGGCACTGAGCAGCCAATAAATGTTCTTATGAAGAAAATGATCAGGAAGAGAGAGGATGCTGATGGCAGTAGAAGGGTAAAAGATAAGACCAGATGGCAAAAAGAATGCTTAGGAAGTTGTTGGCATAGTATAGGGTTGAGAAAAGCAGGTCTTATTCTAAGACAGTGACAGTGGGGCTTCAGGGAAGGGGTAAGGTTCAGAAGCTTATTGTCAAGCATTTGGAGTCTGATTGAATGTGAGGAAGCTCAGTGAACAGTGATACAATTGACTGAAACCAAGACTATAGTAGAGGAATGAAATAAATCTGTAGGAAGAAAGAGTAGGAAGATAGAGTTCAGTTGTGCCTATGATGCCTTTGGGATATTCAAAAAGAGTTGTCTGAGACATAATTGGAAATATGGATCTGGTTGAAACCGAAGAAGGAGTTGAGATCATGGGTGTTCTCAAGTTTTAAGTTATATAAATTTGGGGGCTTGAGATTTGTTATTGTGCTGAAATAGTGTATGACAACTATTGACAAACCTTTGTCCATCTTTAAACTTTTCATCATTTCTAAAGGTTCAACATGTCTTCTGAAGAACGTGTAGGGAGGGCTTGGCGACCAGCTGGTAATAGGGATCAAAAGATGACTAGTGGGTTGAATTCAGGTCAAACCCCAGTATCCTGGTGATATGTCCCTGACTGAGCTACTGATGTATAATTTAATATCAGTATCCCATTCACTTCCTACGAGGAAAAAACAGCTCATGTAGAAGATACTTCATATTAAGGATGAGCAAGAGGGTCCAGTAATGAAAGGAGAAAATAATTTATCAGAAACCTCAGCTAATAATAATAGTGACCACTGCACAAAACAGCCGTGCATTTACTGGCAGCCAAGGAAAGGAGGAAAACGTGGTGAGTTTTTATACTCCTGGAGTTCCTCCTTGAATTAAGTGGTAGGAAAGCACATTGCCCCATTTATCAGAACAGACAATCTACTTTCCTAGTATCTAATTCAAGAAGAAACTCAAAGAATAGCGATACAAAAAAATCTTCAAAACCTACCTTGTAAAAACCGCATATCATTCTTTATATTGTTCTGTGGTTGAAACTAAGCTCATAATGTTAGATCTTATTTTTGTGAAGCCATTTCCATTCAATGTGGTATTATTTACCCCTTACAAATCCACTCCTTCACCTCTTATACAGAAAGGCTAGGCAACTGACAGAAGATGGGGATGTTTAGCTCCAGGGACTGTAGCTCAGTGAGAACAGCATAGATTAGTGGATAAGAATACAATTCCAAGAGAAGTAGAGAAAATGCATTTTCAAACTGTGTTGAAGTGGCTGCTGAGAAAAAACAACTTCTGAGACAATAGCCCCTCCCCAGCTCAGGAAGCAAGGCTGATGACTCCAGGCATTAGCTATGGCTGGGGCTTCTCACAGCTCTGCAGGAAAAAAGGACAAGCTGTGAGAGGATGAGTTGCTAGATACAGAATCAAGGAAAGAGAGTTTCCAGGCAGACTTTGTCAGTCAGAAGTCCCTGTAGGCCGGGTGTTCTGACCAGTAGGAAAGACCCATGGGAAGCCGCAGTTCCAAAACACAGACATGTGCCAGCTACTCCTGGATTTTCTTCTAGTTCCCAGATCCTTCCCCAAGGTGGAGAAGGCCGGGCTATGAAGTACGAGTGTCAACTACGTTGCATCTCCTGTATCAAAGTCATATGGTTGGTAGTAGCTGCCTCAACATTATGTTAAGATTTCTGAGGCCCCACCTTGGCCCAAAAGGAAAGAGTATCATTATTGAATAGCAATGTCTGCCCTAGAGTAATTAATAGAAATGAATCCTATACTTATTATTAATGTAAACAATCAATATTTGTATATTAATGGACACAAATAAAATTAATCAGTATAATCAATATTTACATATTTACCATCCTTGCTGATGGCACAACAGAAACAATTGCACATGGGCTTTCTAGTCAGTCCTGTTCATGAACTTCATTGTGTCCCCCACAAATTCTTGTGTTGAAGCCCTAATCTTCATGGTGACGGCATTTAGAGATAGTGCCTTTAAAGAGATAATTAAGTTTAAATAAGATCATGAGGAAAATCCTAACCCAATAGAGCTTCCTCTCTCTCCATCAGAGAAAAGGCCCAGTGATGACACAGCATGAAGCTGGTGGCCTGCTGGCCAGGAAGGAAAGCCTCCTTAGAAACCAACCCTGGCAGCTCAAGCTTGCTTGGACTTGTGGCCTCCAGAACTATGAAAAATAGGTTCCTACAGTTTAAGCCATCTGATGTGTGGTAGGCTGTCATGCAGCCTGAGGGGACCATGCAGAGCTGAATCAAGCATCCAGGGACTGTTGATGTCACCAGAAGAGGGTGGCAGAAAGGTAAGAGTGGTAACTCACCCTAGAATCCCCCCTCTCCAACTCTTACCTACACCTTTGTGCTAGAAGGAGAAATCCCGTGGCCTGATGTTGCTATTAATTTGTGTACTAGCTGTAATCCTCATGTGTGCCCTGAAGGAGCCACCTGCAATATACATGTTTTGGGGTGAAAACTAATGGGTTAAAATGTGCAGACTCTGGCAGGCTCTTACAAACGCAAGCTTCGTCGATGACCAGAGAGATAAGGTAAATGAGTGAAACCTAATGTATGTGTGGCAAGAAGACTTGGTGGGGACTGTGGCCACCTGGAAGTCAAGTGTGTGTGCGTGTGTGTGTGTGTGTGTGTGAGTGTGAGAGAGAGAGAGAGAGAGAGAGAGAGATGGGGTAAAGGAGACCCTCACATTTATCTGTGGCTAAATTCATCCAGTTGGCAACAGATCTTCAATGTCTGAATGTAGGAAGCCAGGGCTGATATAGCCCTTGGACAACCCTTCCCAGTATGCCAGCTGCATACTTCGGAGAGACACTGAGGTGAGCATTGCAGTTGCAAATGCTTGCAGGGACCAGGGAAGAAGAGCCACGCAACTGAACTACCAGATGAAGAGAAGGCAAAAGGGATGTTTAGTTGTGAGCATGAGAAAGTCAAATCCATGTCATGAGTGTTAGATAGTCAAACCCATGTCGTCTTCTCCAGGGAGGTCAGCCCAGCTCTGCAAGGTAACAGAAGGCTCCTCCAGCATTCATAGGCAGAACCAAAATTGTTCTAAAGAAGCCACTTTGTATTTGTTCGTCAGCTTGACCAGATTTTCAACAGAAATTTCAAGCATTCTAGCTATCTAATGGAAGGATGAGATGATGTTGACTCGGAAAGTTTGAGTTCCTGCTTTTACTTTAATAGTCAGGCTAAACTTGATTCTGGCCAGGAACCAGTATGCCTAGGCTGACTGAGATGAGCTGGCTAGAGAAGGACTTTGCAAGTAGTGTAATGAATTGCCCTGTTGAATGGTGATATTCACTCATGTCCATCTGGATGCTGAATAGCCTCTGCTGAATATGACTTGAATTTAGTGCAGTTGATATTGAGCTGCTCTTTCTGAGAGTAATTGGACATCTGGTTCATGGCCAGGCCTCTGAAGTCAGGAAGACGATGTCATGAGTGCATTAAAAATTACTTGTCTCATGTCTGGCAGCTGGATCTCTGAGTACCTAAGAGCTGAATTACACTTACCAGGGGTTGGTTGGGTGTGTGCATGCTAAGTCACTTCAGTCGTGTCCCACTCTTTGAGACCCTATGGACTGTAGCCCATCAGGCTCTTCTGTCCAAGGGATTCTCCAGGCAAGAATACTGGAGCAGGTTGCCACGCCCTCCTCCGGGGCATCTTTCTGACCCAGGGATCGAACCCGCATCTCCTGTGGCTCCTGCATGGCTGGCAGATTCTTTATCACTGAGCCACCAGGGAAGCCCAGGGGTTGGATACCAAACAGGAAACCAGGACCAGCCCTGCTTAGGTCACCTAAGGTTAACATTTGCTCAGTTAGAGCTCCCTTCCTTCCCAGAGTCACTTAACTTAGAGCTGTGACCTTTAGGGAGGTGACACCCGTCTCATTTTCCTATGTGGACCAGGAAGGGAAAGTGTCAGTTGTGAGGGAAAAATACCCATTAAATAAATGTGTACATGCCAGCCAGACTGAATCATGAAACCAAATGTGCTTCTGAACTTGGCATTATTTTAAAGGCTGAAGTGCAGAATTGCTTCAGATAAAAGTTTGTTTAATTCTCAATTAGGAATTGTTTTTATGCAGTGTCAGGGGCTGAAGACTTTTATGAGCTGAGCTATTGATTGAAATGATGGCTTCATTGGGTGCCAATTGAGTGATCTTTTGATTCCCTGCCCATTAACATGCTAATGGTTAGAGGTACAGCCCCTCTCAAAGGCGCCTGTTCTTCCAAGGATGGATGTCTCTGACCTCGCACAGTTCTCTCCAGAGGCTGGGGAGGAGGGGTGTCTGGAGCTCATCAATGGTCTCATTAGCATATTGTTGCTCAGCTCCCAAGAGTGATAAATTTAAAGAACATGGAACACAATTAGCCAGATATTTTAAAGGTTACAAATGGTGGGCAGGTTCTAAGAATGTCTGGTTCTCCATGTCAAGGGCATCTAAGTCAGCCCTGGGAGCAGCTGGAGCCCAAAGGCCAGGCCTCTCTGTGTGCAGAATTTACATAAGCTTTGAAGATATTTTTAGCTTCCTGCTCTCACTCCTCTTAATATTCTCCTGCTTCTCTGTCTCACAAAGGGGGAAGGCGGCAAGCTGAGGATTCTGAGCTTTTGGTCTTCACAAGCTCTGATGTTGTTTTCTTTTTCAGATCTTCTGGGGATAAGCAGAAGCAGAAATTGATGCAGAAGTGTAAGCTGGCTGTACTTGAAGCCCTTCTGTGTGGGCACCGGGGAGGGTGCAGTCACTCCTTTGAGGAGTGATGTCTGTTCACTTGGGATTTTTTCATTTTGGAATGAGGTTAGCTGAGATGATACACATTCAAGTGCCTGGCGTAGTACTGACAAAAGTTTCCGTTTCTTCTCTCTCCTTCCCCCTTTGTCTAATTGGGACTCTGAATCAAGGTTATTGTGAAGACCACAGGGATCTGGAATGGTAAACATCCATTAATATTCATCATGCTTTCATTCAATAAGCATTGATTGAGATACACTAACATGCCAGGCATTGAGTTAGGTAGAATCCAAAATGATAGTGAAAAATGACTGGGGGCTTCCCTGGTGGCTCAGTGGTGAAGAGTCCATCTGCCAATGCAGTAGACAAGGGTTTGATCCCTGATCCGAGAAGATCCCACATGCCGCGAGGCAACTAAGCCTGTGTGCCTCAACCCCTGGGCCTGGGAAGCCACTGCAATGAGAAGCTCGTGCATTGCAAAGAGTAGCCTCCGCCCGCAGCAACTAGAGAAAGCCTGCTTAGCAAAGAAGACCTGCACAGCCAAAAAGCAAAAAAGACTGGGATGCTCTCGGGAGTCTAGCACGTGTACACGCAAGAATGTGTGTGCATGCACATGTATGTGCCCGTGCATGTATGCACATGCATGTGTAAGGGGGCGTGGGGGCCTTGTGCAAGTTGTTACTTCATGAAAATAACAAGTAAGTTCATTGTGTGCCTTCACATCTCCTGTCTAAGGAATCTAGAAAAGATATATTGATGAGCCTATTTGCAGGGAGGGAATGGAGAGGCAGATGTAAAACATGGGCTCGTGAACACAGTAGGGGAGGGAAAGAGTGGGACGGATGGAGAGAGTAACATCAACATGTACACACTATCAGGTGTAAGATGAATAGCTGGTGAGAAGTTGCGGTGCAGTACAGGGAGCCCAGTCTGGCGCTCTGTGATGACCTGCGGGGATGGGATGGAGGAGGGGAGGGAGACTGGAGAGGGAGGTAACGTATGTATAATTATGGCTGATTTGTATTGTTGTAGGGCAGAAACCAGCACAACATTGTAAAAATTAAAAATACACATATTTAAATTAAAAATAGAAAAAAAACCCAAATAGTAGATAGTAGTAGTTATTTAATATTTTTTATCTTCTAACAGGAATACATGAAAAGTTGCCAATCCTTAAAAAGAGAGAACCAGAGACTCTCAGGGTTAAGAAGGCACTGCTCTGCCATGGAAGCCTGAGGCCTTGGTCCTGATCCTGTATGAGCGGCTGAGACATCTTTGGCAAGTCACTGTGCCCCAAGAGCTTCGGCCAGTGGTAGAGTACAGTAGCCTGGCAGCAGGAGATAAGCAGGAGAGGGCATGCCCTATATAAGCATGTCCTCAGTGTCCACCTTGTGGATTGAATCAAACAAGGTGATGGGCAGAATTCTGCTCTGGGCAGTGAGCTGTGGGCACTGGGTAAGATGATCTCAAGGTTCCTACATCACCAGCCCTCAAGAATTCAAGGGCACGAAGCCTCCCATCACTCTGCCCTGTGCTGTTCCCAGTAGGGTTAGTCTGCCATCACCAATAATTACATGTGGAAAATAACATGACAGTATAAACCTTTGAAAGAGAAAGTTGTTATTTCTATGACAGTGAGTCACAGGCTCTTTGAGAAAGCATTTGGTGAAGCATAAGTTACAAAGTTTGGATGAACCACTGACAGAATCTGCCTAGATCTAGCATCAGAAAGTCCAGGGCATTCAATGACCTGGTTTTCTCATCTCCGCAAAGTTAGGTTGTGGACCCTCGTCCCTGCCGACCTCTCTTCCCGCGTCCATTTGGTCACTGGATGTGCTATGTACAAACCCAGTGCTGAGCACGTGTCCTTTAATGAGGGAGACAGATGTGGGTGCTGACCTCAGGAGACGCTCCCTTTCGTACTTGCATCAGCTTCCACGGCTGTCCTTAGATCCTCCTTTGCCCTGAACTTGGAGAGTCAAGACTTCCAGGGGTCTTTGGACAGGAGTCTGCCCCAGGAGCCTGGCCGCGTGGCAGACACTGTTATCCTCATTTCTGACAACTGTGATAGGTGGGTCAGGTCTTGGAGATCAAAAATATTTCCTTGGAGAGACTTGGTCCTTTTCTAACTTTTGTGGGTCAGGAAATACAACCCAGATAAGACAAGCTTTGAGGGTGCCCAGTAGTCAGCTCCGAAGCTGACTCTAATTTATCGCCTGGCTGTGCCTTCGTATGAGGTCTGCTAGTAGGGTGACGTTTTTCTGATTTGCACAGGGGAACCTCACAGGACAGTTCACACTCACCCCCTCTCAGTGAGAATAGAAATGCATTCTTGGGAGAGGGTCCGCAGACACCCCCTCCCCCAACTCTGAATCCTATACTCCACAACTTTTCACTAATTGCCCCGAACTGGACAGGAGATAGGAAGAAAGGTCGACATTGAAAGTGTGGACGATCATGTGGCAGAGGGTAAGGCTTAACTCCTAGCCCCTCGTAGAGCTGTCACGGTCCCTGATCCAAGAGAGGGTCGTACTACCTGCCGATGCACTGAGAGACAGAGGCGCATACGCAGGGGTACACACAGCCTGAGAGGCGCACATCAACACGCTCAGGATGCGCCCAGACACACTCTCTGTGTGGACTCTGGGATGCATCACCCAGGCCTTCCATTGGCACCAAAGGACTTACCTCCCAGCTGCTAGGAGTGCTGCCAAAAGTCAGCCTGCAGCCATCAGCCCTCGGTCCTTGGTGCATGGCCTGGCCAAGGTCACATTCTTTCAAGGGGCAGCCTGAATCCAGTGACTGAAGTGGTGGATGGCATGGCTAAGAAACACCCGGCCCTCTCGCCTCTGCTCTCGGGGAATGAGTGTGAAGGTGGTCCATAAGCCTCATTCTTTAAGCCTTAATGAGTTGGTCCTGTTCTCCAGATGTCTTCATTCCTTATTCTTCTCTAGCCTCTCTCCATTCTTCCCCACCAGCCTTCACACCTGGCACACCTGTGGGCATGCGGTCAGTGCACACTAATTCTGTGCTGAATGCTCAAATGAAGGAGGAAGCTGACGACTGAGCATCAGGGGGTGGGGCTCTAGAGGAGAGGCCTCTACTAGACGGGAGATAAGTCACCTCAAGGGTCTCTTCCGACCCAGACTATGAGCGGATGATTGAGAATTAACAGGCACTGTTTCCCAGCTGAGCAGGACGACGTCCCTCCATATCTCCTGCCGCTCCCTCAACACTCCTCCCCCTTCCTTTCTCCCTGACTCTCAGTCTGCATCTCCTGGGAGTCCGGGTCCCCTTGACGGCTCTCCCACTTGTCTCTATCCCAGTCTTTCTGTTCCCGCCGCCCTGGTTTAGCTCTTTGCAATAGTGCCCCAAGGGGTCTGGGCATCTAGTCTATTCCTCCCATCCATTACCTGCACGTCACCTGAAACTTCTCCATCTCCTGCCCAAACCCTTCTCCTCCCCGATGTTGCACACACAGCCCTTCAAGATCTTTCCAGCTTCCACTTCCCAACATGCCACTTGTATCCTGCGTGTCCCATCCCCTACTTACACCGTGACCTTCTGCATCCACACCCCTCTTCATCTCTGTTCTCTATGCTCCAAAGCTCTCACAGCTTCCATGCCCCCCTTGTTATTTCTACTCACCTTCAAGATCCTGATCAGCGTGGTGTCTCCCGAGCCCCGGGTCTGACTCCATGTCTGTGCTTTCCAACACTCACTGCCTCCATCTGTTAAGCTGCTCTACACTGCTGTATTGTGACAACTAGTTCTTGTGGCCATATCCTACAGGGACAGTGTCTAATTTTTCTTTATGGACTAAGCACCTGGCCCAGCATCTGGTATCCAGTAGGATCTCAATAAACATGGAACGAATGAATGAATGATTATACAAATATATGAAGAAATCACCATGCATTAATGGTGATATGAATGCTTCTCCCCCATTACTGTCTTTTGAGAGTCTCCAGTGTGGAACAGATCCTCATCAGTTGGGTGGAGGCCTGCACACACTGTGCAGGTGGGTCTGGCTGCCTTGTATTTCTTTCATCTGCAGGAAACCAAGAATACTTAAGAGAATCTCATTTCTTTTTATTTCTTTCTACCCCTGGTATGGGAACAGAGACTCCAGGGTCCACTTCTACCACTAGCTTCTTTTCTTGGTCTGGAGTTGTGGGGTGGGGGCGTCCAGGTGATAACCCTCTGGAAGGCCCACCTTCTCTTCCCTTGCCTCCCACTCTTTCCCCTCTTATCTCTCTCTCTCTGGACCAGTTGCCGAATACGCAGCCTCTGATTTGCATGACAAGAATGCTGTCATCTGAGTCACTCCAATTTCTGTCTGATGGCTGTAGAAGCTTTCAAACATCCTCTGAGCTCAGTTCACAGAGCCCATCAGGTGGCACATCACTGAATCATTAAGCAGTGTTGCCCTTCCCCGGGCTTTGTACAAAAGGCCAGTTAATCTTCACTCCAGGGGAACTTCCAAGATGCCCAGGAAGGGCAGGTTCTACCAGAGACACCTAGACACACACTCCCAGAGGGTCCCAGGTGACTCAGGACCAGCGATTGACAGAGCCCCAAGAACCTAGTCCATTGCCTGGTCCTACCTAACCTCCCTCAGTTTCACATTCAAGGTTTTGATTCCCTTCATATCCTATTAATTGGATTTCTACTTGTAGTTAACCTGGATTCTTCATGCTGCAATTGCTTTTGTTTTCATCTTTTCTTACGGGGCAGGACCTAACCTGCCCCATAGACAAAATCGTGTATCAGAAATTTACACTCATGATTCTTCTTCCATTTCCCTTCTCTCTGAGACACTGTGTGACTTTACCCAGGGACCATTTATTTTGGGAGTAATTAATTCATTCCCATGTATTACTGACCTAAGGTCCACCAATCATCCCTAGCCATTATTTTATTCTGAAGAAGGGAGCAAAGGGTTGAAAACATGATTATCTCCTAAGCCTGCACCCTAAATGGTGGACTTTGCAGACACTAATGTGCCCCAGAGAATGTGGAGCAAAGTAGACTTGTATCAAGTCTACATGGAGCTTCTGCCTGGTCTTAGAGTCAAGATCTTAGGACGCTAGAGCTGGAAGAGAAGGTTGACTTTGTCTAGTCCCTCATATTCTTGTTGCAAATGAAGAAACTGAGGCCCAAAGAGGTATTCACTTGATCACAGGCAGAGTCAGCATTAAAACTCAGACCTCTAGGGACTTCCCTGGTGGTCTAGTGGTTGAGATTCTTGGATTTCACTGCAGGGTGTGTAGGTTCGATACCTGGTCAGGAAACGAAGATCTCACATGTGGCACAGTATGGCCAAACCTAAATAAATAAATAAAGCTGCTTCTCAAAACAAACAAACAAATAAAAAAAAAGAAAACTCAGTCTTCTGATTTCTATTCCAGAGTGCTTTCTATTGTAATAATTGTTTACCTTTCTTGATACAAGCAGAGTATCATCCTCAGCTCTTTGCAGGTTTGTATTAACTTATTTGATCTTGACAGTCTGTGAGGAAGGTACTATTATTGTGCCCAACCTACTGATGAGGAGCTGAGGCACAGAGAGGCTAGGCGAGCCCTCGAGGACACGAGCGAGGAGGTGGCCGGGCTTCTGCCCTCACCCTCTACACTTGACTCACACAGCCTCCTCAGCTGTATTTCAGGGATTCTTTTGAAGCCCTGTCATGGCATCAGTTGTCCACCCCTTTCCATCCTTTCTCAGGCATCTGTGCTTTCTCACGACTAAGAATGCATCCCACATTCCCTACCCCACCCTTGCATTACAGGCCACCAAGACCTCACAGAAAACCCATGTTCCAGGCAGGAGGTGCCACTGTTCTCTGGCGGACCCGCCTGCCAGCTCCCTTCTCATGTGGTTGGTTGTCACCAAGGCTGTTATTAAAGCCAGAAATAGGCTCCCGAGCGCTTTCGTCCTCCTCCAGACTTCTCACCCAGGAAGTTCCCACATGTCTGTGATCTCACAATGCTCCCCCTCCTCCCCCCATGACATCATCCACACACCCCAGCACCCTCCCCGCCCCAAGTTCCCACCTTCCCAAGCAGGAGACACAGACCACATCACATCCCAAGAGCATCTTTCAGTCACGAAATACATGGGAAATAAAATCTTTCTCTGGTTGGGGTCAGGAGCTGTTCTTTCCATCTGCTTCTGCCCTTCCCAAGGGGACAATCCATTCTGGCAACACATGTCAGCATAGCATCTCCCCGGGAGGAGGTGAGGCCTACACAGGCTACTCTTTCTCATCCTATTCCCACCTCCTCTTTGTCATGGAATCAGCCAAAATCCTTCCACTCTGAAAACTCCCATTCAGCTGTGTGTTTGTCTGGCTGTGTGTCTTTGTGCTTGTGTGTGTGTATGTGTGTGTGGCCAAGGTGGGGACCTCTGGCGGACATGGAATTGGTCCATCAGGGGGAACTGGTTTAAAACAGATTATGTTCTCAGGCCCAGGATGGATGCTCACACCAGATCCAGGCAGGTCTGTTGCCTTTCTCTCCACCCCAGGGTAGAGAAGATCTGGCATCAAAAACAGGGAATGAATGGCCAAGGGTCCAGCACTGTGTTCTATTGAAATGTACACATTGGCTTTATTATGTCTTTCAGAAATGGGATCCCGAGTGGCAGGTGGGACTGTTTTTACCACGCCGACTTGCTGTTTTCATCAAGGGTCACTTTGAAGCTCGGCGCTGTGGAGGTACAGAGCATATATATGGAGGAAAACAGGTCACAAAATTTTCTCGTGACAACTCACATGTGAGGGAAAATGAGCTCTGTTATCTGTAACTAATCTGGTCTCCTTTCCCAGAAAGTGTAGGGGAAGGCGGGAAAAAGTAACCAAAAGTCCAATCTAGTTTAGAACTTGAGCTCATCCAATCATGCAATAGTCCTTTTAGGAAAGTACGTGTCTCCTGAACAAAAGATGCCCAGTCTCTTGTACCGTTTCCTTCCCTCCCCTAAGAATGAGGAAGGAAGAAGGGGGCTTTATGCAAACCTGCAGTGGAGGGAAAAGCTTCAGAGTTCTCCAGTTCATTTGGTCCCCAGAGCCACCCACTTCCCCTCACAGCTAGTCTTTGTCCTACTGGCGTTGCAAGCTAAGCCTGGGCTTGTACAATTTATGATCTAGTCTCTTTAGACTTGGCCAGAGCCCATGTCTCCCCACCTCCCCTGGTACACCGGCTGCGCTTCAGTTCTGCTGGGGCTGTGGACTCCCCAAGGTCAAGCTGTCACTCTCTCACATCAGTGGTGACCTGCTGTATAAAACTCAGCACAAGACCCATGGCTACTTCAAATTCTTGGCTTAAATTCACAGGAACCGAGGGTGATCAGGAAAGCCCAACTTTCGGGCTACCCTCTGTCTACTCATGCCATGGTCTCTTCCAGCCTGCAAGACTGCTTTTATGCCTATCTTGTTCAATGTCATTAAATGTGAGCTCTGTTATCTGTAACTAATCTGGTCTCCTTTCCCAGAAAGTGTAGGGGAAGGCGGGAAAAAGTAACCAAAAGTCCAATCTAGTTTAGAACTTGAGCTCATCCAATCATGCAATAGTCCTTTTAGGAAAGTACGTGTCTCCTGAACAAAAGATGCCCAGTCTCTTGTACCGTTTCCTTCCCTCCTCTAAGAATGAGGAAGGAAGAAGGGGGCTTTATGCAAACCTGCAGTGGAGGGAAAAGCTTCAGAGTTCTCCAGTTCATTTGGTCCCCAGAGCCACCCACTTCCCCTCACAGCTAGTCTTTGTCCTACTGGCGTTGCAAGCTAAGCCTGGGCTTGTACAATTTATGATCTAGTCTCTTTAGACTTGGCCAGAGCCCATGTCTCCCCACCTCCCCTGGTACACCGGCTGCGCTTCAGTTCTGCTGGGGCTGTGGACTCCCCAAGGTCAAGCTGTCACTCTCTCACATCAGTGGTGACCTGCTGTATAAAACTCAGCACAAGACCCATGGCTACTTCAAATTCTTGGCTTAAATTTACAGGAACCGAGGGTGATCAGGAAAGCCCAACTTTCGGGCTACCCTCTGTCTACTCATGCCATGGTCTCTTCCAGCCTGCAAGACTGCTTTTATGCCTATCTTGTTCAATGTCATTAAATGCTTAAAGGGCAAGGGTAGTACTTCTTTTTATTTTTATCAGTGGAATCTGAGCACTAGGCATATAGAGTTCGGTATGTTTACTGAAATGAATGAACCCTGTTTAGCTGGATTGCATGATATGAGGGGCATATAGCTTCCTTTGGAGGAGATCAGCATCTCAGAGGGAGATGATGATGTTCCCAGAAAAACTAAAAGAGGAGATGACTATAAAAGTAGTTAAGTTTTGTTGAAAAATTGCTATGGGTCAGGTACTGTGTCAAGAGCATTACAAACACATTTCCTCAGTTAACTCCCCAGCAAATCTTTGAGGTAAGCCGGCAAGTTTATACTGCCATTATCATCTTTTATAAATGAGGAGACAGGCCTGGAGACATTAAAGAACTTGCCACAAATCACACAGCTGGAAATTGGCAGACTTTGGACTTGATACCCATACATGAAGCATGAGCTCACTCCTTTCAGTGCAGAAGTTTCATGGGACCTTAGAAGGGGACCTAAGACTTTAGGAACTCTTGAAACTGTGGAAGAAAATTATGACTTAATGGAGCCCAAGAATCAGCATGAGCCCAAGTCCCAATTCAAAAAGTAGAGACAAATATTAATCCAAGGAGGATTTTTAGTACAAAGCCAATGCCCTAAGGAAGGGCAAATCATTTTTATGTTCTAGCAGCTTCCATCCTAGGAGATGGGCCAGACCTACACGCTGCAGAGTCTCTTTCAGTGCAGCAGACTGGGAATGCGGGATAATGGTTCCTTGAACATGGCTAATGCAGGATGGAAAAGCATCTTTCTCCTCTGGGGCTGGCAATGTAATTTCATACTAAATTTGCTGTGGTTTATGTAATTCTTTTCATTCACACCAGAAGGAGTTTCTCTGCTGCTTCCCTTTTCAGAAACTTGGAGACCATATATCTTTGCAAAGTGGATTTTTAAAAATAAAACAGAGAAGAAAAGATTAAACCAGAGAAGCTCTCAAGTTTCCGGCCTTCTGCCTGGACCAGCTTCCTATGCTTCTTCCTTTCCAGAATTGATGTGGTAAATGTTATTGCAGGAGCACTGGCTCTGAAAACACCAAGGTCTTCCAAGAAAGCAACTTTCATGGAGGAATTCTGCAAGTCTCTCTTTTCTGGGGAGTTGGAGGGACCAGAGGTTGGGGGAAAGACAGAGATAGAATTGCTCCATCAGTGACTTTCAGGAGAATGTGACCAGGTGACCCAGAGTCCTGGATCTTATCTCCGTGAGTCCCTACTCTGTTTCCACTCTCTGTCTCCTGAACCACCACTGATTCCTTCAAAGACCCTTGCTAGCTCTCTCCAAAGTGTCCAAACTCCTCTGCCTCCTGCAAGAATCTACCTCTTTCTGTTCCTCCATGAAGGAGGGCAGAGCCAGGAGATGCAACTGAAGGGGAGCCGCCCAGGCTCACAAGAGGGCAGGTGTCCTGACAGCTGGGATCCTAGCTGATCCGAATGTTGGTCTTTCCAAAACCCTCACCACCACACTCCCAACACTGGGAATGTGAATCTTGAGCTGAACTGAGAATAAAGTCCTCCCTCAAATCCCCCAAGGCCGGGTAGGAGCTTTCCTCAGCCCTGTTTCTAAGCCCCCCTCATGGCATCGCCTAGCACACCTGGGCACACTGATTTCATTTCTGCTTCTTTAGCACAACAGGCTCTTTTCCCACCTTCAGTGGAAGCTGAACCCTTCACTTGGAAGGCTCCTCAAGCTTTTCTGGGGAAAAGCTTATCTTCTCCTCAGAGAAGCCTCCCAGACCACACTTTCTACAGAAGATCCCCCTATCCCCATTCCCTCACATTTTTGATTTCCTTCATGGCATTTTGCGTAAGTCATGGTCTCCTTTATGTGTGACTTGCTTATTGTCTGATTCTTCCCCTAGAATGTTCTGGAATGTTCGAGGGTGGAGACCACATCTTTCTTGTCCTTGCTCAATCTCAGGTGCCTGGCAGAGAGCTCAGACTCAACAAACATTGATCAAATGGATAACTGAATCCCAGCTGTCTATCATGCACATGGTCTATGAACTGAAGGCAGGGGTTCCTTACCTCTCTGCAGACCCAGTACCTAGGGCAGAGAAAACGCTGGAGCTCTTATGAATAAATGAAATGGTCTCCCTCATTCTGTATCAGAGCCATTTTGCTCCTAACTCCTGCAGAGGAGTCCCTCAGATCAGCCAGAAACCAGGAAGGCAGAGCAGGTCAGGCAGGCGCAAGCCACATGCCAGTGTCCAATTAGCAGGTGACATCATCTCCAGATGAGTTGGAAAGAAAATGATTATCATAAACAGTCACAGTCCATTGACTATTTCCCTGGCATTTATAATCATTGTTAAACAGCTGTGCCTGGTCCCTTTCCCATGCCTGCTCCCAAGAACTGAAGTTGGCTGTTGGGCTTTAGTGGGGGTGTTTTTGGGGTTTTTTTTAGATGAGTTGGAAAGAAAATGATTATCATAAACAGTCACAGTCCATTGACTATTTCCCTGGCATTTATAATCATTGTTAAACAGCTGTGCCTGGTCCCTTTCCCACGCCTGCTCCCAAGAACTGAAGTTGGCTGTTGGGCTTTAGTGGGGGTGTTTTTGGGGTTTTTTTTCCCAGCTTATTGCTGGGAAAGGCTTTGGAGAGCTTCTAGTATCTAGCCCAAACTCATCCTGCTCAGTCCCTCAGCTCCTTCAGGGTCAAGGACCACATCATCTCAGGAGGCAGGGTTACTGTCCTGCACAGATCTGGGCCTCACAATGTCCTGCCCTGGTGGAATCCAAAAAGTCCTCCCTGTGACTTCACCTGTTAGTCTAGACTCTCCCATCTGGGACCACTTTCTCAGAGGGACCCTTTAAACATATGATACTGGGTCTTTCTGTCGACCCAGTGATTATTCTACCCCAGTGACACTTTCCTGTTCCTTGGTCACTGTAGTTCATTTCTTCTTCCCTGCAGGCCCCAGGCCTCTCCAAGAGGGCCTCTGTCCAACCTAGCTGGCATGCTCTTACCCCAAACTCAATCAATCAGAAGTGGGAACCTAATCTCTCAGATTCCTTCTGTCATATTTAAGTTACTTTCCCCACACTTAGGGCTGAAGAAGGAAGGAGGAGTTATTTTGTTTCCTTGACCAGGGGTGACCAGGAAATCAAAAATGATGAAGTTGTAAAATCCTACTGTCTCTTTACACATCCTGGTCCCAGATCTGTTACTGCCCTTCTTACCAAGATAATAACTGGGGTCCTCATTTGGGACCAAGTTTTAGGATCTTGAGGGTAAGAATTGTAACAGCCTCCTTTCTTCTAACTCTTTCCTCGTCGGTTCCTCACTCTGGAATATGTTGTTACTAGATGCATCCCAGCCTCAGGTGGGCAGTTTGCTTCTCCAAGCAGTTTTAAACTGGGGAGCAGCCTACCTTCACCTCCATCTCTAAGGAATAGCATTGTGCGGGAATTTCCTTACAGCCTGAACTCTCTGCTTAGGAGCGGTTAGCAGTCCCAGCCCCTAAATCACTCTCATATGTCAAGGTCTCAAGTCCCATCTCCTGCCCGACAGTTTCCTTCTGGTTATTCTCTAGCCCATCAGTGTCAGGAATAACAGTAATGGGTTGAGGCTATGAGATGACATTATTACAGCAGATTAGGCCAGCAATAGAATTCCCAGATCCCACCTTCAGTCAATCCGCATCTTCAGAGGTTGGTTGGTTTGCTTGTTCGTTTCTCTCTGTTTTGGCTGGGCTGGGTCTTCATTGCTGCACAGGATTTTCTCTAGTTGCCGCGAGAGGGGGCTACTCTCTAGTCACAGGGCTCAAGCTTCTGACTGCGGTGGCTTTTCTTGTTGCAGAATGCAACCTCTAGGGTGCTCAGGCTTTAGTAGCTGCGGCTGCTGGGCTCTGGAGCACAGGCTCAATAGTTGTGGCGCACGGGCTTAGTTGCCCATGGCACGTGGGGTCTTCCGGGACCAGGGATCAAACCCATGTCTCCTACCTTGTCAGGCGGACTCTTTACCACTGAGCTACCAGGGACGCCCTCTTTCTTTTTAAAATAAAGTTGTTGTTGTTTATTTGCTAAGTCGTGTCTGACTCTTTGCGACCCCATGGACTGTAGCCCACCAGGCTCCTCTGTCCATGGGATTCTCCAGGCAAGAACACTGGAGTGGGTTGCCATTTCCTTCTCCAGGGGATCTTCCTGTCCCAGGGATCAAACCCACATCTCCTGGTTTGATCGAACCTGCATGTCCTGGTTTGACAGACAGATTCTTTACCACTGAACCACCAGGGAAGCCCTTAAATAAAATATCTTTTAAAAAAATTTGAGATACAATAGATTTCTGTATTAGTTAGCTCAGGCTGTCATAATGAAAAATACCATAGATTGAGTGAATTAACAGTTCTGGAGGCTAAGAAGTCTAATATCAAGATGACAGCAAATTCAGTATCTGGTGAAGGCTCTCATTTTAGCCAGCAGATGGCCAATTTCTTGCTATTTCTTTACACAGTGGCAGGGGATAGGGTGGAGAGAAAGAGAGAGAGAGGTCTTCTTATAAGATCTTTTCATATAAGGCACTAATCTCATTAGGAGGACCCCCTACCTTCCTGACCTCATCTGAATCTAATCATCCCAAAGGTCCCATCTCTAAATATCATCACATCTGCAATGGGGATGGTTAGGCTTCAACATATGAACCTGAAGAAGACACAATTCCATCCATAGAATTTTTCCAGAAGAAACTATAGGCATAGATGAAGCAAAGAAGAGAGTTATTATCGCTTAGGTGCATATCCCCAAACCCCAGCACAGAGCTGGGCCGGTGAAAGAGAAGATTCCTTCTGCCAGGCCTAGGCCAGGGTCAGTCTTCAGCCAGCACTGGTACAGCCCCAAAGGCTGCCTGGTTCTGTGCCTTCTCAGTCCCACACTTGAGTCTCAGCTCTTAGTGGGAGAAATGACAGATCCAACCCCACCCACAGCATCAGAAGAAAAGAGGCAAAGAGACAGACACTGTTTGCCCTGATTTGAGAGTAGACTATTCTAGGCCTCCTGGCCCAGGTCTTCTCAGGCTGATCAGTGGTTCTGGGCCCTCAATCAGTCCCATGAGAAGAAGGGGGAATGAAGAGAATTAGATGGAGAGATGCTGGGGGCAGGGCCTGGTAAAGACAGTCAAAAGGTGAGAGATTAGTATCCTGGAAATGTTAATTTTTTCTAAAAAGTTAAAAAAAAAATTTTTTTTTAAAGTTTCATTCTATTAAGACATGACTCAGGTGCCCTTGGATCTGAGCAATCCAAATTAGGGATGAAGGACATTTGGGCCAAGTGTCTGGTGATCTAGTACTCTCCCGGGAAGTCCAAACTCTGTGACCATTTAAAAGAATATTATTAAGTACCCCAGCACTACACACAGGCTTCCTATTTGGTCATTTGTGCTTCCCTTAACCTATTCTTGCCTGGAGAACTCCGTGGACAGAGGAACCTGGCTGGCTACAGTCCATGGGGTTGCAAAGTGTTGGACATGACTGAACAACTAACACTTAACCTAAAGTTAAGGCACAATAAACTTGTATTTATGCAACTTGAATTCATTTTAGATCTTTCGGTAGCTGCATCTCACTGTTGGATTATTCCAGGTTTATGTATGTTTCACTGAATTCCCAATTAGACTTCCTATGAACTGCTTTCAAAACAACTCTTCCCTACCCTAAAACTGTATAAAAGGTCATTTGTACCTACATTTGGGAGTTTACAGGTTGATTTGGGAAGTTACTTTGTTGATTTTGGCTCATCACTGAAACCTATCAAAACGATCTGAATTGTAATTTGCTGCCCTGCATATGAACTATTTCTGCCTTCCCCACTTCACTAAGATTTTCACTGCAGTGTCTCAAGAGTTGCTGTTCAAACTAAAAATGTCCTACTTAGCATTCATCCAACTGCCTCCCTCACTTCTTCCAAAACAGAGCTCAAAGCTAAACGCACCCAGGAAGGCTTCCAAGATTAAAAGGGGGCAGAAATGAAGCTCTTTCCTTTTAGGACAAGGAGAAACTCCACAGAGCTCTGACTCTGAGTGGCCTGGGGCTCCTCATGGATTTCAGAAGGGGAGGCTCCGTTCTTAGAAATGAAGAGGGCAGGCTGTCAGACTGCATAATGTTGAATATGCTGCTTCCCGGAAGAGAACGTATTCCGGAACACCGGGCCTGCAGATGAAAGACGTCTCCATGGCCCCAAAGACAGGCATCCCTGCCTCCATGTCAACCTGCCTGAGCCAGTAATCTCTTCCAGAAAGAGAAAGAAATTTTCCAAAAACTATCTGTGACTTCTCAACCCCCAGCCCACAATCAGAAGGAACAGCTGAAACCAAAGAACAGCTGGAATGTTTTGGTTTAAGAAAGCCAACGGGAATTTGCTGTATGACTCAGGGAACTCAAACTGGGGCTCTGTGACAACACAGAGGGATGGATGGGGGGTGGGAGGTGGGAGGGAGGTGCAAGAGGGAGGGGACGTATGTATATCTATGGCTGACTCATGTTGATGTATGGCAGGAGCCAACACGGTATTGTAAAACAATTATCCTTCAGTTAAAAACAAATTAATTTTAAAAAGAAGGGTAGTATAGTTTGGAGGTCAGCTACTTAGAGCTCTGGGTTCAAACACAGGCTCTGCTCCTTACACATGGTTTCAGTTCAGTTCAGTCGCTCAGTTGTGTCTGACTCTTTGCAACCCCGTGAATCGCAGCACGCCAGGCCTCCCTGTTCATTACCATCTCTTGGAGTTCACTCAGACTCATGTCCATCGAGTCCAGCCATCTCATGTCCATCCAGCCATCTCATCCTCAGTCGTCCCCTTTTCCTCCTGCCCCCAATCCCTCCTAGCATCAGAGTCTTTTCCAATGATTCAGCTCTTCACATGAGGTGGCCAAAGTACTGGAGTTTCAGCTTCAGCATCATTCCTTCCAAAGAAATCCCAGGGCTGATCTCCTTCAGAATAGACTGGTTGGATCTCCTTGCAGTCCAAGGGACTCTCAAGAGTCTTCTCCAACACCACAGTTCAAAAGCATCAATTCTTTGGCGTTCAGCCTTCTTCATGGTTTAGTCCTGGGCAAATGCTTCTGCTTTATAATCTTTGAAGTTTCCTCATCTGTAAAATGACAGGCTTCATGGTTTCTACCTCTAAAGGATAAAATAAAATAATGACCGTAAAGCACCTCCTTTAGGGCCTACCCCATGGGGGGCACTCAATAATTGATCACGCTCATCACTGTTTATGTTGCCCTTTTTTTGGCTCCTCTTTGAAACATGTGGTAAGTCTCAGTTATTGGCACCAATTTCCCACTTGCAAGCATGCTGGCCACAGTGTATATTTAAAACATAAGTTTTATTAAAAGCACAAAAGATCAATAAGCATTATATTCTGAAACCAGCAAATCAGTGATGTTCACTGAAATGCCTCTCATGTCTCTAAGCTAGTAAGTCAGCCTCTGTATTGGTTATCTATTGCTGCATAAAAAGCTGGACAAACTTTGTGGTTTAAACAGCAAGATTTACTATTTCTCTATGATTCTGAGAGCTGGCGAGGCTCCCACTGGGCAGTTCTCCTCCACACAGTGTTGGCGAGGGTCACCCGTGCAGCTGGCTTTGCTGGGAGCTGGGATGGGCTGGAACATCCCTGGTGGCTCCACTCACACCTGGTACTTCAACTGGGGTGGCTGGAGCAGCTGGGCCTGGCTGGACCGTTCTTGCTTTCCATATGGCCCCTCTTCATTCCGTGGTTTAGCATGACTTTCATTATGTGTTGGCTGGACCCCAGGCGGTGAAAACAGAAGCTTCTAGGCCTCCTAAGGCCTAGAATTGGAAGTTCTGACACATTCTGTTGGTCAAAGCAAATCACAGGATGAGCCTAGACTAAAGGACATAGAATCTACTTCTTGATGGGAAGAGCAGCGCCCAGGGACAAAAGCGGGAGCGATTCTTGTAGGCACTTTTGCTGAAAATCTACCACACCCTCTCGCCCTAGTGTCTATCCCAGACTCTAAATGGATGTGTGAGTGAGTGCTACCTGGCAGAACCCAGCTGCCAGCCTCACCCTTTCTGCCCCAATTTTCCCAGTCTCATTGGCTCTTCCACCTGCTCGGTTTCTTTTCTCCTCCCATCACTTTGTGCCTCTTCACCCCAATACCTCATACTCACCTTTGGCTGAGAGTAAGGATGATCATTCCTTCCAAGTATATTATCCCAAACCGGTACTTTTACAATGTATTTTTTTATATGAATTTATTTTAATTGGAGGCTAATTACTTTACAGTATTGTAGTGGTTTTTGCCATACATTGACATGGACCCGCCACGGGTGTACATGTGTCCCCCATCCTGAACCCCCCTCCCACCTCCTTCACCATCCCACTGGTCATCCCAGTGCACCAGCCCCAAGCATCAGACCTGAACTGGCGATTCATTTCGTGTATTATAATATACATGTTTCAATGCCATTCTCCCAAATCATCCCACCCTCACCCTCTCCCACAGAGTCCAAAAGACTGTTCTATACATCTGTGTCTCTTGCTGTCTCGCATATAGGGTTATCGTTATCATCTTTCTAAATTCCATATGTATGCATTAGTATACCGTATGGTGTTTTTCTTTCTGGCTTACTTCACTCTGTATAATAGGCTCCAGTTTCATCCACCTCATTAGAACTGATTCAAATGTATTCTTTTTAATGGCTGAGTAATATTCCATTGTGTATATGTACCACAGCTTTCTTATCCATTTGTCTGCTGATGGACATCTAGGTTGCTTCCATGTCCTGGCTATTATAAACAGTGCTGCGATGAACATTGGGGTACACGTCTCTTTCGATTCTGGTTTCCTCAGTGTATATGCTTAGCAGCAGGATTGCTGGGTAATATGGCAGTTCTATTTCCAGTTTTTTAAGGAATCTCCACACTGTTCTCCATAGTGGCTGTACTAGTTTGCATTCCCACCAGCAGTGTAAGAGGGTTCCCTTTTCTCCACACCCTCTCCAGCATTTATTTAACAAGTTCATAGAAAGGGTAGGCTCACTTTTATTGAAAGGGTGCTGCTGCTGCTGCTAAGTTGCCTCCGTTGTGTCCGACTCTGTGTGACCCCACAGACGACAGCTCACCAGGCTCCTCCATCCCTGGGATTCTCCAGGCAAGAATACTGGAGTGGGTTGCCATTTCCTTCTCCAGTGTCTTTTCTCCACACCCTCTCCAGCATTTATTGCTTGCAGACATTTTGATAGCAGCCATTCTCACTGGTGTGAAATGGTACCTCTTGTGGTTTTGGTTTGCATTTCTCTGATAATGAGTGATGTTGAGCATCTTTTCATGTGTTTGTTAGCCATCTGTATGTCTTCTTTGGAGAAATGTCTGTTTAGTTCTTTGGCCCATTTTTTGATTGGGTTGTTCATTTTTCTGGAATTGAACTGCAGAGATGCTTGTATATTTTTGAGATTAATTCTTTGTCCATTGCTTCGTTTGCTATTATTTTCTCCCATTTTGAAGGCTGTCTTTTCACCTTGCTTATAGTTTCCTTTGTTGTGCAAAAGCTTTTAAGTTTAATTAGGTCCCATTTGTTTATTTTTGCTTTTATTTCCAATACTCTGGGAAGTGGGTCATAGAGGATCCTGCTGTGATTTATAAATTACTACATATTTTTAAGAGGAAATACGTTGACCTGACACTTCCTAAGACCATGATGGAATGACATTAGAGATAGAAGTGGAAAGCATGAGCACATTGAGAAGGTCCTAAAAAGCACCCATTCTATGTATTTTTGGACCTTCTTTCATGGAAGAATCTACAGAGCTCCAATGATAGGGTGCAAGGCCATGGCCCTTTCTCTCCTTCTTGAGATCCAGTCTCTGTTTCCTGTCCCTGGGCAGGCAGACTGTCAGAAAAGAAAGAAAATAATATGACTCCTCCAAGCCTCAGGACTGGTCAAGAGATCCAGGACATCATCTCCAGTGTGGGGAGAAGCTGGAGTTTCACACCTCCATTTAAATGGACTTGTTTCCACCTCTCCACAGGAGTAGGCAATGTTTTTTCTCCATAGGCTGCTTCCGGTGCGTTTCATAATGAAGATATTGCTCAATAATCCCCTGGTAATGAGTGAGAGGATGGTGATGATAATAATACTAATAATAATGATGTGGATCACAAAAAACTGTGGAAAATTCTTAAAGAGATGGGACTAACAGACCACCTGACCTGCCTCGTGAGAAATCTGTATGCAGGTCAAGAAGCAACAGTTAGAACTGGACATGGAACAATAGAAGACTGGTTCCAAATAGGGAAAGGAGTACATCAAAGCTGTATATTGTCACCCTACTTATTTAACTTATATGCAGAGTACAGCATGAGAAACGCTGGGCTGGAGGAAGCACAAGCTGGAATCAAGATTGCCGGGAGAAATATCAATAATCTCAGATATGCAGATGACACCACCCTTATGGAAGAAAGTGAAGAACTAAAAAGCCTCTTGATGAAAGTGAAAGAGGAGAGTGAAAAAGTTGGCTTAAAGCTCAACATTCAGGAAATGAAGATCATGGCATCCAGTCCCATCACTTCATGGCAAATAGATGGTGAAACAGTGGAAACAGTGGCTGACTTTATTTTTCTGGGCTCCAAAATCACTGCAGATGGTGATCGCAGCCATGAAATTAAAAGATGCTTACTCCTTGGAAGGAAAGTTATGACCAACCCAGACAGCATATTAAAAAGCAGAGACATTACTTTGCCAACAAAGGTCTGTATAGTCAAAGCTATGGTTTTTTCAGTAGTCATGTTTGCATGTGAGAGTTGGACTGTGAAGAAAGCTGAGCACCTAAGAGTTGATGCTTTTGAACTGTGGTGTTGGAGAAGACTCTTGAGAGTCCCTTGGACTGCAAGGAGATCCAACTAGTCCACCCTAAAGGAGATCAGTCTTGGGTGTTCATTGGAAGGACTGATGTTGAAGCTGAAACTCCAATACTTTGGCTACCTGATGCAAAGAGCTGACTCATTGGTAAAGACCCTGATGCTGGGAAAGATTGAGGGCAGAAGGAGAAGGGGACGACAGAGGATGAGATGGTTGGTTGGCATCACTGACTCAATGGACATGGGTTTGGGTGGACTCTGGGAGTTGGTGATGGACAGGGAGGCCTGGTGTGCTGCAGTTCACTGGGGTCACAAGAGTCAGACACGACTGAGCAACTGAACTGAACTGAACAGTTGTTTTACAATGTTGTGTTAGTTTCTTCTGTACAGCAAAATGAATCAACTATGCAGGTGCATAAATCCCCTCTACTTTGGATTTCCTTCCCATTTAGGTCACCACAGAGCACTGAGTAGAGTTCCCTCTGCTACACAGTAGGTTCTCATTAGTTATCTTTTTTATACATAGTGTCAATAGTGCATATATGTCAATCCCAATCTCATAATTCATTCCACCCTGCTTTCCCACTTGGTATCCATACGTTTGTTCTGTGTCTGTTTCTCTATTTCTGCCTTGTAAATAAGATTACCTTTACCATTTTTCTCAGATTCCACATATATGCATTAATACATAGTATGTGTTTTTTTCTTTCTGACTTACTTTACTCTGTATGACAGTCTCTAGGTCCATCTACATCTTTGCAATGTTTTTGAAAAGTCACACATTACTAGTAATTTGCTAAAGTGACATAGCTCACAGCTAGGAAGTGGCCAAACTTGACTTTAAACTCAGATCAGAAGAGACTTAAAGNTGTGTTTTTTTCTTTCTGACTTACTTTACTCTGTATGACAGTCTCTAGGTCCATCTACATCTTTGCAATGTTTTTGAAAAGTCACACATTACTAGTAATTTGCTAAAGTGACATAGCTCACAGCTAGGAAGTGGCCAAACTTGACTTTAAACTCAGGTCAGAAGAGACTTAAAGGCAGTATTTTTCTTCACCAGACCAAACTGGGGAATTCATTCCATCCGGAAGTCCTCTTACTGGTGTCAAAGGCCACTCCTATCCCAGACAAAACTGAGCCCCCAGCCACAGCTAGAGTCAGCACTCCAGAAATCTGTTTAGTCCCAATGACAAGGTGGTGGTAGTGGGGGCTCTGGACTCAGGTTCTAATTAAACAAAACACAGCTTCCCTGGGAGAATGTTTGAAGAGTGGAACACAGAGAAAGGGGAGAGAGAGAGAATTGGCAACCAGCAAGCAGAGCATCTTGGAAATGGGGTTCTTAGTTCGGGTTCTTCATAGAGACAGAACCAGCAGAACATTTAGGAAAGGCGATTTATAATGAGGAATTGATCCCTTTGCTTATGGAGGCTGAGGAGTCTCAGGATTTTCAGTCTGCAAGTTGGAGTTTAGGAAAGTGTAACTCAGTCTGAGCCCAGAGTCCTGAGAACCAGGGGAACTGGTAGTGTAAATCCCTGTCCAAGGACTGGAGAAAAAGGGATAAGACGTCCCAGCTCAACAGTGAGACAGGATGAAAGGGACAAATTCTTCCTTCTTCTGTCTCTGTATTCAAGATTAGATGATGTCCAGAGTCGGACACGACTGAAGCAATGCAGCAGCAGCAGCATTCATTTTGGGGAGGGAATGCTGCTTTACAGAGTCCACTGATTCCAATGCTAATCTCATCTAGAAATATCCTCCTAGGCACACCCAGAATAATGTTTAATCTTGGCACCCCATAGCAAGTCACACTGACACATAAAATTAACCATCACACATGGGGCCTTGGGAAAGCCATGCAGACACAGACGCCTCCTAGGATCCCTCTGGTTCCTGCCAGCAGCGTCCTCCCCCAGCGATGACAGAAGGAGGCATTATGTCCCCAGTGTCTACACAAGGGCTTCAGACAACTTCTTCAGCTTTCCCAGAGCTCCCCAGTTGCTGTGCCCTGAGGACACTTCCTTGGATGGAACCCTGGGTCCAGGCTGTAAGGACGCCACCATAATCACTAGCCTTATCTACCACCACATCTTCCAAAATCATCAGTGCCTTCTTTGAGTCTCTAATTGTGGTTTCTCAGGCAGCTGCTCGCAAAATACATTTTTGTGTTTAACCCATCACTGGCCCAGCCACTCTAAAATAAAGCAGACCCAGCTAGTTTTACATCTAATTTCCATGACAAACTACATTTTGCCTGGGTGGACCCTGACACAATTTCCTTTTAAAAATTGAGGCGTGGTTGCTTTGAAATGTGTTAGTTTCTGTTGTTTAATGAAGGGAATCAGCTATATGTATAATACATCCCCTCCCTCCTGAATCTCCCTCCTCCCTTCCTCCCACCCCTCTACGTCATCACAGAGCGCTGAGCCACGCTCCCTGTGATATACAGCAGGTTCCTGCTGGCTAGCTATTTCACACATGGTAGTGTATACAGGTGAATCCCAATTCAGCACACCCCCTCCTGCACTATGTCTACACGTCCATTCTCTACCTCTGTCTCTATCGTACCCTGCAAATAAGTTCATCTGTACTATTTTTTTAGAGTCCACATATATACATTAATATACAATATTTGTTTTCCTCTTTCTGACTTATTTCACTCTGTATGACAGACTTTAGGTCCATCTACCTCTCAACATAGAACTCAACTTAGTTCCTTTTTACAGCTGAGTAATATTCCATTTCATATATGTACCACATCTTCTTTATCCATTCATCTGTTGATGGACATTTAGGTTAATTCCATGTCCTAGCTATTGTAAATAGTGCTGAAATGAAAAATGGGGTGCATGACCTTGGACACAAAATTTTTATGTTATACTCCTTCTGTTCATTTGGGCACCATTCAGTGTAAATACTGTTCCTGGGATGAAAAGGGAATGACAGAGGATGAGACGGTTGGATGGCATCACTGATTCAATGCACATGAGTTCAAGAAAACTCTGGTAAATGGTGAAGGACAGGGAAGCCTGGTGTGCTGCAATGCATGGAATCATAGAGTCGGACATGACTGAGCTAACTGAACAACATTCTAAGCAGCAAAAACAAGTGGACTACCACTGCTAAATGGTCTACTACTGAAAACAAATGTCTACCCAGAAGGCAATCTCCCTGGGGTCTCTTGGATTTGTGTCACCATCAATCCCAACTCCTTTTTGTTTCAATACTAGTTTTTGTTGAATGTAACACACTACAGGAAGTGACTAAAAAAAGGTACAACTTATTTATCACAAAGCAAGCATCCACAAAAGCATCACCCAAATGAAAATATAACAACATCCCAGAAGCCACCTAGAGTCTCCTCTCTCCTGTCCCCTCAGAGATGACCACTAGCTAGATTTTTGTGGCAATCACTCACTTGCATTTAAAAAACTTTTTGTTGTTAAAGTAAAAAAAATGAAGTCATACTGGTATACTTTTTGCCTCAGGCTTGTGTTGGTTAACAATACTTTTATGGGATTTGTACATATTATGACTGGAGTTCATTTATTTTCACTGCTGTATCAGTGAAGATAAATTTCCTTTATATGAAAGTACCACCACCAGTGATGGTTATTTGGTTTGCTTCTAGTTTGGGGCTATAACAAGCAAAATATTATAATCATTGTTGACCACATCTCTTCATACCCCTGTGGAATTACTGGGCAACAGAGTATAAGTATGTTTAGTTTTAGTTGATATGCCAAATTGTTTTACCAAAGGATTATAAAATTTTTTGCTCTCACTGGTACTGTGTGAGTTTCCCTTGCTCTACTTCTTTGCCAATACTCGTTCTAGTCATTTCTTTGATTTTAGCCATTCTGAGTAGCGTTCTGCATGACTGTACTTTGATTTGCCTATTTTTCCGTTTCACTGATTACTAATGAAATTGACTCTCTCTTCAAGTATTTATTGAATATCTTTTTTGTGATGTTCTTATCAGTGATTCTTTCCCATTTTTTCTTCAGGTCGTCCATCTTTTCCTTACTGATTTGTAAGGCATCTCTTACAGTATGTTTATAAAGCCTTTGCCAGTTACAGGTATTGTGAAATTTTCAACTCTATATGCTTGCTTTTTTACTTTCTTACTGGCATCTTTTAATGAGCGGAAGTTCCTAATTTGCTGCTGCTAAGTCACTTCAGTCATGTCCAACTCTGTGAGACCCCATAGATGGCAGCCCACCAGGCTCCCCCATCCCTGGGATTCTCCAGGCAAGAACACTGGAGTGGGTTGCTATTTCCTTCTCCAATGCATGAAAGTGAAAAGTGAAAGGGAAGTCGCTCAGTCGTGTCCAACACTCAGCGACCCCATGGACTGCAGCCTTCCAGGCTCCTCCGTCCATGGGATTTTCCAGGCAAGAGTACTGGAGTGGGGTGCCATTGCCTTTTCCGTCCTAATTTAATATTATCCAATTCATCCATCTTTTCCTTTATTCTTAATCCCTTTTTTGTGTCTTGTTCTAGTAAAATATCTTTTCCTACCACAAGGTTATGAAAATATTCTATATTTTTCAAGAGATTTATAGCTTTTTGTTTCAGACATGAGATTTATAACTTTTGTATCATCTTAATAAATGATTTATTGATGTACACTGTAAAGTAAGGGTCACGTTTAAAATGTTTTCCCAAATCCAATTGATATGGGAAATTATTTCTTGAAAAAATATCCTTTTCCCCTCTCCCATGGCAACTTTGTAAAAGATGAAGTGCCTCTCTAATTGTGGGTCTGGTTTTGGGCTGGAGAGCTATTATATTCCATTGGTCTATTTCTTTCTTTGCAAAAATATTTGTTTATTTAGTGGCTCAGATGGTAAAGAATCTGCCTGCAGTGCAGGAGAGTTAGGTTTGATCCCTGGGTTGGGAAGATCCCCTGGAGGAAGGCATGGCAACCCACTCCAATAATCTTGCCTGTAGAATCCCCATGGACAGAGGAGCCTGGCAGGCTACAGTCCATGGGGTTGCAAAGAGTCGGACGTGACTGAGTGACAAAGCTCAGCACATTCATTTATTTGGCTACGTCAGGTCTTATCATGGCACGTGGAATCGTTATTGCAGTGTACAGGCTTCTCTCTGGTTGTGACACACATGTTGTAGAGCGTGTGGGCTCCGTAGTCGCAGGGTGCAGCTTAGTTGCCCTGAAGCAGGTCGGCGAGATCTTATAATAGTTCCTCAACCAGGGATCGAACCCATGTCCCCTGCATTGGAAGGTGGATACTTAACCACTCAACCACCAGGGAAGTCCCCATTGGTCTATTTCTTTGCCCTTGTATCAATACCAGTTCCTCACTATTATTAACTAGTGTGGTTTTAAGAGTCTTGCTTTACGGCAGAGCAATTCTTTCCACCTTATTCTTTTTTCTACAATTGTCTTAATCTTTCCTGTTTCCTATATAAAATCAGCTTGTCAAGACACACACACACAAGCTGTAATTTTGATTGGGGTTCTCCTGATTCTTCACATAAATTTGGAAAGAACTGACACCTTTAATGTGGAAGCTTCTATTCATGACTTTCCCATTCATTTATTTAAAAGTCTCCTTTTATTTCATCCCCTACGAGATGGTGAGGGCAAGAAAGCCTGGCGTGCTGCAGTCCACAGGGTTGCAAAGAGTCAGACATGACTGAATGACTGAACGACAACAATTTCATCCAACAGTATTTCAGAGATTTCTGTCTGCATAAACATCTCACACAGTTATTATGAGGTTTATTCCTAGAGAGTTAATTCTTTTAATGATACTATTAATGGGAATTTTTAAATTAAAAAAAAATTCTAAATTTCTCCTTTTGATAGATAGAAGTCAACTATTTAGCATAGCTGACCTTGTATATTTTTGTATATTGGCCTTGCATCCATAAACTTGCTAAGAAATCTGTAGATTCTTTCTTGATTTTCTAGATATATAAAGAAATCTTACTTCTTCCTTTCTAATTTCTATGCCTTTTTTTTTTTTTTTTTTTCCTTTCTAATTTCTATGCTTTTTTTTTTTTTTTTTTCTAGCCTCACTATTCTGGCTATGACCTTAAGTCCATATTGGCTAAGTTTGCTATTGGCTGCCATCAAAGTTAGTCAAATTTTTCATTCTCTATTTCAAAAAGAAAGTTTTCAACATTTTATCATTAAATTGGATTTGTGTTATGGGCTTGTTATGGATTTACTTTATCAGGCTAATGAGTTCTATTCCTCCTCTACTAAGTGATTTTTGTTTATTTTAATGATAAATGGATGTTGGAGGAATTGGATGTTGAATGATGAATAGATTTTATTGCTTTTTCTTTATCTATTAAGATGAGACTACAAATATTCTCTTTTGTTCTGTTATTGTGAATTAGACTGATTGAAATTTGAATGTTAAACTAACCTTGCTTTCATGGAATAAATTCACTTTGATATGATACATTATTCTTTTATGCATTGCTGATTCCGTTTGCTCATCATTTGTTTAGGACTTTTGCTTTTGTGTTCCGAGTGCAGTTGCCCTGTACCTTTTCTTTTCATCATGTTCTTGCCAAGTTTGGTATTAAGATTATGTTTGTATCATAAAATAGCTTGAGAACTACTGCCTTTTCTTTATTCTCTGGAAGAATTAAATAAGATTGACTTTTTTTGTTTCTTAAACATTTAGCAGAGCTCACTATAGTGAAGGTACTTGTATCTGGGAACATCTTTGGAGATTCTAATTGATTCTTTAATATCTTAAATAATTATATAATTATATCTTCAACTTTTTTCTGTGTCATCTTTGCTAAGTTCCATTTCTCCTAGGACTTTGTCCATTTAATCAAATTTTCAAACACTGGCACAAAACCAATTATGTCCTCTTACTATCTCTTTAATGTTTGTATAATACATGAGGATGTCATCCTCATTCCTAACATTGGTGCTTGCTCCTTGTTTCTTGATCAGCTTTGTCAAGGACTTATCAAGTTTATAACTCTTTTCCAAGAACCCACTTTTGGTTCTGTTTATCCTCTCTGTTTCAGTTTGCTTATATTTCATTAATTTCTGCCCTGATCTTTCTTTGTTATTTTCTTCCTTTTACTTTCTTAGGTTTTAATTCACTGAGGCTTGTTTCTAACCTGTTGGAATGATTGATTATATCACTGATTTTTTTAAAAAAATTCTTTCTTATTTCTAATAAATCCATTTAAATATAAATTTATCTATAACATTGCTTTAGCTGCATTCTGTTTTAGTATGTCATATTCTGGTCTGCAAGGACATCCAACCATCAATCCTAGAGGAAATCAGTCCTGAATACTCATTGGAAGGTCTGATGTTGAAGCTGAAATTCTCCAGGGGATCTTCCCGACCCAGGGATCGAACCCAGGTCTCCCACATTGCAGGCAGACGCTTTAACCTCTGAGCCACCAGGGAAGCCCTAATACTTTGGTTACCTGCTGCAAAGAACTGACTCATTGGAAAAGACCCTGATGCTGGGAAAAATTGAGGGCAGGAGGAGAAGGGGAAGACAGAGGATGAGATGGTTGGATGGCATCACTGACTTGATGGACATGAGTTTGAGTAAACTCCAGGAGTTGGTGATGGACAGGCAGGTCTGGTGTGCTGCAGTCCATGGGGTCGCAAAGAGTAGGACATGGCTGAGCAACTGAACTGAACTGAACTGAATTTTGGAATGTTTAATTTTTGAACTATGAATTACTTGAAAGTATATTTTAAAGATACTTAATAAAAGCTTTGTTATCTTTTAACAACTGATTTCTAGCTAAATCCTTATCTTGTCAACATACGTACTCAGTTTCAGTTTTTGAAGTTTATTGAAACTTGTTTTGTGGCCCAATGTATGATTAGTTTTGCAAATGTTTCACAAAGACTGAAAAATTATTTGTATTATTCAGCTTGAGGCATAGTATGCTGTTTATTTCTGTCAAATCTATACTTCGAGTTGTTGGAATGTCTCATATTCTTACTGATTTGGGGGGATGCTTTCAAGCAATTACTGAAAAAAGTGAGTTAAAATTTTTGACTATGTGATTTATCAATGTGGTTTATCCTCTTCACTGTTGCTTTAAATATTTTGAAGCCGGGTGTGTATATATTTAGAATTTCTGTTTTTCTACTGGGTGAATTGAAACCTTGATCATTATGAAGCAGTTTCTTTTTCCTTTGCAATTTCATTAGTCTTAAAGTTCACATTAACTAATGATAATACAGCTCCACTAGCTTCTCTTTGGTTAAAATTTGCATAGATTATTTTTTCATTCTTTTACTCTCAACCTTTCTGTAACTTATGTTTTAGATGTTTCTTTTATGAACAGCAAATCGTTGGAATTTTAAAATTCCAGTCTGACAAATCTTTATCTCTTAATTGAAGCATCTGGCATATTTACATGTAATACAGTGGTTGCTGGATTTAGGTTTAAATCTACTATCTTACCATATGCTTTCTATTTCCCTGCCTGATCTGTCTTTTGAGTTTATTTTCTTGTTGACTTTTGGGTAAGATTTTGAGATAGAATTAAAAAGAAAACACTGTAGTCTAAAGTTTACAATTCCAGGGAAATTTTACAACAGTTTACCCCCATGTAATCTCCACCTAATCAAGATAGAGAACACTTCCACCACCCCAGAACATTCCCTCATATCTCTTATCAGCCAATCTCTTCACTCTCATCCCAACTTAAAAAAATTTTTCTATCAATATAATTTTGTTTGTTCTTGAATTTCACTTGAATTGTACTCTTCCGTCTGGCTACTTTCACTTGACATAATGTTTTTGAGAGTTCATGTTTGATGTTTATTTTTCTATATTTCTATTTGTATCTGTGTATTTCTATTTGTATTTGATATGTGTTTCTATTCATGTATTTCTATTAGCGTTTGATGTGTTTTTTCTATATGATGTGTTTGTTTCTATTGCTAAACAATATCCCATTGTATAAACTCTATCACAATTTGTTTATCCATCCTCATACTGATGGAAATTTGGGTTGTTTTCACTTAGCAGAAGTTTGGAATTATTATGAGTAAAATTGCTATAAATTTTTTTCTACGAGTGTTTACTTGGCACATATTTTTGTATCTGTTGGATAAATGACTAAAAGTGGAATTTCTGGGTCATAATACAGGTGTATATTTAACTTCATAAGAAGCTACCAAAAGGTTTTCTAATATGATCAAATTATTTTATATCTATTTTATATCCCCACCACAAGACATGAAATTTCCTGTGGCTTAACATCCTTATCAGTATCTGACACTGTCAATCTTTTTAATTTTAATCATCCTAGTAAGTATGCAGTGATATTTCATTGGGGCTTTAATTTGTGTGCCCTGACTATCAATGATGTTGAACACTTTCATGTACTTACTGGAGACAACTCTATCTATCTATTTACCTACCTGTCTGTACAATGTTTTCTTTCAATCAGTGGCTTGCTTTTACACTATCTTAATGGTACCTTTGATTAGCAAAAGGAGAAAGTCAGATTTATCCATTTTTTCTTTTATGGTATTGATATCAAGTCTTGGCTAAGAAAACTACTTTGAACAAGATCACAAAAATATTCCCCTATGTTTTTCTTTAAAAGTTTTATAGCTATAGATTTTATATTTAAGTCTATGACCCATCTCAAATTAAATTTATTTAACACATAATACGCTTATAATATTTAAATATTTATATATAAACATAAAAGATAAATATATTTCTATAAGAATAGTCTTTGTTCCAGTGACATCTGTTGAAAAGACTTTACTTGCCTTCAACCTTTGTCAAAGAGCAATTAAATGTAAATGTACGGGTTTATTAATATTTCTGGACTCTGTATTCTGTTCTATTGATTTCTTGCGTCTTCTAACACCAATCCTGCACTGTCTTGCTTACTGCAACTTTGTCTTGCAAACAGTGTACTGTGTGGCTTACTGTAACTTATATCTTAGAAATAGTTAGGTCCTCTCCCATTGAGACACACAGCCTATTCTTCATCTCTTGAATCTGTGTGGACTTGTGACTGCTTTGACTAATGTGCAACAGATGAGTTTCTATGTGTCTTCTGAGACTAAGTCAGAAGTCTTACAGTTCCTTGTTTGGTCTCTTGGAATGCTCACTCTGGAAGAAACCAGGCAATATATAAGTACTTTGTCTATTCTGATGTCACCATGCTGTGAGGAAGCCCCAGCTAGCCATACAAAAAGGCTACATATAGGGAGAGATGCCTGACAAGCCACACCTGTTCCAGCTGTACCGACCCAGACCCCACATAGGAGACTGAAGTAATCTTTATGCAACTTTAGCCCAGCCATATCTGACTATAATTTCAAGAAAAGTCCTGAGCAAGAGCAGCCCCACTGAGCCCATGTAACCTACAGAGCTATGAAAGACATGAAATTGTTATCTGGAAGTAACTAGGTCTTGGCAGTTTGTAATATAGAAATAGACAACTAGAACAGTAGAGTATTAGAAACAGAATATAGATTTTGAGGATCAGAAAGACTCCGATTTTGCTTGTGATTTGTGCAAGTTACCAGGCTGTGGGCTAAGCAATTTATATGCAACACTTTATTGTTCAAAAAAATTTAAAGCACCTACTGAAGACAGGAACTATGCTTAGAAGATACAAATGTGAAGATAAAGCAGCTCCTTCTCCCAAGGAATTTACAGAGCAGTGGGGGAGAATGGAAATGTTCAATACAAAGATAGCTGATGAAATCGCTTTCTGTCAGTAGCAACTGCTGTGTAGCAAATTCTAAGAAAAATAACTTTGCTAATCTGAATTCACACTAAACCGATATATACAAAACATCAGATAGTAAACATGTTAGAGCCCATCTGGCTTCCCTTTTGTCCTGGCTACTGGGAAGGTCAGAAGTGAAAGTGAAATGCAACCCCAATTTCTTCTAATATCTCCTCTTTTCTTTTACAACATGGTTTCCAACTTTCTAAACCTCTAATTTAAGTGTCTGTTTGTAACGTCTTAAGTTCTTTTGAGAGGTAAATTGGGATAAAATTATGAATATAAAGTATATCAGTTCAGTTCAGTTCAGTTGTTCAGTCATGTCCGACTTTTTGCATCCCCATGGACTGCAGCACGCCAGGCCTGCCTGTCCATCACCAGCTCCTGGAGTTTACTCAAACTCATGTCCATCAAGTCAGTGATGCCATCCAGCCATCTCATCCTCTGTCGTCCCCTTCTCCTGCCACCTTCAGTCTTTCCTAGAATCAGAGTCTTTTCAAATGAGTCAGCTCTTCACATCAGGTGGCCAAAGTATTTGAGTTTCAGCTTCAACATTAATCCTGCCAGTGAATATTCAGGACTGATTTCCTTTAGGATGGACTGGTTGGATCTCCTTGCAGTCCAAGGGACTCTCAAGAGTTTTCTCCAACACCACAGTTCAAAAGCATCAATTCTTTGGTGCTCACCTTTCTTTATAGTCCAAATCTCACATCCATACATGACTACTGGAAAAACCATAGCCTTGACTAGACGGACTTTAATCGGCAAAGTAATGTCTCTGCTTTTGAATATGCTGTTTCAGTTCAGTTCAGTTGAGTTCAGTCGCTCAGTCGTGTCCAGTTCTTTGCAACCCCATGAATCGCAGCACACCAGGCCTCCCTGTCCATCACCAACTCCCGGAGTTCACTCAGACTCACGTCCATCGAGTCAGTGATGCAATCCAGCCATCTCATCCTCGGTCGTCCCCTTCTCCTCCTGCCCCCAATCCCACCCAGCATCAGAGTCATTTCCAATGAGTCAACTCTTCGCATGAGGTGGCCAAAGTACTGGAGTTTCAGCTTTAGCATCATTCCTTCCAGAGAAATTCCAGGGCTGATCTCATTCAGAATGGACTGGTTGGATCTCCTTGCAGTCCAAGGGACTCTCAGGAGTCTTCTTACTCCTTTTCCTATTTGGAACCAGTCTGTTGTTCCATGTCTGGTTCTAACTGTTGCTTCCTGACCTGCATACAGATTTCTCACGAGGCAGGTCAGGTGGTCTGGTAGTCCCATCTCTTTCAGAATTTTCCACAGTTTATTGTGATCCACACAGTCAAAGGCTTTGGCAAAGTCAATAAAGGGCTATGGTTTTTCCAGTGGTCATGTATGGATGTGAGAGTTGGACTGTGAAGAAAGCTGAATGCCGAAGAATTGACACTTTTGAACTGTGGTGTTGGAGAAGACTCTTGAGAGTCCCTTGGACTGCAAGGAGATTCAACCAGTCCATTCTGAAGGAGATCAGCCCTGGGATTTCTTCGGAAGGAATGATGCTAAAGCTGAAACTCCAGTACTTTGGCCACCTCATGCGAAGAGTTGACTCATTGGAAAAGACTCTGATGCTGGGCGGGATTGGGGGCAGGAGGAGAAGGGGACGACTGAGGATGAGATGGCTGGATGGCATCACTGACTCGATGGACATGAGTCTGAGTGAACTCCGGGAGTTGGTGATGGACAGGGAGGCCTGGCGTGCTGTGATTCATGGGGCTGCAGAGTTGGACATGACTGAGCGACTGAACTGAACTGAATCATTGGTACAGAGTTTAAGGAAAAACGTATACTTGAGCAAGATGAGTTGTTTTCTTGTGTAATCATTAGCTTTGGGCTTAAAGAAAAAAAATGTTTTATGTGATGAAGACAAAGGAATGTAGAAAAAAAGTTTGTCCTTTTCTCCTCCTTAAGAGCCCCAACCCCCTTTTGCCTCCTTAGGGACCCTGAACTTCTTACCAACCTATCTAAGAATGAACTCTCTCAAAAGCATAGCTCAGGATTAATCTGAGTTGTTGCTTCTTGTTTATGTGGTTGAGGCAGGCTTTGATGGGAACATGCCTTTCCTACATCTCCTAGCATCACAGTTACAGCTATGGATACTGTTACTATTCATGACAGCCGGAGCTGCTGTTGACACAGCACAGTATACCAGAAACAGTGCTGATGCTTAAGTGAATCATTCCCTTCCATTTTTGCAATAATCTGTGATGTAGGTGTTATTATTAACATCCCAGTTTTAGAGATGAGTAAACTTGGAGAGGTTGGGTTACTAGCCCAGGTAAAGCTGACAGTCATGTCATGGGTAACTCCCTTCCAGAGTCCATGGGCCTATGTGTGTGGGCCCATGGAAAAGGTGTATGAATGGATTTTTAATGATGACTCAGTCTGACTTGCACGCTCAGTGGCTCAGTTTGCCTGACTCTTTGTGATCCTATGGACAGGAGCCTGGAGGTTTACAGTTCTCTGTTTATGGGATTTTCCTGGCAAGAAATACTGGAGTGGGTTGCTATTTCCTCTTCCAGGGGATCTTCCCAACCCAGGGGTAGAACCTGTGTTTTCAGCGCCTCCTGCATTGCAGATCCTTTATCACTGAGCCACCTGGGAAGCCCAATCTGGGCTAACCTCCTTTGTTCAGAGGCTTTCCCTGGCAAGGCCCAGGGGTCCTTGGAGTCCTACAGAGGATGTGCTAACCAAGGTCCTTAGCACCAAGGTTACCACTCCCTGTACATGGAACCCCACCTGCATAAATATTTATCTTCCTGGACTCTAAATCCTGCAACTATTCACACAAAATAGATTATGTTTGTGTTCACAGTGGCGAGAAGAAACCAGCAAATGGACAAAAGAGAGCCATTAACTGCTGATAATTATTTCAAAATGTTTGATAAGTTAGCAGTGATGCTCAAAGTGCAATTCTCTGGTAGCCTTAAAACCTTTTTCCTTAAAATTTAAAGCAATATAACTCTAATAGAGAAATTAAGGGCAGTGTAGTGGGAGAGGGAGATGCATGTATTCTGATACAGACATCCATCAGGAAGGGAACAGGCGTGTATGAAGGACCAGTACGTGCACACTCGTCACATGCATTGTTCACGTGGTCCCCTATCCACCACGTGGAGCAGGCATTAGGGAAAGTGAACCGAACCAGAGACCCCAGAGTCAGATGGCTTGCACTGCTCAGTGAGGAAACTTGGCAAGTGCATGTCCACTGTGGGCCTAGGTTTCCTCATTTATAAAATAACAAAAGAAGCGAACACACAGTGTTGCTGTGAGGATTAACAAGCGGTCCAGCGCTGCGTAGAGGTGTGATGACTGTAAGGTACTCTGATTATTTTAATCCAGCGCTGAGTCTCAGTAGCGAGAAGGGAGTGCACCCTTCTGCCTGGTTTGGCGGAAGGGGAGGAGTCCCAGGGAAGAGGAAGGAGGGGCTGCAGGAGGACCGAGGTTTGAGGGCCCCAGGGAGCGCGTGCAGCTGGCAGTGCCCGGGCCCTGGATGGCTGGAGCCTCAAAAGTGATGAGTGGGCTGTCAAATTCCAAATCGAAAGTGATTTTGGTAACATTTAATAGTGGTTTTCTCTTTTTAAAAAGTCTACGCCTGTCAAATAAATTATATGTGTGTCAATCCTCTAGCAGTTTCATCCAGAATTTGTGCTGATTTTGTCTCTGCGATTAGCTGAAATGTTATTGGTTTGATATTGTGTACCAATTCCAATTTTAGAACTTTGACGAATTTGTTAGGAAGCTTTTTTTCCCCCCTTCCTGCTCTGAACTGTCACCCAGAAGCAACTGAGATAATTTAATATTTAATTATATCTGACGACTTGGGGAACTGATCTGGGGTGTCCAATTGGTCGGGTAGTCTCCAGGTCGTCGGGGGCACTCCTGCTTGTTGCTTAGCACATGCCGCAAGGGGAAGTGGAGATTGGACCGTAAGACAGAATGGAAAGTGAGTCCGCCCAGGTGGGCGTGGGCATGCAGACGCCGGTTTCCTCCTGTTTGATCCGCTCTGACTGGATCCTTTCTCTGCGCTTCAGCTGTTTTCCCTTTCTGTGTAACAAGAAGGCCAGAATTCCTGATTTGACATGTTTCCCAAACTCTACAGTTTAGGGTCTGAGTGTTCATTTGCAGAGGAGCCTGGCCGGGCTTGGCAAGCTGTCTGCTCCATCAGGCGAGTTTGGAAACACTTGTTGAAGGAGGGAACGCGCAGCTTGAATGGTGGCGGAGAAATGTCTTGGAGAAGAAGCAGGGCTCGGCATTATAGTCAGATGGCGCAGGCTGGGAGTGCGTGGGCGGCTGGTCTGGAGGGAAACTCAATTGAAAGTGGGCGAGAGCAGAAGGGAAAAACCACAGAGAAGCAGAGAAGGTACAGTGTGTGCGTGCGTGCGCGCATGCTCGGTCCTTAGTCCTGTCCGACTCTTTTTTGACCCCCTGGGCTGTAACCCTCCTGCCTCCTTTGTGCATGGAATATTCCAGGCACGAGTACTTGAATGGGTTGTGCCATTTCCTATTCCAGGGGATCTTCCCGACCCAGGCATCAAACCCGCATCTCTTGCCTCTCCTGCAATGGCAGGTGGATTCTTTACCACTGTGCCACCTGGGAAGCCGGAAGGTACCATGTTTAGAACCAAATGCCTGGAGGGTCCGGGGAAAGGTATCTTGGAATGACCCACAGCAAGAGAAATGCCCAGACACTGAAGGATGTTGAGGAGGGAGGGTGATGTGGCCTTAAATCAAAGGGCGGAGTGAGGCTGGTGAATGTGGTGGGTGGTGATGGAGAGGCAGGCCCTCCAGGGTGCTCAGCATGGCTTTGAGCAGGAGATTTCTTCTCTCCAGACTTCTGTTTCCACCTCTGCTGGAAGATGCAGACAAAACTCTGAGCCTCCAGTTCCAATCTGGGAGTGCCTGACTCCATTGTGATGAGTGAACGAGGTAACACAATGAGTTAAGGGCATATTCCTTGGCTTTGGTGAACCTTTTAACAAACAATCTCTATTTTTATTTTTTGGCCAGAAAGATATAGTAATAGAGGAGAGAGAGAGTTGAGATTAAGCCTGGAGTCTTAAGGAGGGGTCCAGGGGACTCTAGGAATGCAGGTACCAAATTTAGGGAGCAGAGAGATTTTCTAAGGATCAGAAGCAAAGCCTGTAATAGGTTCTGAGGGCCCCCGAGACCCCGGGGAGTCCCTGGGAGACCCCGGAGGCCAGACAGGAACAGCGACAATGACCAGTACTGAATTTCCTGCCAGTCATTGTTTAGGGCAGTGGTCCAGTGAACTCAGATTTAAAGAGAATAAAACAGTGTGAATATCTAGCACACCTGAATTCCTGGAGTAAGACTTAAACTCTCGTATTACTTATCCCAACATATGGTGCTATTGTGTGTAAAGAAGGAAAAAATAAATCCAGATATGATGAGCTTTAGAGAGGAGGAATAAAATTTCAATTTGAGTTTCATACAGGAAGAGATGAGAAAAGCAAATCTCTTACAAATAGCCATGTGGTTCAGTTAACTCTTTCCTGCGTGATCCTTGGGACCTCGGGTCGGGAAGGCAGGGTCTTGGAGGAGCAGACATCTTTCTCACTGGTGCCAGAGGCTGAGCTCCTAACCTCGCCTGCTCACGGGCTGGGGCAACATGTTTCTAGTCTCCAGGCTCACCCCACTTCACTACACTAGGATCGTCAGGAGAAAACACACCCACCACACAGGCTATCAAGTGGAGGGTCTGAGCTATGATTCAAATAACAAGAGATCAAGGAGAATCCTAAAGCCAGCTGGGTGACAGAGGACAGCTAGGGGGAGGGAGATGGCTTGAGCATAACACAAACTGAAAACGGTGAGACTTGAGGGAACTTGATTGTGGTAATTAATGGTTACGCAGACACATCAGTTCCATTCAGTTCAGTCACTCAGTCATGTCTGGCTCTTTGCGACCCCATGCACTGCAGCACGCCAGACCTGCCTGTCCATCACCAACTCCCAGAGTTTACTCAAACTCATGTCCATCGAGTCGGTGATGCCATCCAACCATCTCATCCTCTGTCATCCCCTTCTCCTCCTGCCCTCAATCTTTCCCAGGATCAGGGTCTTTTCAAATGAGTCAGTTCTTTGCATCAGGTGGCCAAAATATTGGAGTTTCAGCTTCAACATCAGTCCTTCCAATGAACACCCAGGACTAATCTCCTTTAGGATGGACTGGTTGGATCTTCTTGCAGTCCGAGGGACTCTCAAGAGTCTTCTCCAACACCACAGTTCAAAAGCATCAATTCTTTGATGCTCAGCATATAAATTTGTCAAAACTCAGCAATATATATGCTTAAAATAAATTTGCATTTTATCATATGCAAATGATACCTCAGTAAAGTTGGTTTAAAGAAATTAAATCTTCTGGGGGGCCTCTGACTTTCCAGATAGATTTAAGCACCACTCCCATTTAGACTTCCCAGTGGTCCCTATGACTCTGTTTGCAGGAGAGGAGGGAATCGCAGTAAGCAGGGAGAGAGGAGCAGGTATGGACAAGGAGGGTTTCCTTCCCACTTAGGAAGCACGGGAGAAGGACTTGGACAAAGATTGAATATGAGTGTGCTGCCTGAGAAGCCAGATAAACCACAGGTGCTCCAGGTCCTGGGGACAGAGAAGACACACATGCTTTGTCCTAAGGATCACCTCTGTTTGATGGTTTCCTCTGGAGGGACCTTGTAAAAGTGGAGGAGGAAGGCAAAGGGGTATGCTACAGGGGGCAGAGGGAGGGGAATGAGCTGCAGGCCCCTCCACCTGGCTTCAACAAAGTTACTGCAATTTCATTATCTTTTTTTGTATATTGAGGTTTTATATACTTTTTATTTGGGGGAAACATTCCTTTTTTTTTTTTTTTTTTTAGAAAAAGACTTGAAAATCAGTCTGGCAATATAGACATATGATAAAACTCAGCAAAAAGACTTTCCCTTCAAATATTTCAAGGCAGTTGGCAAGCTGATACGATCAGAAAAATAACCATGCAATGAGGCCTGGAGCATCGCTGCCTGCTGCCCTCAGCTGGAGGACCAGCAAGGACTCTGGACGATGCCCTGAGGTTGGAAGGGAGCCTAGGGGCCGTGGGCTCTTCTCCAAAGCAGGTCCAAGTCTCCTGCTGGACAGAGAGAAAGGAAGACTGCCAGAGGGCTGGACGCACCTTCCCTTTGCTGTGCCCCTGAGGATTTCCTAAGGCTCTCACCTGCTACGTGGAAATCATCAAGTGCCTCAAGCTGACTTCTCCCTGTTCCTCTTTCACATCCCTCCTTGCACTCAGCCCTCCAGCAGCACTAAACTGTTGGTAGTTTCCACACTGTGTCATTTTAGAGTTAATTAATTAATCGAATTCCTTATTTGCTCTGTAGTCTCAATACCTGGAGTTCCCTTTTCTCCTCTTTGTTCTGGCATTTTACTCTAGCTTATAGGTTGCCTCTTCCAGATAAAACACCCAAAACTGGGTTTTTTTGGTTGTCATTGTTTGCTTTGGTTTTTTAAAATTGGAGTGGAATTGCTTTACAATGCGTGTTAGTTTCTGCTGTACCACAAAGTGAATCAGTCATGTGTATACATATATCCCCTTCCTCATGAGCTTCCCTCCCACCTCTAGGTGATCACAGAACGCCGAGCTGCGTTATGCAGCATCTTCCCACTAGTTATCTATTTTACACATCATAATGTATACATGTCGAAGCTACTGTCTTGATTCCTCCCACCCTCGCGTTCTCCCTCTGTATTCACATGTCTGCTCTACGTCTGTGTCTGTATTTTCCCTGCAAATAGGTTTATCTCTGCCATTTTTTTAGATTCCAGAAACTGCTTTTTTTTTTATTCCAACTCAGACATTGCCTCCTTCAAGAAGCTTTCCAGTTTCATTTATACAAAATTAATCTTTTGCTTTTGGGTTCTACTCTTTTGCTTTGAACTAAATTCTGTTTTGAACCTCTTACCCAGTTATCAGCTGAAATCTTTTTAACCCTTCAAATCAAAGGAGTAAAGACTTCTGGAAGCTAAAGCATTCTCAAGATGTTGGCTGATTCCTTGGAGGAATGGGGAGAAGTGAGTAGTGATGTTACAACTACTCTAGCTTTAGGTTTTGAAAATCTCCTTAATTTATGCTATTTATGTATAGTCTAATCTTGTACATGGAATTTTCATTTTACAGACCTAAAACTAAATTGTCTACTATGTATTGAGTACTGCATCAATTTTCTGGGCACAAAAGTTGAATGGAGCATAGTTCTTGCCTTTCAGAGGCTCACGGAAGAGTATGAGAGACAGACAGCTAAGCAGATAATCAGAGCAGCTCGCGTCATGCTGTAACAATCACAGGGACCGCTGGAAAGTCGACGGGTGTGGGTGCTTACATCTATCTGGGAAGTCAGAGACCCCCTAGAAGAGTTAATTTCTTTAAATCAACGTTCAGTTCAGTTCAGTCCAGTCACTCAGTCGTGTCTGACTCTTTGCGACCCCATGAATCACAGCACGCCAGGCCTCCCTGTAAGTATAATTTGCATGCAATAAAATGCAAATGTATTTAAAGTATATGTGTTGATAAGTTTTGATAAATTTGTGTGTCTGTGTAACTATTACCACAATCAAGAAATAGATTATTCCTGTATCTTTTTCCTTCCTCCCTTCCTTCCTCCCTTCCTCTTTTCCTTCCTTCATCCCTTCCTCCCTTTCCTCATTCCTCCCTGCTCCTTTCTGGGTAGTTTTGGTGAGTCACAGAATCTTGGCCACCCCTGACCACAAGGCCAAATGACTTCTCTACTGTCAACACTACTTTTTAAAAAACTTTGTAATTTTTATTTATTTATTTATTTTTTAAATTAAATTTATTTTATTTTATTTTACTCTACAATACTGTATTGGTTTTGCCATACATTGACATGAATCCGAACTTTGTAATTTTAAAGGTTACTTTCCCTTTATAGATATTACAAAATATTGGCATTGTTCTCCATGTTGTACAATACATATTGTTGTTTTTGCTAGTTGCAAAGTTGTGTCCAACCCTTTGGAACCCTGTAGACTGTAGATCTCCAGGCTCCTCTGTCCATGCAATTTCCCAGGCAAGAATACTGGTGTGGGTTGCCATTTCCTTCTCCAGGGGATCTTCCTGACCCAGAGATTGAACCTGTATCTCCTGCATTACAGGCAGATTCTTTACCACGGATTCTTTACCAGGAAAGCCCTTACAATACATACTTGAGCCAGGGTTTGTACCTCCCACTCTCAACTCCTATATTGCCCCTCCCCCACTGATAACCATGAGTTTCTTCTCTGCCTCTGTGAGTTTGCTTCTTTTATGGTATATTCACTACTTTGTTGTATTTTTTTTTTTTTTTAGATTCCACATATAAGCAGTATCATACAGTATTTATCTTTCTGTCTGACTTATTTCACTTAGCATAATTCCCTGTAAGTCTATCCATTACTGCAAATGGCAAAATTCCATTCTTTTTATGGCTGAGTAGTATTCCACTGTGTGTGGGTGTATGGGTGTGTATATATCACAGCTTTTTATCCATTTATCTGTTGATGGACACTTACGTTGCTTCCATGTCTTGGCAATTGTAATTAATGTTGCTATGAATATTGGGGTGCATGTATCTTTTCAAATACGTTGCTTCCATGTCTTGGCAATTGTAATTAATGTTGTTATGAATATTGGGATGCATGTATCTTTTCAAATTACTGTTTTTATTTTTGGATATACACCCAGGAGTGAAATTTCTGGGTCACATGGTAAATCTATTTTTAGGTTCCTGAGAAATCTCCATCCTGTTTTCCACAGTGACTGTACTAATTTACATTCCCACCTACTCTCAACACTTCTAATACCAAATGTATGGGTTTGCCACATCAGCTAATTCTCTGATTCTCTGTGGACCTCACCTGGGCATGTCACAATTCAATTCAATTCTGACACTAAGTGCCCGGGGTGAGCACACACGCCACAGGTTAAGTCCCAAAAGATTGCCTCCCACTTCAGACACCAGTCACAGGTAGTGAGTCCCAGGTTACCTGCAAATTCTTTCTGACTTGGCTACAAATTGGTGGTTTTCACCATCCCCTCTTCATGTTCAATAATTTTCTATAATGGCCCATAGAACCCAAGGAAACTGTTTAATTGTGTTTACTGGCTTATAAAGGACACAAGCAGTCAGATGAAGAGGTCAAGGTCCAGAAGGGTCCCAAGCTCAGGAGCATCTCTCTCCATGAAGTTTACAGTGCTCTACACACCCTGCACATGGATGCATTCACCAACCTGGAAGGTCTCCAAACCCCATAGGAGTTTTATGAAAGTTTCCATATACTGGCTGTGATGGAGCACAAATGCGGCCGAGAGGAGCTACCCCATGGCCTAGGTCAGGGGCAGCGGCCAAGAGGAGTTACCCCACGTCCAAGGTAAGGAGCGGTGGCTGTGCTTTGCTAGAGCAGCCGCGAAGAGATACCCAATGTCCAAGCTAAGAGAAACCCAAGTAAGATGGTAGGCACTGAGAGAGGGCATCAGAGGGCAGACAGACTGAAACCACAGTCACAGACAACTAGCCAATCTGATCACACAGACCACAGCCCTGTCTAACTCAATGAAACTAAGCCATGCCCTGTGGGGCCACCCAAGAAGAACAGGTGATGGTGGAGAGGTCTGACAGAATGTGGTCCACTGGAGAAGGGAATGGCAAACCACTTCAGTATTCTTTCCTCGAGAAACCCATGAACAGTATGAAAAAGCAAAAAGATAGGACATTGAAAGATGAACTCCCCAGGTCAGTAGGGGCCCAATATCCTACTGGAGATCAGTGGAGAAATAACTCCAGAAAGAATGAAGGGATGGAGCCAAAGCAAAAACAACACCCAGTTGTGGATGGGACTGGTGATAGAAGCAAGGTTCAATGTTGTAAAGAGCAATATTGCATAGGAACCTGGAATGTTAGGTCCATGAATCAAGGCAAATTGGAAGTGGTCAAAGAGGAGACGGCAAGAGTGAACATCAACATTCTAGGAATCAGCGAACTAACATGGACTGGAATGGGTGAATTTAACTCAGATGACCATTATATCTACTACTGCGGGCAGGAATCCCTCAGAAGAAATGGAGTAGCCATCATAGTCAACAAAAGAGTCCAAAATGCAGTACTTTGGATACAGTCTCAAAAACGACAGAATGATCTCTGTTTGTTTCCAAGGCAAGCCATTCAATATCACTGTAATCCATGTCTATGCCCCAACCAGTAACGCTAAAGAAGCTGAAGCTGAACGGTTCTATGAAGACCTACAAAACCTTCTAGAACTAACACCCAAAAAAGATATACTTTTCATTATAGGGGACTGGATTGCAAAACTAGGAGTCAAGAAACACCTTGAGTAACAGGCAAATTTAGGGTTGGAGTACAGAATGAATCAGGGCAAAGGCTAACAGAGTTTTGCCAAGAGAACACACTGGTCATAGCAAACACCCACTTCCAACAACACAGGAGAAGACTCTACACGTGGAAATCACCAGATGGTTAACACCAAAATCAGATTGATTATATCCTTTGCAGCCAAAGATGGAGAAGCTCTATACAGTCAGCAAAAACAAGACCCGGAGCTGACTGTGGCTCAGATCATGAACTCCTTATTGCCAAATTCAGACTTAAATTGAATAAAGTAGGGAAAACCACTAGACCATTCAGGTATGACCTAAATCAAATCCCTTATGATTATACAGTGGAAGTGAGAAATAGATTTAAGGGCCTAGATCTGATAGATAGAGTGCCTGATGAACTATGGACGGAGGTTTGTGACATTGTACAGGAGACAGGGAACAAGGCCATCCCTAAGAAAAAGAAATGCAAAACAGCAAAATAGCTGTCTGTGGAGGCCTTACAAATAGCTGTGAAAAGAAGAGAAGGGAAAAGCAAAGGAGAAAAGGAAAGGTATACCCATCTGAATACAGAATTCCAAAGAACAGCAAGGAGAGATAAGAAAGCCTTCCTCAGTGATCAATGCAAAGAAATAGAGGAAAACAACAGAATGGGAAAGACTAGAGATCTCTTCCAGAAAATTAGAGATACCAAGGGAACATTTCATGCAAAGATGGGCTCGATAAAGGAAAAAAATGGCATGAACCTATCAGAAGCAGAAGATATTAAGAAGAGGTGGCAAGAATACACAGAAGAACTGTACAAAAAAGATCTTCTCGACCCAGATAATCACGAAGGTGTGATCACTCACATTCACCTAGAGCCGGACATCCTGGAATGTGAAGTCAGATGGGCCTTAGGAAACATCACTACGAACAAAGCTAGTGGAGGCAATGGAATTCCAGTTGAGCTATTTCAAGTTCTAAAAGATGATGCTGTAAAAGTGCTGCACTCAATATGTCAGCAAATTTGGAAAACTCAGCAGTGGCCACAAGACTGGAAAAGGTCAGTTTTCATCCCAATCCCAAAGAAAGGTAATGCCAAAGAATGTTCAAACTATTGCACAATTGCACTCATCTCACATGCTAGTAAAGTAATGCTCAAAATTCTGCAAGCCAGGCTTCAGCAATACGTGAACCGTGAACTTCCTGATGTTCAAGCTGGTTTTAGAAAAGGCAGAGGAACCAGAGATCAAATTGCCAACATCTGCTGGATCATGGGAAAAGCAAGAGAGTTCCAGAAAAACATCTATTTCTGCTTTATTGACTATGCCAAAGCCTTTGACTGTGTGTATCATAATAAACTGTGGAAAATTCTGAAAGAGATGGGAATACCAGACCACCTGACCTGCCTCTTGAGAAATCTGTATGCAGGTCAGGAAGCAACAGTTGGAACTGGACATGGAACAACAGACTGGTTCCAAATAGGAAAAGGAGTCCGTCAAGGCTGTATATTGTCACCCTGCTTATTTAACTTCTATGCAGAGTACATCATGAGAAATACTGGGCTGGAGGAAGCACAAGCTGAAATCAAGATTGCTGGGAGAAATATCAGTAACCTCAAATATGCAGATGACACCACCCTTATGGCAGAAAGTGAGGAAGAACTAAAGAGCCTCTTGATGAAAATAAAAGAAAAGAGTGAAAAAGCTGGCTTAAATTCAGAAAACGAAGATCATGGCATCCAGTCCGATCACTTCATGGGAAATAGATGGGGAATCAGTGGAAACAGTGGCTGACTTTATTTTTCTGGGCTCCAAAATCACTGTGGATGGTGACTGTAGCCATGAAATTAAAAGATGCTTGCTCCTTGGAAGGAAAGTTATGACCAACCTAGATAGCATATTCAAAAGCAGAGATGTTACTTTGCCAACAAATGTCGGTCTAGTCAATGCTATGGTTTTTCCTGTGGTCATGTATGGATGTGAGAGTTGGACTGTGAAGAAAGCTGAGCGCTGAAGAATTGATGCTTTTGAGCTGTGGTGTTGGAGAAGACTCTTGAGAGTCCCTTGGACTGCAAGGAGATCCAACCAGTCCATCCTAAAGGAGATTAGTCCTGGGTGTTCATTGGAAGGACTAATGTTGAAGCTGAAACTCCAATACTTTGGCCTCCTGATGCGGAGAGCTGACTTGTTGGAAAAGACCCTGATCCTGGGAAAGATTGAGAGCAGGAGGAGAAGGGGATGACAGAGGATAAGGTGGTTGGATGGCATCACTGACACAATGGTCATGGGTTTGGGTGGACTCCGGGAGTTGGTGATGGACAGGGAGGCCTGGTGTGCTGCAGTTCATGGGGTCGCAAAGAGTTGGACACGACTGAGTGACTGAACTGAACTGAATATATTAATATAAGCATGATTGATTAAATCACTGCTCATTGGTGATTGAACTCAATCTCCAGCCTCTCTCCCCTCCTTGGAGCTGGGGATGGGACTGAAAGTTCCAACCCTATAATTCTATAGTTGATTCATCTGGCAACAAACTATCTAGAGACCCCAGCGACTAGTCTTCTTATTAATACAAAAAGACATTTATTACTTTGAAGAGTTCAAAGTAATCTTGGAATCTCTTGTTTAAGAAATCAGAAACTAAGACTAAATATTAAAGCACAGTATATTCCTATAATTTGAGAAATTACAAGGATTTTAGGAGCTCTGTGTCAAGACCCAGAGGCAGAGACCAAATATATCTTTCTTATTATATCACAGCTGGGTTCTGGTCTGCCCATTCATAGTGTCTGTCACCCATAGAGCTTGAGTCAGGGGTGGGGGCATGAGACCCAGGCAGCATCAGGTGATAGCCTCCTTTGGAATCCATACACATAGAGAAGCTCTCTTTCTCCTCTAGGGTCCCAAGTCAGCATGATGAATGACTAAAGCTGTCTGAAGACATACAGACCAAGGGAGACGCCCGTCTACAGTAGAAGAGGAGGAAGCAACGTGTAGAGCAAAGCTGAGTCTCAAGAAGGAAAGAATTACGATGATATAGCTTGAGTTTCTGGGTCCAACCTACCTGAGACACATTCTACCTTCTTCTTCCCAGCTATGTAAATCAGCCAAGTGCCCTTCTTCCTTCATTGATCTTGAGTTGGCAAATCTCATTAAATTTATGGCAAGTAGGTGACATTTAATAGCCCTGTCCTTAGATTCTGGAAAGGATTCTCATGTGATAGGTAAACACATATCTACTTTTGAAAAATCAGTATGCCAAGGCCAAATTTTGAACTTTCCTTTCAATATCAAGTATAGATTTTGGCTATGATAAGCAATGAAACTAAGATGTAATTGCTCATGTTTGCTCTCCTTTATAGCCAAAGTTGTTTGATGGACAGCATCTGAATAAAGCAATCTTTCTGGGCATGTTTTCTCATCACCCTTAGATTTCACTATTGAACTTCCTGTGCGGGGTGGTGGTTGCTCTTATTTTCCCACCAGCCTGGAGGAATCTGTCAATCACAGTTAACCAGACATTGAAGTGAGGTGGGTGCAATCTCTCTATGCATGCCAATCCAGTTGCTTCTCAACAGTGGGTTCATCCATCCATTCAATTCAATCATCCATTATTCAATTGTCTTTTAGTACAGACCCAGAGACAGTGACCGGTGTTGGGGATGCAAGTCAAACACATGCTCATCCCCACTAGGCTTATAACCCAGTGGAGGAGGCAGACAGTGTGGCATATGCTGGCCTGGAGGAAGTGCGGGGTGCTAAAGAAAACACAAAGCAAGCATATAACTCAGCTTTCAAAAAGAAGTAGGAGGTCAGATGAGCTAAAACATGAATGATGAGTGAGAGTTTGCCAGATGAAAGTGCCAGAGTTGGGGAGATGAAGATCGTGGAGGAAGGGACAGATAATTGTTAACAGTTAAGAGTTCTTGGCACAATGGACAGCAGGTGTAAAGGCATGTGGCTGAGAAAGATCTTGACATGGAAGCAACCTAAATGACCATCAGCAAATGAGTTGATAAAGATGTAGTCTATACAATGGAATACTACTCAGCCATAAAAAAGAATAAAATAATTCCATTTGCAGCAATGTGGATGGATCTAGAGATCAAAGTCAAGAGAAAGGCAAATATATCACTTATATGTAGAACCTAAAATATGATAAAAATGAACTTATTTACAGAACAGCAACAGACTCACAATCATAGAAAGCAAATGTTTGATTACCAAAAGGAAAGGGGAGAGAGGGACAAATTAAGAGTTTGGGAATAGCAGATAGAAACCACTATATATAAAATAGATAAAACAACAAGGTCCTACAATAGCCCAGAGAACTATTAATTGTCTTTGTAATAAGCTTATAATGAAAAAGAATATCTATGTATAATGATGTACTTTGCTGTACATGAGAAACCAACAGAACACTGTAAATCAATTATGCTTCAATTAAAAAAACACAACTATTTTTATTGTTATCATAAATAGCTGTTTATGGAGGGTTCCTGAAGCCTCCCATTTTCTGTAAAGAGTTGGAGATCGGAGGTTGACTTTGGCATGTAAACCAAGGCAGGGATGCCAAACAAGTTCATCTCTGTACCAGCTGACCAAGATGAAATGGCTGCTTGGAATGTGGATCAAGTACGCATATGAGGCCATGTCTGACTCAGCAGGAAAGAGCACTGTGATCAATTACAGATATCTGTTCTGGGTGGCAGTAGGGTCATACCCTCTGCTATGTATTTGTCTTCTGTAGACTAAAGCATCATTCTAGACAGTTGATTTGGAAGACTGTAACAAAGGGCCAGGTCTGACCTCGTCCGTGCCTGCCAATCCCCACTTTCTCTCCACATTTTCCTCCCAGCACGTAATTGAGACATGGCCAAAACCCAGCTCCAGCTGCTTTTTCCTCAGGAAACTTTGGCTGGCATAAATTGTGACCTGTAAATCCACCATGTGGACGACACAGGCTGTGTGCCCAGCCCAGGCTCTGCGAAGACAGAAGAGGAGGGAGTTGCTTAGTGACATGCCACAAAGGGTGTCTTTGATTCATCACCCAGCTCCAGCTCCAAGTCCATGGCCAGCAGTGAGTAATGGCTGCAAATGGGCAATATAACCCCTCTAAAAATGTCACTTCACTGTAAAATGTAAATGTTTAACATTTAAACATGAACACTGACTCCAAAAATGCCTAGTGCTGGATGGATTTTTTTTTTCATTCTTCTAGAAAATCTTTGGCTTTCCATGGTGAGAGATTTCAGTGCATAATTTACACCCTTGTGCTTGTTAAATTGGTGCCATCTCTTGGTCCAGATAGGGCGGCAAAGGAGGAGATTTGCAGGGGACTTTTTACCCTGCTAGTTGATGCAGGGTATTAAATGTACAATGTAATGCCCCCCCACCCCCACCCCAGCCACTGTTCAGAGGTGCTATGAATTCTGAACACTGCTGTTGTGTTTCAGTCGCTCAGTTGTGTCTGACTCTTTGTGACCCCATGGACTGCAGCATGCCAGGCGTCCCAGTCCTTCACCATCTCCCAGAACTTGCTCAAACTCATGAACATGGGAGATTTCATTTTATTTCCAATTGTCCTGGACTTCAAAATATAAGATTGTGTCACTGAAGGTCAAGAAAGACCAAAAACAGCAATAAAGAATATTCATTGGGAACTCTCTCCTTTAGACCTGTTCATTGCCTAATCTGTCTCACAGGTCTGGCACTAGGAGGCTCCAGGTAAATCAAGGGTGTAGGTGACTGTTCTTGGGACTGATTCCTTTTCTCCTAAGACAATTCTAAGGAGCGTCCTCCCAGTATAACTCTGGGCCTCCTGCTGATTGGTCTCTGGATACACGTGGACCTTGACTAACAAGCAAGTCACACCTGAGAGATGTAGGCAAGCTCAGAGCCTGGGGTGGAAGACAGCTGTGTCACAGGGATCACTGGGGAAGGGGATACATGGGTACTGGTGTACCGAATTTTATTGGAGGAGGAAATGGCAACCCACTCCAGTATTCTTGCCTGGAGAATCCCAGGGACGGGGGGGCCCGGTGGGCTGCCATCTATGGGGTCACACAGAGTCGGACACGACTGAAGCGACTTAGCAGTAGCAGCAGTACCAAATTTTATCCAACATCCATTTTCTCTAGAACAGCAGTCCTCAACCTTTTGGCACCAGGAACCAATTTCATGGAAGACAATTGTTCCACAGGCTGGGGTGTCGGAGATAGTTTCGAATGATTCAATTGCATTACTTTTATTGTATATTTTATTTCTATTATTATTGCATCAGCTCCACCTCAGATCATCAGGCATTAGATTCTGGAGGTTGGGGACCCCTGCTTTAGACGTGTTATTTATTGAATTTTTCCTTGGGGTCTTGTCACAGTAGGCACTTAATATAATGTTTGTTTAACAAAGTAAGTAAAAAGTCACAGGCAAAGCCAAGAGAGAAGGCCTAGTGTATTGGAAAATGAATCTTCCAACCTCGGCTGTCTCTTAACCTTCCTATACACAATTTTATGTTATTCTTGTCATATTCTTTGGAATTATGTATAAGCTTAAGCTTAATTAAGTATAAGCTTCCCAGGTGGTGCTAGTGGTAAAGAATCCACCTGCCAATGCAGGAGACACAAGAGATACTAGTTCAATCCCTGGGTTGGGAAGATCCCCTGGAGGAGGGCATAGCAACCCACTCCAGTATTCTTGCCTGGAGAATCCCATGGACAGAGGAAACTGGCTATAGTCCATGGGGTCACAAAGAGTCGGACACGACTGAAGCGACTTAGCACACACATGCATGCATGCAAACACGCAACATGTATAAAGGTGGTTATCTTTAATTTACCAATTAGAAATGGATGACCAGACAGCTTACAGAGTTTTGTGATATTAACTTGAGCCAGTGAAATAGTCAAGATGAAAATTCTGCTTTTTAGTCCTGATTCTAAATTTTTTACACCTCATCACTCTGAATGTGTACACCTCGTGTCATGAACCACAATGAGGCACATGTGATCATCAGGGCCAGCACTAGGGTGAGCAGGTGGGGGGCTAGGGCATTTAGGAGACCATGAGAGTTGTGTGTCTTTAAATTTAGTGCCTGGCTTGTTCTACTCTCGTCCCAGCCCTGGTGATCACACACACAGAAGCATGGATGAAAGGGTACGTGCAAGAGAAAGATTCTGCAACTAAGCTAAAAAGAGTTCTTTTTCTCCAGGTCTAGTACCTGGATGTCAGGACAGCCTTGGAACAGAAAGTCGGGAAGGACTTGCTTTCTCAGACTGATTGAGGCTGAGTCTAGGGTGTTCTCTCTCCACTTTTCGTAAGAGTTACTGGTGACACTTGCCAGTAGCCCTTGATCAAATCTGCTCCCTCACAAGGACAGGACAGACGACTGGGGGTTCCTATGTGACAGATCTAAGTGGTTCGCCTCCCCCAGGGTCCTTGTTTTAGGACACTTTATCATAGCGTTACCATAGTGAAACCATTTTAGGCATGAATAGCAATTTTTTGGATGATTACTGAAATACGTTTAGTCTTACACAACTGAAAAAGACAAAGGCCTCAGGAAGCATTGCGATTAGAGACTTAAATGACCCGAGGAGTTTTTCTATCTCTAGTCTCCATTTCTTTCTTCTCTTTTCTGATAAAGGAATTTTTTTTAAAAATAGTCACTGAAAATTCTTAATCTTCACCTCCTGGATCAGCAAAGAGTGGCCTTTGTCCCTTATATCCAATTTTAAAAATCCCAGGGAAGGTATCTGATTGGCCAGTCTTGGGCAGGTCCTCAGGCTCAGGGTTGTAGAGAGGTGGTAGAGAACCTATAAAGACTCTGTGGCTGCTCCTGCAAATAAAGTATATTACAGCGACTTTACGTGTGAACTGAGCAATTAATCCAACACTGTTTTCTATAGTTATACACCATGATCAGCAATGGTGCAAGTCTGGACACTCTCTTTTGTGGATTTAGCACAGCAAGAAGATATCATTAGATAGCATCATCAACTCAATGGACCTGAACTTGAGTAAATTTTGGGAGATAGTGGAGGACAGGGAAGCCAGGCATGCTGCAGTCCATGGGGTCACAAAGAGTCAGACATGACTTGGTGACTGAACAACAATAATAAGCACAGCAAGGCTTCCAAAGCCAAAGCAGGTGGAGGGAGTTACCTACAAGAAGCACAGATTTTGTAGTCCCCCTGAGAGCTTGTGTGTTATTCCCCTGGATGCCCATAAATCACCCAGACACTTCAATAGAAACTTGTTTGCTGAGTCAAGCATGCTGATCAAATGGCCATAACAACCATTCTTGTGAAATCCAAGATCCTTTATTGGAGAAATAATACAAAGCTCTGACCTATTTCAAGGATGATGTTGTGAAATTAAGTAATTCTCATGGGGATTTCTTGGCTCTAAGACTGGGCATCTGCTGAGGGTATCCCCTAGGATTTTTTACCTCCCCAGCAAAGCCACAGTACTTGTCTTATTGTCAATAAAACCCTTCATTCCCTAAGTTGAAGTTCTTCATGCTATTTTGCGAGGACAATGGCGACTTGGACCAACCCAGAAGCTCCACAGGGCACTTCTGGTCAGATTCATACTGCTGTTGTATTTGACAAATTTTCACTAAAACCAGAGGGTTGAAGAAAGTAGGATATGTTCTCCAAAAATTGGGTTCTTGGAGTTCAGTGGGTGGGAAAGGCATAACCTCCTCTTTTAAGAAATGTGCTCGATGAATCCAAAGAAGGAATATTAGAGATGGTATAATTTGATGGAAATAGCACAGATTTATTTTTTAAAGTTACTTAAATCTCAAAAGCAGAAATATTTGTAGGCAAAACTTGGGTAAAAGAGAAATTCACCTACAATTCTACAACAGTACTGTTTCGTGTCGGTTCTTCTAGTCTTTCCTGTAAACAGTTGTATGTGATATGCATGTGATACACATGATCCTGGGCATGAAGTGACTGTACTATTATGCCAATGAGCTCCTGCTGCCAAGGAGATGTTTACGGTATTATGCAGAATGCATAATGGGAAGCCGTCTCCAGGTTGAAACTTAATAAGAAAGTTATGCTTCTTGTCAAAGAAAGTTTAGGTATTCCCTTCCTCTGGGAACACTTATGAAGCCCAAGGGGAATACAGATGCATAAACAGTGACTAGAGTGGAGAAGAAAAGCCATTCCTAGGATTAGCAAATAAACCCGGCACCCAGCATTTTACAAATCATTTTGTAGAGAAACCAAATCTTCCAGGTAAACCAACTGGTCCTTAAAGGCCCTTCTTTGAAAATGGCTTACACAAAGATGAGAACTTTCTCTAATAAGAAGCAGGGTCTCTGCAGAGTCAGACATTGCTGGTCAGACAGGATGGGATATATGGAAGAGAATGTAGAGAGCATGAAATAAGAAGCATTTAGATAGGGGCAGACAGACCCTGTTCCATTATTCACACAAATGTTTTGAAGAGGAATCGGAGATGATAGTGTGCATACGTCTATCATAAGCAATTTGGCTTGGAGATTTAACAATTCCTTTCATGATTTTAATGAAATCATTTGTTAAAGGATCCTTCAGGTATTATCATATGCTTAATTCAGGTGAATCCTATTTAAGCATCAAAACCAGGTAAACAGTAGTGTGTACTCCACCCCCCCTGACAAAACTGGTTGAATAAAACTTCATTTTAAGGAGGTGGGCTACATGTTAGGTTCTGCTGGACTAGGCAGAGAGCCCATAAAGGCTAGCCCTGATTCTCAGAAATATTTATCTGAAGCCCATAAATCTTAAAAATCTGTTGTGATAAACTTCATAGACACCTCAGCTGTCTATGTTTATTTGCATCATTAATTTCCACTCTCTACTCACTGGTAAGAGAGAAGGCTCAAGAAAGATGAATTTTATAATAACTATATATAAAGATATAAGTATACACATAAATGTTGTTGCTGTGTTTAGTCACTCAGTCGTGTCCAACTCTTTGAGACCCCTATGAACTACAGCACACCAGGCCTCCCTGTCCATCATCAACTCCCAGAGCTTGCTCAAACTCATGTCCATTGGGTCAGTGATGCCACGCTGCTGCTGCTGCTAAGTCACTTCAGTCATGTCTGACTCTGTGCGACCCCATAGACGGCAGCCCACCAGGCTCCCCCGTCCCTGGGATTCTCCAGGCAAGAACACTGGAGTGGGTTGCCATTTCCTTCTCCAATGCATGAAAGTGAAAAGTGAAAGGGAAGTCGCTCAGTCGTGTCTGACTCCTCACGACCCCATGGACCGCAGCCTACCAGGCTCCTCTGTCCATAGGATTTTCCAGGCAAGAGTACTGGAGTGGGGTGCCATCGCCTTCTCCATCTTTTCCTCTGTCATCCCCTTTCCTTCCTGCCCTCAATCTTTCCCAGCATCAGGGTCTTTTCAAATGAGTCACATCAGGTGGCCAAAGTACTGGAGTTTCAGCTTCAGCATCAGTCCTTCCAATGAATATTGAGGTCTGATCTCCTTTGGGATTGACCGGTTGGATCTCCTTGCAGTCCAAGGGACTCTCAAGAGTCTTCTCCAACACCACAGTTCAAAAGCATTGATTCTTCGGAGCTCAGCTGTCTTTATGATCCAGCTCTCACATTCATATGAATGTCACCAGCTATGAAGAGAAGAGGAATTAAGAATCACAACCATCCGGTACCAGATCTGCCTCCAGTTGGAAATACAGAACATTTGCTGGAATGTCCAAGATAGCCTCTTCACTTACATGACTGGTCAGTCAGTCAGTCAGTTCAGTTGCTCAGTCGTGTCCAACTCTTTGCAACCCCATGAATCGCAGCACGCCAGGCCTCCCTGTTCATTACCATCTCTCGGAGTTCACTCAGACTCACATCCATCCAGTCAGTGATGCCATCCAGCCATCTCATCCTCTGTCATCCCCTTCTCCTCCTGCCCCAATCCCTCCCAGCATCACAGTCTTTTCCAATGAATCAACTCTTCGCATGAGGTGGCCAAAGGACTGGAGTTTCAGCTTTAGCATCATTCCTTCCAAAGAAATCCCAGGGTTGATCTCCTTCAGAATGGACTGGTTGGATCTCCTTGCAGTCCAAGGGATTCTCAAGCGTCTTCTCCAACACCACAGTTCAAAAGCATCAATTCTTCGGCGCTCAGCCTCCTTCACAGCCCAGCTCTCACATCCATACATGTAGTATACATATTTATACATATACAATTTAGGTATATATGTATGTATATACATATATATTTATTTATATACATAATCATTTAATGTAATTAACTTTAATGTAACTTACATAACCTCTACCATCTTCTTAGAAACATCTCTTGTGGTTTTTCTGTTACTGTTGTTGAAGTGAAATCAATATTTTTTAACATTCAGCTCTTGATCTCTTTTGAATTCTTCTCTAAGGACTCACTTCCTGAGATAGAAATTTGTATTTTCAGATCTTGGCTCTGCTTTCTAAGACCTTGTGATCTTGGTCAAGTTATTCACTTTCTTTGGTCTGTAAGTAGAAGGGATTGAGATTTGCAGTCCTTTCTAGATCAAAATGCTTTGATCTCAGGGGTTTATCAGCAGGGCTGCCAGGCTGTGCAATTCCAGGACACTAATAATATCATAGCTTCCTCGAGAGTTGTACAGTGGGCGGTCAGAGAGACACAGGCAGTGGCCCCGAGTATATGGCCTTTCCTTCATAATAGCCCTTCCCTGCAATGGGCTTGTTATGTTGCTGATACCCACTGGATTTTATTACAGATTGATGATACCTCTAACAGAAATACCCATTCAGGGTAAGTTACTGATCTGTCCAGGCCCTCACCATTTTTTATATCTAGGTGACTATTTGCTTCCCGTGGAGGATGTCTGGGGCCTTACCCATTGCCCTTCCTCCCTCTTGACCACCCCGCCCTCTTAAGATCTGCCAGTGCTCTAGGAAAAGCCACAAGCACAACACAAATCTAAAGCAATGCCTCTTAAACTTGAAGAAATCCCTGGAGATCTTGTTAAGACACAGATTTATGGGCCTCTAATCCTGAGATTTTGATTCAATAGATGTGGGGTGTAGCTCAGAAATTGAATTTCTACCAAGCTCCCAGTTGATGATGATGATATTGATGATACTACATTTTCAGAAGTGGTCTAAAGCAATCTTAAACAGTAAAGACTGACCTTTGAAATTCTATTTCTTCTTATTTCCTACTGGCCCCCTTTCCCATTGGCCTTTATGTTGGCTGTGCATGTAAAATGCCTCTGTGGGGTGGGAGCAGAACATTCCCCCACTCCTGAGGTCAACACAGCTTAATGAGGTCAACACGGCTTAATGATGTCAACAAGCCCAACTGTGTACAACGATGCCCCACCCCCTCACAACTGGAGAGATCTGGCCTGGTGGACTCGCTCCAGCTCTCCAGCTGTCAGTGCTTTTGGCTAATGGCTCCTTGGTGGGGCGGTTTCCTGAGGTTGCTGTTAATCTTGCTATTTGAAAAGAGCCAAAGCTCCCATGACAGCAGTTTTAAAGCTAGTTGCTTCTGGTTTTATTAAGTTAGATTTTGCAAAAGAGATGGAGGCTGCAGCATGGAGGCACGTGGGAGAAATGGCCCTGGAGGAGATGAGCCGGTGTCCCTGGGAAGCCCCATATTGATCACTGGTTCTGCTGGAGCATGCATTTTTCACTCCTATGGCTCTTTCTGGTCTATTCCAAATATGGCTAGATTTTTTTCTTAGAATAAACTCAGGTTGGGAAACCTCCTTATCCAGAAGAAATCAGGGGTAGCATCTACTATTGATTGCCTGGCTTGTATTAATTTCCGGTCTCATCCCCTTCCTCCATCCCAAGGGGAACCCTGATTTTATTTACATTCCTACTCTTTTCATTCAATCATGCTTCAAGGGGGAGCCTTGCTTGATTCTTAGACCCAGGCCTGATTGTCCTAAGCCAATCACGGTGCTCTTATGTCCATATTAATTACTGGGTTAGACATGAATATGTGACAGGATTCTGGCCAATGAGACTGAAAGACAGTCTGCTGGAGGGCTTCTGGGAATGATTTTCTCTTATAAGAGAGAGGCGTAGGAAGGGAGATAGGAAGAGATCTCTTCTTCGTTTACATGTTGATACGTCTCATGTGATACCTAACTGCTTAACCATCTTGTGATCATGAAAGGAACTGGTCTGAGGAGAAAACTGACACGCTAAAGATGAAGAATGACAAAATGGTAGGACGTAAGTTCTTGAAACACTGAATCCCCCTACCTTGGACTTCCTCTTAAGAAAAATATTTTACTGCTTGTCACTTGTCACTTTGAATTGGAGATTTCAGCCACTTACAGCTGAAGGAAACTTGATGTTATTAAGTTATTTATATACTTACATATTTTTTGTCTACTTAAACTATAAATTATTGAGGAGGTATTAAAATTTCCCATTATAATTGTAGATTTGTCTATAATTTTGTCAGTTTTGATTCATGTATTCTGAAGCTCTGCTATTAGGTGCATATATGTTAAAATTATGTTCTCTGTATGAATAGATCCATTTATAATTATAAAAGGAACTTATACTTCTGTTAATATTCTTTGCAGTGAAGTTGACTCTGTCTGACATTTATATAGCCATTTCGTCTCTCCCTATTTGTTAGTGTTCACATGATACACTTTATCCTTCATTTTATTTTTAACCTATTTTTTTCATTATAAAGTGAATTTCTAGCAGACTGCATAGTGTTGGGTCTTTTTTTTTTAATTCAGTCTGACTGTCTCTGGCTTTTAATTGGAGTATTTAGACTTTATTTAATGTGATTATTTATATGGTTAGATTTAAATCTACCATCTTGCTATTTGTCTCCCATCTCTTCTGCTTTTTCCTCTTCTACAGACTTCTTTTGATTTAATTGAGTATTTTTTATTATTCCATTTTTATCTCTTTTATTGGCTTTTTAGTTGTAACTATTTGTTTTGTTATTATAGTGATTGCTTTAGGGTTTTTATACACAGTGTAACTTACCTTAGTACAACTTCAGGTGATGGTACAGCCCTTTTCATACAGTATAAGAACTTTTCAATGTACGCATGCATGCTCAGTCACTTAGTTGTGTCCAACTCTTTGCAACCCCATGGACTATAGCCTGTCAGGCTCTGGATTTCCCAGGCAAGAATACTGGAGTGGGTTGCCATTTCCTTCTCTGATAAACTTCTAATAGTATACTTCTATTTCTCCCCTATCCACAAACATGGACTTCGTGCATCTTTGTTCTATATCTTATCTCTGTAGATGCTACAAATGTCACACTACATTATAATGATTGTTTTTGTTTAAATTATCATTTATCTTTTAAAGAAATTTGCATAATAAAGGAAGGTATTCTCTTAGTTTATGCATGGATTTACTATTCCTGGTTTTATTCATTCTTTTGTGTAGATATGATTTTCCTCTGCTACTATTTTCTTTCTTTCTGAAAGAAGTTCCTGAATATTTCTTGTAGTGCATTTCTGCTGTTGATGAATTCTCTCAGCTTTTAAATGACTAAAGTGTTTCATTTTGCTTCATATTGAGAAGATATTTCCCCCAAAATGTTTCAAAGATATTGCTCCAAAGATTTTATTACTTGTATTTTTTTTTACAAGAAACCTGAATTCATACTTATTTTTGTTCCTTTGTACATATGTATCTTTTTTTCTCTGACTGCTTTTAAGATTCTCTTTTTATCACGAGTTTTGAACAACTTGATTATGATGTGTGTTTGTTCATTGTCCTCATGTTTCTTGTGCTTGAGGTTCATTGAGTTTTTTGGATTTGTTATTTATAGTTTCCATCAAATTTGGAAAAAAAAAAAAACCTTGGCTATTATTTTTTAAAATAATTTTCCTGCCCACCCTCCTGCTTTGGTGATCACACTTGTATGTACAATAGGCTACTTGAATTGTCCCACTGTTCACTGATGCCCTCTTCACATTTTAGCCTCTTTTCCTCTATTTTGGATATTTTTATTGCTAGTCTTCAAGTACACTGATCTTTTGTATTGCCCTTTCTAGTCTGCTTTTAAGCCCATCCAGTGTATTTTTCATTTTAATACGTTGAACTGCGCTTACTCCTTGGAAGAAAAGTTATGACCAACCTAGATAGCATATTGAAAAGCAGAGACATTACTTTGCCAACAAAGGTCCGTCTAGTCAAGGCTATGGTTTTTCCTGTGGTCATGTATGGATGTGAGAGTTGGACTGTGAAGAAGGCTGAGTGCCGAAGAATTGATGCTGTTGAACTGTGGTGTTGGAGAAGACTCTTGAGAGTCCGTTGGACTGCAAGGAGATCCAACCAGTCCATTCTGAAGGAGATCAGCCCTGGGATTTCTTTGGAAGGAATGATGCTAAAGCTGAAACTCCAGTCCTTTGGCCACCTCATGCGAAGAGTTGACTCATTGGAAAAGACTCTGATGCTGGGAGGGATTGGGGGCAGGAAGAGAAGGGGACGACAGAGGATGAGATGGCTGGATGGCATCACGGACTCGATGGACGTGAGTCTGAGTGAACTCTGGGAGACGGTGACGGACAGGGAGGCCTGTCATGTTGCAATTCATGGGGTCGCAAAGAGTCGGACACAACTGAGCAACTGAACTGAACTGAACTGAACTGCTCATCTATATAGGTTTGATTTGGGTTTTTACTCAACATATTCAATATTTCCTATAGCTTTTCCCCCTTTATTCTAGCTTTTTGAACATATGGAATACAGTTATAAATACTGTTTTAACATCTTTGTCTGTTCATTCTAACATCTATGTCAGTCCTTGGCTCACTTTCAATTGACTGATTTACTTCCTCATTACGGGCCAGATTTTCCTACTTCTTCTTATGCCTGATAATTTTTTAGAAATAGATTTTTTTTAGATTAGTTTTAGGTTTACATAGAGATTGAGCAGAAGGTATAGAGTTTTCCCACATACCTCTCGCCGTCTGGCATTCATAGCTTCCCCATTATCAACAATAAATTGTTATCAACATTTGTACAGTTGATGAAGCTATGTTAACACATCATAATCACCTAAAGTTTATGTTTTACCCTCATTAAGTTCACTCTTCATGTCATACATTCTATGGATTTGTACAAAAATATAATGACACATAGCCAACATGTGGTATCACAGAGAGTACTAGTTTCACTGCCTCCAAAAAATCTCTGAGCTCTATCTATTTACCTCTTCTCCTGGCTGTTAAGCAATCAGTGATCCTTTTATTGTCTTCATAGTTTTGCCTTTTCCAGAATGTTATGTTTTTTGAATTATATAGTATGTAGGCTTCTCAGACTCTCTTCCTTCACATGTTAATGTGCATCTAGGTTTCCTTCACGTTTTTTCATGGCTTGAGAGCTTATTTCTTTTCAGTGCCAGATAATATTCCATTGTGTGGATGTATCCATTCACCTACTGAAGGACATCTTGGCAGCTCTCCAGTTTTGGCAATTATGAATAAAGCTTCTATAAACATATCCATGTGCAGGTTTTTGTGTGGACATATATTTTCAACTTCTTCTTTCAACTTCTTTCAACTATCAAGAAACACAATTGCTGAATCATATGGTAAGAGTATGTTTAGGTTTGTAAGATACTGGCAAAATGTCTTCCTAAATGCTATACGAGTATGCATTCCCACCAGAAATGAATAAGAATTCCTGTTGCTCCACATCCTTACCAGCATTTGGTGCTGCTAATGTTCTGGATTTTGGCCATTCCAATAGGTGTGTGATGGTATCTAGTCATTGGTTTAATTTCTACTTTCCAGATGGCACATAATATGCATGCCTGATAATTTTTTATTGAAAGCCAGACATTGTGAGTTCTATCTTATTGGGTGCTAGATATCTTTGTATTCTCTATAAATATTCTTCATGTTTTTATCTTGGATGAATTAAGATACTCAGATGGGAATACCAGACCATTGAACCTGCCTCCTGAGAAATCTGTATGCAGGTCAAGAAGCAACAGTTAGAACTGGACATGGAACAACAGACTGGTTCCAAATTGGGAAAAGAGTACTTCAAGGAGTATTGTCACCCTGCTTATTTAATTTCTATGCAGAGTACATCATGCAAAATGCCAGGCTGGATGAAGCCCAAGCTGGAATCAAGATTGCTGGGAGAAATATCAATAACCTCAGATATGCAGATGACACCACCTTTATGGTAGAAAGTGAAGAACTAAAGAGCCTCTTGATGAAAGTGAAAGAGGAGAATGAAAAAGTTGGTGTAAAAGTCAACATTCAGAAAACTAAAATCATGGCATCCGGTCCCATTGCCACTCCATGGCAAATAGATGGGAAAACAATGGAAACAGTGACAGACTATTTTTGAAGGGCTCCAAAATCGTTGCAGATGGTGACTGCAGCCATGAAATTAAAAGACACTTGCTCCTTGGAAGAAAAGCTGTGACCAATGTAGACAAAATATTAAAAAGCAGAGACATTGCTTTCCCAACAAAGGTCCATCTAGTCAAAGCTATGGCTTTTCCAGTAGTCATGTATGGATGTGAGAGTTGGACTATAAAGAAAGGTAAGCACAGAAGAATTGATGCTTTTGAACTGTGGTGTGGGAGAAGACTCTTGAGAGTCCCTTGGACTGCAAGGAGATCCAAGCAGTCCATCCTAAAGGAAATCAGTCCTGAATAATCATTGGAAGGACTGAAACTGAAGCTGGAATTCCAATAATTTAGCCACCTAATGCGAAAAACTGACTCATTTGAAAAGACCGTGATGCTGGGAAAGATTGAAGGTGGGAGGTGAAGGGAATGACAGAGGATGAGATGGTTGGATGGCATCACCTACACAATGGACATAAGTTTGAGTAGGCTCCGGGAGTTGGTGATGGACAGGGAAGCCTGGTGTGCTGAAGTCCATGGGGTCGCAAAGAGTCAGACATGAATGAGTGACTGAACTGAACTGAACTGAAAATACTCAGACACAGATAATGATTTTAAGATTTATTAGATGAGAGTGAAGCAGAATTTAATTTAAAGATAATTATTCCTCTCTGGAGAAGGCAATGGCACCCCAATCCAGTACTCTTGCCTAGAAAATCCCATGGACGGAGGAGCCTGGTTGGCTGCAGTCCATGGGGTCACTAAGAGTCGGACACGATTGAGCGACTTCACTTTCACTTTTCACTTTCATGCATTGGAGAAGGAAATGGCAGCCCACTCCAGTGTTCTTGCCTGGAGAATCGCAGGGACAGGGGAGCCTCATGGGTTGCCGTCTATGGGGTCACACAGAGTCGGACACGCCTGAAGCGACTTAGCAGCAGCAGCAGCAGCATTCCTCTCTACTAAAGCAAGACTCGTTTAAATATCCAGTCCAGTGCTCTATGAATTGTGAGTGTGGCTAGTGGAGCAGGTACTATTCCAAGCCGTGTACAAGCACTAGGTTCCATTCCTCCTCTTCCTTTTTGTGTGGTTCTTTCCTTGGTCTTTGAGGGTTTCTTCACATAAATGTTGTGATCAGTTCTCTGCTATTGACTCAAGTGAGACCCTCTGTGGCTCTCGAGAGTTCCGTCTCTGTGCAGCTTGTTCCTGTACTCTGCCCTGTGGACTCTAGCTATTGTTGTCTCCCCAGACTCTCAGCTTTATCTCTTCAAATCGAAGAGCTCTCTGCCTGCGTTGCCATGCTGTGGCTTGAAATTGTTCTCAAGGTGGTAAACTGGGGCAGTCTTTGAGCTCAACTCCTTTGTTTCCTGTCTCTTAGACATGACTCCCTTTATTGTTTGATTGTAAGTGTCTTAACAATTATTGTTTCATACAGTTTTCCAGTACTTTTAGTTGTTTCAGGCAGGAAGGTAATCCAGTTTGTGGTACTTTATTTTTGCTGAAAAAGCAAGTCTCTTTGTTTCATTTTAATAGGAGAAAAGTGTAGTCTATTTAAATGGACCAGCAATATGCAGTTGGAGAGATGAAATGTAGCAAGCTGGGATTTTATCAGATCAGTTAAATGGAATGGAAGGCATCATCTATTTGTATCAACCTTAAACTATATTAGTGAGAGAAAAGATACCAAGCTGTGGTATGATATTTACATTATGATCTCATATAGATAAAATTTAAAACCACACAAAACAATATTATTTATTATTATGTTTGGCCAATATGACAAGTGAGCTGAAAAGGCATATGTCAAATGAATTGCAATGATTATATGGGGGAATGGAAGTGGAATGGTCAACAAAGGTGCTATTTTCTTTTCTTCAACAATTACAGCAACAACCACAATGAAAATACTTCAAGAAAATGACATAATATTCCTACCTCTGTTGGCAAGTTCACTACGTCGACCGAAGCACCCAGCCACATAAATGAGTAGTTTATTTATTGGCCAAAACTGATGCTTTGCCCCAAAGTTGGGACTCTGGTTAAAAATGTGTCAAGGGTCATATTTTGGAGTTTCATTTACATGAAACCCTGTTTTGCTTTATTTTACAGAGTATGTAGACATCATTAAAAAGAGTAACATTGAATAAAGATGCTGTTTATATCTCAGGGATAAAATATCCACTGTCTTTGTCCAACAATAGTGGCTTTTTTGAATTTGAGGTGGGTTTGGAAAGACGGATGGAGACAAGGCTGAAGGCCCCCCAAGCTCTCCTTTGGCATCACTGACTGAAGGTGAATCAAGCATTCAAAGAGCACAGAAGACAGAAGACACAGAACACCAGAGTCACATGTGACCATGAAATTTCAATAGGAAATTGGAAGGCAGGAGGATTAAGAGCTGGTTGAGGATTAATAGGTGGCAAGAGCAGAATGATTCAGTCTTTCAGTGGCTGGCTCCCTTCCCTTCAGCTTACAGAGAGAGACAGACTTAATAACACACTCAACACATAGCAAGTGAGATGTGCCCTCCCAAAGTGGGGGAAGGAACCCAGAGGAAACAGAACTATGCTGGCCTCATCACAGATAATTTGAGCTGTGGCAATCCCAGAAGGTAGGAAGAGAGAAGGCCTCTCTCAGCTCAGTTCAGTTCAGTTCAGTCGCTCAGTTGTGTCCGACTCTTTGAGACCCCATGGGCTGCAGCACACCAGGCCTCCCTGTCCATCACCAACTCCTGGAGTTTACTCAAACTCATGTCCATCGAGTCGGTGATGCCATCCAACAATCTCATCCTCTGTCATCCCCTTCTCCTCCCACCTTCAATCTTTCCCAGCATCAGAGCCTTTTCCAATGAGTTGTTTCTTCACATCAGGTGGCTAAAGTATTGGAGTTTCAGCTTCAGCCTCAGCCCTTCCAATGTATATTCAGGACTGATTTCCTTTAGGATGGACTGCTTGGATCTCCTTGCAGTCCAAGGGGCTCTCAAGAGTCTTCTCCAACACCACAGTTCAAAAGCATCAATTCTTCTGTGCTCAGCTTTCTTTATAGTCCAACTCTCACATCCATACATGACTATTGGAAAAACCGAAGACCTCTCTGCTGCTGCTGCTGAGTTGCTTCAGTCGTGTCCGACTCTGTGCGACCCCACAGATGGCAGCCCACCGGGCTCCGCCATCCCTGGGATTCTCCAGGCAAGAACACTGGAGTGGGTTGCCATTTCCTTCTCCAATGCATGAAAGTGAAAAGTCAAAGTGAAGTCGCTCAGTCATGTCTGACTCAGCGACCCCATGGACTGCAGCCTATCAGGCTCGTCCGTCCATGGGATTTTCCAGGCAAGAGTACTGGAGTGGGGTGCCATTGCCTTCTCCAACTCTAGGTGAAGCTAAATACTTTTTTTTTTTTCATTCCTTGTTTTCTAGCCACAGTGCAGTTTTATGGTGAGGTTAATAGTGTCTAATTAGGCAATATGATCTAGAGGCTAAACTTAAAATTGATCTCTTATAAGCAACATCATCTTCATTATATCAAAAAACAACCAGCTAGTTAAGAGTTTTTAAAAGCTACCCCTCTATTTCAGGAACTGAGATAACTGAAACTGCAATGAATTAATGAACTTCATATATTTTGAATGAGTACATACCTCCACCACTCCTTGTCTGGCAAGCAAATTATTTATAATAAATAAAATGTTGGAACTTTTGGTAAATACATACGATGAGCTGATTCTTCTCTGTGTTTTGCCAAGAAGGTGTCACATTGGATTGGGAAACTGCTAGGCAAAATTTTAGGGTAAAGGGAAAACATATCCTATTTTTCCTAAGAGCCTTTGCCTAGAGCTTTCTTAGAAAAATTATCTTCTAACAAAGATAGAGCTGTGAGTAAAGGAAACGTTGTGTTTTTAGTCCTTCAGTTGTGTTGGACTCTTTGTGACCTGATAGACTGCAGCAGACCAGGCTTCCTTATCCTTCACTAACTCCCAGAGTTTGTTCAAATTCATGTTGATTGAGTCGATGACGCCATCCAACCATTTCATCCTCTGTCACCCCGATCTCTTCCTGCCCTCAATATTTCCCACCATCAGGGTCTTTTTTAATGAGTCGGCTCTTCGCATCAGGTGGCCAAAGTATTATACAGTGGAAGTGACAAATAGGTCCAAGGAATTACTTCTGATAGAGGAAGCTTCATGATTCCATAAGGCCTACTCTTCTGAAGTCAGATACCTAACTTGTCAGGCCATGTCCTTGTGAACCTTCAGGATTTCTGCCACCCATCAGGATTTCTCTGCTTCTTTACTTTCTCATTCTGTGGGAATTCCAACCTCATTTTTATACCTCCAAAATGGTTCTGGGAGTCCATAGAGAATGTCTGAGAAGCCTGACAAGGTTTATTCAAGTTGGACCTCTTCATCCCCCTGAGATGGATCAGATAGAGTTGCTCCTGGAGTTAATTTGTGTCTGTTCAGGCTTAAGGCCACTCCTGCAGCTGCCACTGGCCCAAGGCTTCAACAGTTCCCCCATCCCATGTGACAGACACTTGTTCCCAGTTGCCTATACCTCTACACGCCCAGTGCTGATACTAATGAGGTTGTGTTGCATGACCATGATCATCACCATCATTCTGATCTCTTCTTTTACAACAGGGTACCTGGTAGCTCAGCTGGTAAAGAATCCGTCTGCAATGCAGGAGGCCTGGGTTCGATCCCTGGGTTGGGAAGATCCCCTGGAGAAGGGAAAGGCTACCCACTCCAGTATTCTGGCCTGGAGAATTCCATGGACTGTATAGTCCATGGGGTAGTAAAGAGTCGGACATGGCTGAGTGACTTTCACTTTCACTTTCCACATCCCAGAGCTTGGAGATGGATTCCAAGAGCAGATGCAAGCCTGAACTCAGAATCATTCTGCTCTTCCGATTCCAAAAGTCATCTCCCTTTGATCTTCCTTTCTTTAGAGTGAAGTCTTCCTGGAAAGAAACCTCTTGATTTCTCGTAAGCAGACCTCTGGTGGTCCTGAGGATCCTTTGAGGTACCTGGATATGCCCTCATCCTAAGCAGAGCATACTTAGCATTATGCTTAATTGTTCAATTTCCTCATGTCTTTTAAGGAGAAAGGATACTCCCTGGAGAGGGGTATGGGGGATCTGACAGGAAATCACTGAAGTTGGAAGACAGGGCTGAGCTGGGGTGGAAAAGGAGAGAACACTGGGCGAGGAAGCTCATTCTAGAGGGTAAATCATAGGGTCTGGAAAACGAGATTTCAGCAGATCTCCATCTCCTGCCATCCACTTCCTTTTTCTCCATCTACCAATTCAGTCCCCAGTTAGGCCCATCAAGTCAACCCTCTTCCCCATACTGCACATTCAGATTTCTTGTTTCAATCCAAACTCCTATTGCTTCTGGGCCTTCTAGGAGCTTGCCCTCATGGAAGATAATTACTTGTTTAATTCTGTTTGTAGTATTAATGACTAGGTAAGTTAAGTGTTAGTCGCTCAGTTGTGTCTGCCTCTTTGCAATACCATGGACTGTAGCCCGCCAGACTCCTCTATCTATGCAGTTCTCCAGGCAAGAATACTGGAGTGGGTAGCCATTCCTTTCTCCAGAGGATCTTCCCAACCCAGGGATCAAACCCAGGTCTCCTGCATTGCAGGCAAATTCCTTATTGTCTGAGTCACCAGGGAAGCCCATTAATGACTGAAAACACCCCCAGATAGTTCCCCTCTGTGTGGAAGTGGATTTTGGTCCAGCAGTAGGTCCCAAGAGAGCCAGTTTGGGCCAATGATGCTTCTGGAAGTACTCCAGAGTGGATGCCTGGGAACCCAGATCTGCGCATCATAGGGCCCATGCTCCAGCAGGACCTACCCTCAGACTCCCCAGGAGACTGCTCCCCAACATGGACATCCATGCTGAGAACAGTTTCAGGGGATTATACAAAGCTGATCCCTCACTGGGAAAAGTCTAATGTTATTTATTCCCTTAAATAACACCTCTCAGGCATCCTAAGTGCTTGGAAATATGCAAAAACAACACAGCAGGTTCTGGGGGTGGAAGTAATTCTTTATCATTATTTTTTTTTTTTCTTATTGACTGCTTATAATAATCCTTTGAATGGCCAAAAACTGCCCTCAGCTTCCGTGCTGAATTAGCGGGATCACCTGCTGCCCATTGTGGAGTGCTGTGTTCAGTGCTGGGACTGCCTGAGTTTGTAGGGTTGACCAAAGAGCTGAGCAGAACTTAGGGAATGGGGAGAAGTGAATGTTAAATTCAGCTCTCTTAATGACTGTGATGCTTTTGTCCAAACAGAAGAAATAGCTTCTTTCTTCTCCAAGGATCCTCCTCCAGGCTCTGCCTCAGGTGACTGGAGTATGTACCCTTCATCATTCTCTTGGAGAGAGACTTTTCTAATGTATAAGAAGTCAAGAGGGAAATGTCTACCTCTAAAAAACCTTTCTCTCCCACATGATGGAGCTAAAATGAGGATGCTAAGGTCTACATCATCGAGCAGGCAGGTAAGGATGGTGATGTATGTACATTGTCCAACATGAAACTTGACACAGAGCAAGTGCTCAAAAGTGTTATGAGGATCCTGGCCAAGCTGAGTGATAGTGCAAAACCCCTGGGCCTCTATGACCGTGAAATCTAAACTCAAGTCCTTTTATACCCAACTTTCACCAGATGTTCTCCTACTGAGGAATCTGGGACCTCCAAGAGCTGGGTCTCTGAGGGTCTTTTATCAGGTTCCAGTGTAACAGAACTCACACATTTGATGTGGATGAAAAATGTACATCCTCTCTCCTATCATCCAGCAAACATTCATGGGGAGAATGAGTCGATGGGCCACACCAAGGGTTCTACTAGGATGGGTGCCACATGTTGCCAGTGGCCACTGATATGGATGTTGTCAGGAGAAATGGTGGGTTCCTGGATGGTGTGAGTAGATCAACTAGGTAAATATGAGTCCATGGGATAGGAATAGTAGAGCAGATTTTGGCAAAGAAGGAAGAGGAGAGGATAAGAAGAAGAAGGAGCAAAAAGAAGAGGATGAAAAGAAGAGTTAATGTTGCTGTTGGCCGCTCTATAAACCAAGCTCTGTGTTAAACTTTCCAGATTCTTGATCTCATTTAAACCTTCTGAGATAGATATTTAACATTACTTCATTGTAGATGAGACAACTGAGCTCAAGTAACCTGCTCCAAGTCATCAGCGAGTAGAGGTAAAGAGTAGTTATTGAGCGAAGTGAGTGAAGTCGCTCAGTCGTGTCCGACTCTTTGCGACCCCATGGACTGTAGTCTATCAGGCTCCTCTGTCCACTGGATTTTCCAGGCAATAGTACTGGATTGGGCTGCCATTTCCTTCTCCAAGAGTAGTTATTAATAGAACTCAAATCCAAGTCTGTCTGATTCCAGGGCTCGTGTTCCAATCTACTACACATATTCAAGACCAGACAAGATGGTAACAGGAGCCGCTTTGAAGGCAGGAGCTTTAAATGTGGCAAGAATTTCAGCAGGTGAAGGGAGAAGGGGAATTTCAGGTGGAGGCAAATCCAGGAAGGCAGAGAGGTAGGAAAGTGCAAGGTGTGTTTGGCGAGCAGTAGAGACCAGTTCAGTCAGGATGCAGAACAGCTTCTTGTCTATAAAACCTATGACCTTTGGTATTTTCCGTTTCTGTGAAGTGAAGATAATACCAAGCAGATATTGTGAGGATGAAATGAGATGAAATACCTGACCGAGATCACCCTGGTGCTCAATAAATGGTAGCTTTATTCATCTACTCAACAAATATTTACTAAACGTCAGTTATGTGTCGGGCAAAGAGAGAGGTCTGTCTGAATGAGATCAACTCAGTCTTTACCCTTAGGTTTACATTCTAGTAGGAAAGGGTAAAATTAAATCTTTGATTGCACAGTGAAATTACAATAGCGGTAAGTGTTTCACAAGAGGAATATGAAGTACTCTAACCCTTTATGGCAAGAAAGCTGAGCTCAGAAGAATTAACAGGAATTACCCAGGCAAAGCGAGTGTTAGTCAGCATGTGTCCAGGTCATACTGAAGGTTATTCTGAGCAATAGAAAGCCATGGGGATTTTAGTAGGAGAGAGACATGATCGGACCCGACATGACCAGTCCTTTTGCCTAGTAAATGAGAGAGGAGACTAGACTCACTGAAAAATCCTGAGCAGCAGAATGATTCCATCAGCAAAGCAATTTTTAATAAACTTATTCCTAGAGCCATGTACATGAACAGTTGTTGGGGAAAGAGATGCAAGGCTGAGAGGCCATTCGGAAACCCTTGTCTCAACGGGAGTTAATAAAGGTCTGAACTATGCTGCTGGAAATAGGAACTCATGGGAAGAAACAAACTCAAGACATTTTTAAGGAAGGAATGACAAGATGTGAGCTCTCTTGGAGGTCAGGGGTGAGGGAGAGAGAAGAGTAAAAGAGTACCAGGAGAGAACAGACTTGTGGGCACAGCAGGGGAAGTAGAGGATGGAATGAAGTGAGAAAGTAGCATTAAAGTAGCATTGACATATTTACACTATCATGTGTAAAACAGTCAGTGGGGACTTGCTATATAACACCAGGAGCCCAGCCTGGTGCTCTGTGATGACCTAGAAGAGTGATATGAGGGGAGAGGAGGGAGGCTCAGGAGGGAAGGGGGGTTTTATATATATATATACAGAGAGAGAAAGTTATGACTGATTTGCATGTTGTTTGGCAGAAACCAACACAAAATTGTAAAGCAATTTCCACCAATTAAAAAATAAATTTAAAAATTTAAAAAACTACTAGGGGATTTCGGTCCTGGATGTCTGTAAGAATGAGAATACCCAGGCTGGAAATAGAAAAACCAGAGGGAAGAATGACTCGAGGAGGAAGATGAGTAGCTTCCACTCTGAACATGCTGAGATGGGGCAACAGTCTGCCCTGGGAATGTCTGGCACCTGCATCCAAGATAGACCTGCTCAGTTGGCTGCTGTGGACAACAGGAGCTGGGATGAAAGAGGATGGGGGGAGAGTGGCTTTAAGAAGTTATCGCTATCAGAGGAGTAGGCGAGAGCCAAGTAGGGGAAGTGATCAGTTAGGGAAAGAGAGAGAAGAGAGACTGAGGGCCACTCCCAGTAGGAGGCAAAAGCAGAAAATCCAGGGGAGCAGCAGCAGAGAGGCACGCTGGGGCAGGAAATCAGGAGAGGCTGGGGGAGCACGGAAGGAGGCCAAGTGCTGTCAGAGCCCACCAAGGTAGGCTAGAGATTGGGGACTTGAAGACTGGAGATGGAACGCTGACGCCTCCTCTTGACTGCGTTCCTGGAGGTGCCTATCTTTGTGGGACCTGACCCTTCTTCCCAGCTCAAAGCTTGCCAGATGAGTTTCAGTGAGAAGTCCCGACACTTCTTGGGCAGTGAACACAGGGCTGGTTGCATCATTTGTGGGGATTGAAAAATAAAAATGTGGACTTCTTGTTAAAAACTAGGGAGAAGTACTGTTAAAGATTCTAAAATCTAAAACTTTTCCTTGTTTAAAGTTTTAAAATATAAAACTTGCATCTCAATCTGTCACCGTGTCTTCACTCTGCTGTTTCATGTTGCACTGTCTTGTGCCCGGGGATACTCCTGGCAAGTGCAGACGTTCACAGGTGCCTTGGGCCCCACCTGGCAACAACCAGGGAGGCAAGTACAAGGGTGGCATTTAATTCTACTTTTGGCAGGTGGCTGAAGACTTTAAGAGGCTGGAAAAGGGTATGATGAGGGGATAACAAGAAGTGGTTAGACCCTCAGAAGGCTGTGGGATGCTGCTGTAGGCGACACTGAAGGTTCTGCCGTGTTCTCCTGTGGGGACGTTCTTCCTCCTCACTGAGTGAAACTCAGGCCTACTTAAGACCCATTGTTGAGTAAAAGTGAAAGTGAAGTTGCTCAGTCGTGTCTGACTCTTTGTGACCCCATGGACCATAGTCTACCAGGTTCCTCTGTCCATAGGATTTTTCAGGCTAGAGTACTGGAGAGGGTTGCCATTTCCTTCTCCAGGGGATCTTCCCGACCTAGGGACTGAACTCGGGTCTCCCACATTGCAGGCAGATGCTTTACCGTCTGAGCCACCAGGGAAGAAGGTTAGCCCAAATAACTGACCAACTTTGGGGAGTGTAGGGTACAAATGCTTGAGAAGATTATCCAAACCCAGAATCAGCAGATACGTAGTGACCACCTCCGCTGGCCTGTGCTAAGTGCTGGAGGACCTTGCAGGAGACTTGGGGAATCAGTCCAGGCTGCAGGACTGGATTGCAGGGGTGAGGCTGTAATGAAGAGGAGAGCAGTGGCAAGAGGGAAACAGGAGACATGGAGGTAGCCAGGGGTGGGTAGCAGCCTCGTGTGTCAGGCAAGAGCCCAGATTCTGGAGTTCCAATCCCACCTCCACCACTTCCTGGCTGTTACTCCAGGCGAGTTACTCAACCTCTCTGTGCCTCCAGGTCGCCATCTCTTAAAACGATCATGAGCATCACACAAGTATCAAAAGTTTGTTGTGAGGATTAAGCCACACAATAGTTAAAAGGCACTTAGAACCACATCTGTGGCATTATAGGCACCATATTTTATAGGATAATTTGGTGAGGACTGGAACTAGTCTCAGAGGCAATCACCCTGGGAGAAGCATAGGCCAGGTGGCCAAAAATAATCAAAAGAATTCCCAGCCTATAACTTGTATCTTTAAAGAAATGTGGAAGAGATTATGATTTGTAATTTCCAACAATTTCTAGATTCTCACTCCTCTTATTCCCATCCTGCTCTGCATTCTTTCATTCCACAGCCCCTTCCACCATACACACCCCAGCTTCCACCCTCTGTCTTTCTCTCTGTGTCCATCTGTGGTGGCTGAGAGAATGACCTATTATCAATTGTGCTTCAGCCACTGATCTAGGCTATTGTGAGTTGAAATTCATGGCCACCTTTACACCAAGGTCATGCTTCCTTGGGCTGTTCCACCACTGACTGCAAGTGGCTGAAACACTCAGGCAGACCCGTTCCTGGAACACAAGACATACTTTGTCAGCCAGCTTTGGCTCAAGGACTCTCAATGGTTTGGCTGAAATTTCCTTGGGCTGCAAGGCAGGTCAGATCAGGGTGCCTCCACTCGCCTCTCTCTCCTTCTCTGGGGCTGGACCCTGAGAGCTCTCCCTGGCTTGCCCAGTCTCCTCGCTGTTTTCTTTTCCACAGGCATTTCCTTAATGAAGTCCACACACTTAATCCCATCTTGGTGTCTTCTCAGAGGACCTGGACTAACTTCCTCCCCCTCAATCTATCACACAGATAACTCAGCCTCTCTAGCTAAGCTCTTCCTCAGACTCCCTTATAGTGACTTAGCGTCACTCAGGGCTGGGAGCTAGTCTGGTGCAGAGACTGCCTCAGAGAAAGGGTGAGAAGCTGAGCTAAGGCGGCCCCATTTTACTCAGCAATGAGGAAAGAGTTGACTGTGTTCATCCCAGAACTAATAATGTCTACGAGCTCTTTCTTCTTCCTGTGTGTTCTGGCACTGGGCCAAGAACTTGCATCATGTCACTTAATCTTTGCCACAGTCCTGTGGGTCAGGTATTATTACTAAGTTACCAGATGAAGAAACCAAGGGAGATCACTTATTGACCAAGGTGTCATAACTAACGTGTAAGTGGTGGAGCCAGCTTTGAGCTCAGCCTGTCTGATCCCAGTGTCTGCGGTCTCGGTGAGTGCGTGCGGACCTGGAGCAGAGGCACTGGCAGGCTCTGGGGGTGAGTGCGCGCGGACCTGGAGCAGAGGCACTGGCAGGCTCTGGGGCTATGGGAACAAAAGGAAATGCAAGGGAGGCAGCCAGACCACAGCTGGGGGCAGCCCAGCCTCACCTGTGAAGTCAGCTTCCTCCAACGATGGGGAAGGACCTGGCTCAGGACATGGGCCTTGCTGCCCACCAGGAAAGGGGCAGCTTGAGAGCAGGGGGTATAAAGAAGGCGGAAGCTGATGGGAAAGGGCAGGAGGATATGCTGGAGAACGTGCAATGTCATCCTGAGTTAGAGCATAAAGAGCAAATGCTTTAAAAAAAATTTTTTTTTACTGGAGTATAGTTGATTTATAATGTGGCGTTCGTGACAGGTGTACAGCAAAGTGAGTGAGTTACACACATATCCACTCATTTTTAGATTATTTCATGCTTGATTTGAAAGCAATTGTGCTCAGCAGATATGCGGTCCAGTTGCCTGGTGATTCGGACACTCTCTGCCTCACGATCCCTGCTTGGGAGGTGGGGTGAGAAGACTGCTGCAGAGGACTGTGGTCCAGCCTCTCTGTTGTCAGCAAGATGGTGAAGTGGCCCAACTGTGTCTGGAACCCAGCCTGGCTGTCTTTGGCTCCTCAGCCAGGGTGTGCTCAGCAGCCGCGAGGCCCTGGAGCACCCCCAGGAGTCAGACAGAGCCGGGCTCCACTCCCAGCGGGACCCCCACATGCTGTGTGACCCAAGAGAAGCCATTAAACTTCTCTTAACCTGTCCTTCCCTCTAACACGGAAATAAGGTCAGTACCTTGACCTTAGGTGGCTACAAGGGGTGAATAAAACAATCTCTGTGCAGGGCCTGGCATATGGGAAGTGCTCAAACATGCTGGCTCTTTTTTATGATCCGTTGTCATTTTCATGATTATCCCTGCCTGAAAGAGTCACAGAAAGAGAGGCCCGTCTCTCTCTAGAGAGCGGTGGGATGGCTGGGCTCCCCAGTCTTGAGTTCCTGTCTCCCTTTGGGCCCCCCTTGCAGTTCAGGGCAGCTATGAGTTGAGTTCAGGTCAGTGAGGAGAGGAGTAAGGCACAGCACTTCCAGGCCTGGCCCTTCCCAACCACCCACGAGCGACCCTCCACCTTCTCTTCCCATTTTGTGCTGACTTGCTGGAGACAGGAGGAGCCTGGGTCCCTGCATGAGTGTGTGGAGCAGAGCTCTCTGGCTGCATTCTGCTAAGCCCTGGAGAATCGCTAAGTGCAAGAAGAACAGCCATATTGCATTAAAGGTGCTCTTTGTAGCAGCGAGAGCCCACTCTATCATTTACAGCCACCAAATCACCATAATCTTAGAACTGTAGGCGGCTTCCGACTTTGTGGAAGTTTTGTGAAATAAGAGGTGACAGCAAGTAGTCTCCCTTAGCTCAGACATTCAAAGGTGACTCCGTGCCATGCCATGCCAAGATGTTTCAGCCATGCCCAACTCTTGGCAACCCTATGGACTGTCGCCTGCCAGGCTCCTCTGTCCATGGGGATTCTCCAGGCAAGAATACTGGAGTGGATTGCCATGCCCTTCTCCAGGGGATCTTTCCCACCCAGGGATCCAACCCACATCTCCCCCAGCTCCCACATTGTAGGCAGATTCTTTGCCCCTGAGCCACTACGGAAGCCCTCCAAGGTGGCTCAGTGCTCCCTAATATGCTGGTAAGGAAATGTCCCCTACGCTCTTGGAGACTTATGGGCCAGGGGTCCTAGAAAAGCCCTCAGAGGAGCAGGGAACATTGCTTGGTCTCTCTCGGTCCCCTGGCCTCAAGCCCCAGGCCAGCTTGCCCTCTCCAGGTTGCCACTGGGTCAGTATTTTGGGGTGCCTCAGTGTTACTGAGCCTCAGTGTTACTGAGGCTGCAAATCACTTGAGTGTAATATTTATCTGTAGATGTTTTATCTTATGATTGGAGGGGGTGGAGTCAGAAAGAGCCACAACCAACCTCCATCCCTGTTCCTGGCGGTCAGCAGACAACGTGGCCGTCCGAAGTCCCTGCCGTGGTGGCTGGATTCTCGTCCCCTCGCTCTCACACCCGCCTCCCGCGCGTCTACAGCCTTCCCATGACAGCTTCACACGTGCTGACTCGGGGACACCCATCGGACACTATCAGAGATGGAAGGGACCAACCCAGGGGGTCTCCCCCAAGGTGCAGAGAAAAAGAGAAGAGATGAGGAAGCGGTGTTGTGCAGGGAGGAAATGAGTGAAGGAAAGGGAAGAGGGCAGGAGGCGCGAGGAATGGAGGGGAGGTGACGCCCTGTGACTTGGCAGCCGCCAGCCGCTTAGAGCCCCGTGAGCTGGGTTTAAATCTTGCTTGAGCCAACTACTGAGTGACTCAGAAAATTGCTTGACCCTTCAACACTTTAGTTACACGTCTTAAAGTGGGGATGAGAGCTATCTCTCAGTCACACGAGGATTAAATGAGATTATGTAGGTAAAGCCCATACCTGGCATATGGCAGGTACTCACCGAAGAGCAGGAATTAGCTGTGGTCGTGTCTCTCCTCTGTCTGAGATGGGGGAGGCCTCCTGACACTCCCTCCCCAGATGGCCTCTGTTCCACACGTCTGTGAGTTAGTTGCCTGACGAGGCTCCCAGGCAGACAAGGCGGAGGCTGGGGTGCTATGCTCAGAGCTACGGACAGGAAGGGAAATGGGAGGAGAGTGGTTTCTGAGCCGCCACTGAGCCCGGCCTGGTGTGTGATGTGGGCGGGAGCCCTGCTGCCACTTCAGCTGCCGAGACTGTGTCACCGGATGGTTATAACAGAGACCCGGGAGTTATGCCGCCCTGGTTAGAACCTTGCTGCCACACTTACTTGCTGTGTGCTCCTGGGCAAGTTAATGCCTCAGTTCCCATCTCCTCATCTGTGGAATAGGAATAATGATAACTCAGGGTTGTTTGTTTGAGCTTCCCTTGTGGCTCAACTGGTAAACAATCTGCCTGCAATGCAGGAGACCTGGGTTTGATCCCTGGGTTGGGAAGATCCCCCGGAGAAGGGAAAGGTTACCCACTCCGGACTCTGGCCTGGAGAATTCCATGGACTGTGTAGTCCATGGGGTCGCAAAGAGTCAGACACAACTGAGCGCCTTTCACTTTCAAGATTCTTTGACCATCAAGTAAGTGGATATAAGAAGCGTGCTTAGAACTGTGCCTTGTACATAGCAAGCTCTCTGTCAATGATAGCTGTTCTTATCCATACCCCAGGAAGAAGCCAGAACAGCTGCTCTCCCATGGGTGCTATGGACAGAGAATAGTGCTTACTCTATACCGGTATCCCCTTCTGGACAACATACAAGGTATTTGGAACCCCAGACCAAACAGACCGGAACTGCCTTTCAGCTACCTATAATGGCCTCTTCTCTGGGTGGGCCCATCCTCCCAAGGGTGGACCTCATCACTGGTGTGTGTACCTCTAGGCTGGAAGGTTGGTCAAAGAATGGTTATTGATGGGGATGGCGGTAGACATAGACAGAGCTTGAACCGTTGGCAGGGAAGCCACGCATAAGTACAGGAGACGCCTAGTGGCGTGGGGTGGAGTCAGGGGTGTAAAAAGAAAGGCACTCGGCAGGGCGCTCGGTACCTTTGCTTCAGGCTTTGCAAATTTTGAGGGAGGGACTGCATAAGATGTCAGATTTGGCATCCACCTCTAGGCTACCCACCCTCCACGACATTCTTGGTTGATTACAGTCCCGATGCCCAGGCAGGACTAAGGCACAGGCAGGATCCTCCCTGGTTAATCAGTGTGGGGGGAAGGACCAGGCCTGCACACCAGCCACCGTGCTCATTGGAAGTTCACTGGCGAGGACTTCAGACCGGACTCCAGCAACGGAAGCCTCGGGCATTCAAGGCCAGCTTTTCCAGACTGGGGGCTGGGCTCAGCCCTTAGCTTGGCAAGACAGATACCCACCAGTGACCCTGGGCTCTGAAACTCACTTGCCCAGATTCCCAGAGGCAGCCTGTTACTTCGGCTTTTGGATTCAAGAAGCAGAACCTCGATCAGGCTTCCACAAAGTGTGGAGGGTTTGTGACAAGGATGCACATAGGGGATAAGAAACTGAGGACCCTAGTCACAAAGCTGGACCCCCCAGTGGCTCTGGAGAAGCTAAACAAAGAGGCTCTGGTCAGAGCAGGCCCAGGGGGTGCCAGGCCTCGGGAAGGCTGAGGCTAGAAGGTCCCCCTCGACCCTTGCTCTGGTTCTCAGGCCTCAGCAGTGGCATTAGAGCAGAGTCATCACAGTGGCTCAGCTCCTCTCTCTGAGTTTGCATCACGGCCAGTCCATCCTCTTCTCTTCCTGCTGCCTCCTGACTCTCCTGCTCTGTGCTCCATTTAATGAACTAGTGTGGGGCTTCTGCTTGCTCAGAACTCTGGCCCGCCCATGGCTCATTGTGCTCCCTTGTCCAGCCTCTGCACCTCACGGCCCTTCAGCTTCGGTGTTCACAGTTCACTGCCTTTTCTTTCCATGTTGATCTTGAGCTGGCCTCTAACCAGTCTATAGACTGACCCCTGGGCTAGTCTACCACTCAGCTACAGTCAGTAGAAGGGATGCTCTGCAGGGCAGAACACGCCTCCTTCGGGGCTGTGGGGAGCAGATTTTGTGCTCCCTTGTCCAGCCTCTGCATTTCATGGCCCTTCAGCTTCGGTGTTCACCGTTCACTGCCTTTTCTTTCCATGTTGCTCTGAGACATCTTGAGTTGGCCTCTGACCAGTCTGTAGCCTGACCCCTGGGCTGGTCTACCACTCAGCTACAGTCAGTAGAAGGGATGCTCTGCAGGGCAGAACACGCCTCCTTCGGGGCTGTGGGGAGCAGATGCAGGAGGCATGGGGAGGACAGGTCCTCCCCAAGGACAACAGGTAAAGCAGATCCATTTAGAACGATGAGGAAGAAAGTCTGGGGGCCGAGGGCCTTTCCCAGGGCTTGCTTCCCTGCTCTCCTCATTCCCACTCAGTCCATGGAGGCGCCAAAGCACCTGCACTGAAGCAGTGATAGGAAGCCCTCTGAAGAACACTGGTGGGCCAGACAGGTCTGGACCTCCGACCCTGTCTCCCATATCCTCCTACGACTGGGAGGATATTCCATTCCCCTCTGAAAATAAGCCACCAAGTTCACTTCAATTCTTTTTTTTAAAACATCAAAATCAACAATGCTCTAGTAAATATTTAATGAGTAGCTTCTACAGTAAAGTCTGTCTGCTCAGCACTTGAATTCCATCTGCAGCCAGGAGAGAATCAGAGCATGTGAATATTTATCACAATTACATTTTGCCCTTTGCTTTCACATACACCATCTAATTTATCTTATTAACACGATAATAGAGTTAGCAGGGAAGATATTACCATCATGCTCATTTTGTGGATGAAGAAACTGAAGTTCAGAGAGGCCCAGTGGCCTGCCCAAGGTCCCACAGGGAGCAGAAGGGGACTTTAGCTTGGGTGCAAGTGTCTCCCTCGTGGAGCTTATGTGTGAGTGTTAATTGCTCAGTCATGTCCAACTCTGTGACCCTATGGACTATAGCCCACCAGGCTCCGTTGTCCATGGAATACTGGAGTGGGTAGCCATTCCCTTTTCCAGGGGATCTTCCCAACCCAGGGATCAAACCCAGGTCTTCTGCTTTGCAGGCAAATTACTCACCATCTGAGCCACCAGAGAAGCCCTAATGGAGCTCTCTAGCATCCTTTGTTCCATGCAATTGAAGTCACCTCATGGCTGGGACCTTTTCCAGGGTTGCCTGCACCACTGAACATGGTTTTCACTGACATTTCTGTTTTGGACCCAGATCTCCAAGACGCACCATCTCTTACTGATGGAGGGTATGATGTCTAAGGTGTCTTCTCCTGGTGCTGATTTCCCAGGCAGGGCCGTAGCTTCTTCCCAGTATTCAGAGAAAGACCTTTCTTCCTGTGCACATGTTCCTCAGCTCAGCTCTTCCCTGTCCGTTGTTCTGGACTCAGGCTCCAGCACTTTGGGTCTCTGAGGAATTGTTGCCATTCTTCTAAGCACCCCTCACACTCAGGGCCCTGCCTGCCGGCAGCCCTATTCCTAAACTGCGAGGCCCCACGCTGCCAAGGAGCAGGATTCTACCAGAGTTTTACACCAGGGATCAAGGCTGGTGCCCGAGGCCTCACTGCAGTCAGTGGCACTGTGGAATTTCCTCACCTCCTGAACTGGAAGAACAAACTTGTGGATCGAGAACCAGACAGAATCCGAGCCAGGTTCTAAGAGAGAAAACAGGAAAGGCAGAGTCTACAGGAAATTTTTCTTTAATTGCTTTATAGGACCAGGAAGAGGAGGAAGTTGGAGATTAGCCTGCCTCGGGGTGGGAGAAGGTGGGTAGAGAAGTTCCCCATTAATCAGAATCTGGTGGGAAGCCAGGAAAGCTGTGGCTCTAGCTGAGTGCTGCTCTAAGAGTGGCTAGGAGGAGAAAGTCATGCGGAAAAGTATGTGAGCTGTGTGTGTGTGTGCACGCGCGCACGCGTGTATTTACAAGCAAGTGATTGCTGGTCCCTGCGTTTGCATTTCCTGAGCAATAGTTGACATTCCAGGCTTTCAAGTGCTATCAGATTTTCCTTATTATTCCTTAAGCATCTTCTCCATGATACCTGTGATGCTAAATATGATAGAGGTTGATGTCTCTCTCATGTCACTCTTCAAGACAGATGTTCTTACTAGCAAGAGGTTCTGCTCCAGAGAGTCATCCAGGGACCCAGGTTCTTCCCATCTGTTCTTCCAGTATCTTCTAAAGCAATAGTTCTTGAACTTGGTTACACATTCAGTCCAATGGCATCCAAGTTTCAAAACCACTGTTGCAGGACATTGCTTTCGTGTACATGGTTGAAGCTGAGTCACAGGTACACAAAGCCCTGAAACATTATACTTGCAGCTTCCACCGATGTTCTATTAGTGAGAATCTGGTGGTGAAATTGTTACTGAACTCAGGTTTGGCTGTTAGCTGCTCACAAGCCAATACTAGAGATATAAGTAATGGAAGGAAAGAAAGAGTTGCTTTATGCAGGAGGCTGGCAACCTGGGAAGAATGTGGATTCATGTCCAGAAGTCAATTCCCCACTAATGGAGCAGGAACTTTTAAAGGGGAATTTCAGGGGTGTATATACAGAGGAAGGGGGCTATGTACAGAGCAGCACAGTCAGCTCTTGAAATTGGTCATCAGTGGTCTGATCAGCATCATCTTGATTGTTTTAAGTACAGTTGATCTTCAGTTCCAGGGTCAGTTTTTTTCCTTTTTTTTTTTTTGAGTCCAGTTCTCAGAATTTTGGCAGCTTATGTCATGGCTACAGTCTGGTCATTATATAGTTAACTTCTTCCACCTGGTAGGGGTTTCAGTGTCTATAATACAGCTTGCAGGATATGGCTTAGAATATTATCTATAGCTTTTGAGGAGGAAATAAAAGTTCTTGACTTTGCTTACTGGCTAGTGAAGTGAAAGTTGCTCAGTCGTGTTTGACTCTTTGCGACCCCATGAACTGTGGCCTGCCAGGCCTCTCTGTCCATAGAATTCTCCAGGCAAGAATACTGGAGAGGGTAGCCATTCCCTTCTCCAGGGAATCTTTCCCAACCCAGGGATCAAACCCTGCTCTCCCATACTGCAGGCAGATTCTTTACCGTCTGAACCACCAGGGAAACTTACTGGATAAACTACTTTTATTTTTTCTTATTTGACTGTTTTCCTCTGTTTCTGAATTTTTTCATTTCTCTGATTAAATGTATTATTTGACTAAAGGCTTTCTACAGGCAACAGACAGGCAGAGGACGTGGTGGCCTCTGTCTCAGGAAGGCTCCATAGGGCCCTACTTGGTTATAGCACATGAACGCATGCTAAGTTGTGTCCAAGGCTTTGCGTCACCATGGGCTCTAAACTGCCAGGCTCCTCCGTGCATGGGATTCTCCAGGCAAGAATACTGCAGTGGGTTGCCATGCCCTCCTCCAGGGGATCTTCCCAACCCAGGGATCAAACCCTCATTTCCAGCATCACCTGCCGTGCAGGTAGAGGCTTTACCACTGAGCCACCGGGGAAGCCCCGGGTTACAGCGTATAAACTCCCAGTTATAATCTGCGTGAAAAGGGCTAAGATCCTACTAGAAACCCAAGGAAGGGCATCAAAGTCAGCTACAGGAAATCAGAGAAGACTTCTTGAAGGCCATGACCCTTAGTAGCTACTGGGTTGGCCAAAAAGTGAGTTCAGGTATTCCCCAAGATGTAACAAAAACTCAAACGAATATTTTGGCTAACCCAATACACAGGATTGTTTGTTACCTTGCTTTGTTTGTTTAGTTTCTAGCCTCAGTCTCTTCATCTAAAAACAATGAAGTTAATGACAGAAATTATCAGAGAGAGCTGCTGTGCGGATAATGCAAAGTAAATCTTGCAAAGTATTCAGCACAGTGTCTGGCCCCCAGTTCAGCTCAGTCGCTCAGTGATGTCTGACTCTTTTCGACCCCATGGACTGCAGCACACCAGGTTTGCCCCCTGTCTATCACCCACTCCCAGAGCTTCCTCAAACTCATGTCCATCCAGTCGGTGATGCCATCCAAAACCATCTCATCCTCTGTCATCCCTTTCTCCTGCCTTCAACCTTTCCCAGCTTCAGGGTCTTTTCAAATGGGTGGACTCTTCACATCAGGGGGTGAAAGTATTGGAGCTTCAGCTTCAGCATCAGTCCTTCCAATGAAGATTCAGGACTGATTTCCTTTGATTCACTGATTTGATCTCCTTGCTGTCCAAGGGATTCTCAAGAGTCTTCTCCAACACCACAGTTCAAAATCATCAGTTCTTCGGCGTTCAGCTTTCTTTACGGTCAGACTCTCACAACTATACATGACTACTGGAAAAGCCATACCTTTGACTAGACAGACCTTTGTCGGTAAAGCAATGTCTCTGCTTATTAATATGCTGTATAGGTTTGTCATAGCATTTATTCCAAGGAGCAAGTGTCTTTTGATTTCATGGCTGCAGTCACCTTCTACAGTTATTTTGGAGCCCAAGAAGATAAAGTCTGTCACTGTTTCCATTGTTTCCCTGTCTATTTGCCATGAAGTGATGGATCCAGATGCCATGATCTTCATTTTTAGAATGTTGAGTTTAAGCCAGCTTTTTCACTCTCCACTTTCACTTTCATCAAGACGCTCTTTAGTTCCTCTTTGTTTTCTGCCATAATGGTGGTGTCATCTGCATATCTGAGGTTATTGATATTTCTCCCGGCAATCTTGATTCCAGCTTGTGCTTCATCCAGCCTGGCATTTCACATGATGTACTCTGCATATGTTAAAGAAGCATGGTTACAAAATACAGCCTTGACGAACACCTTTGCCAATTTGGAACCAGTCCATTATTTCATGACCACTTTTAACTGTTGCTTCTTGACCTGCATACAGATTTCTCAGGAGGCAGGTAGGGTGGTCTGGTAGTCCCACCACATTTTGTTGTGATTCACACAATCAAAGGCTTTGGTGTAGTCAATAAAGCAGAAATAGATGTTTTCCTGGAATTCTCTTGCTTTTTCTTTGATCCAATGGATGTTGGCAATTTGATCTCTGGTTCCTCTGTCTTTTCTAAAACCAGCTTGAACATTTGGAAGTTTTTGATTCACATACTATTGAAGCCTCACTTGGAGAATTTTGAGCATTACTTGGCTAGCTTGTGAGATGAGTGCAATTGTGCAATAGTTTGAACACTCTTTGGCATTGCCTTTCTTTGGGATTGGAAAGAAAACTGACCTTTTCCAGTCCTGTGGCCACTGCTGAGTTTTCCAAATTTGCTGGCATATTGAGTGCAGCACTTTCACAGCATCATCTTTCAGGATTTGAAATAGCTCAACTGGAATTCCATTACCTCTAGCTTTGTTCATAGTGATGCTTCCTAAGGCGTACTTGACTTCACATTCCAGGATGTCTGGCTCTAGGTGAGTGATCACACCATCGTGGTTATCTGGATCATGAAAATCTTTTCTGTATAGTTATTCTATGTATTTTTGCCACCTCTTCTTAATATCTTCTACTTCTGTTAGGTCCATACCATTTCCTTCCTTTATTGTGCCCATCTTTGAATGAAATGTTCCCTTGGTATCTCAATTTTCTTGAAAAGATCTCTAGTGTTTCCCATTTTGTTTTCCTCTATTTCTTTGCATCGATCACTGGAGAAGCCTTTCTTATCTCTGTTTGCTATTCTTTGGAACTCTGTGTTCAGATGGATAGCTATTTCCTTTCCTCCTTTACCATTAGGTTCTTTTCTTTTCATAGCTGTTTGTAAGTCCTCCTCAAACAACCATTTTGCCTTTTTGCATTTCTTCTTCTTGGGGGTGGTTTTGATCATTGTCTCCCGTACAATGTTACAAACCTCTATCCATAGTTCTTCAGGCACTCTATTCATCAAATCTAATCCCTTGAATCTATTTGTAACTTCCACTATATAATCGTAAGGGATTTGATTTAGGTCATGCCTGAATGATCTAGTGGTTTTCCCTACTTTCTTCAGTTTAAGTCTGAATTTTGCAATAAGGAGTTCGTGATCTGAGTCACAGTCAGATCCTGGTCTTGTTTTTGCTGACTGTATAGAGCTTCTTCTTCAGCTGCAAAGAATATAATCAGTCTGATTTCAGCATTGACCATCTGGTGATTTCCATGTGTAGAGTCTTCTCTTGTGTTGTTGGAAGAGGATGTTTGCCATGACTAGTGTGTTCTCTTTGCAAAACTCTGTTAGCCTTTGCCCTGCTTCATTTTGTACTCCAAGGCCAAACTTGCCTGTTACTCCAGGGATCTCTTGACTTCCTACTTTTGCATTCCAGTCCCCTATAATGAAAAGGACATCTTTTTTTTGAGTGACTGAACTACATTTTAGACTCTTTTGTTGACCATGATGGCTACTCCATTTCTTCTAAGGGATTTTTGCCCACAGTGGTAGATATAATGGTTATCTGAATTAAATTTGCCCATTCCGGTCCATTTTAGTTCACTGATTTCTAAATTGTTGTCGTTCACTCTTGCCATTTCCTGTTTGATCACTTTCAATTTGCCTTGATTCATGGACCTAACATTCCAGGTTTCTATGTAATACTGTTCTTTACAGTATCGGACTTTACTTCCATCACCAGTCCCATCCACAACTGGGTGTTGCTTTTACTTTGGCTCCAACTCTTCATTCTTTCTTGAGTTATTTCTCCACTTTTCTCCAGTAGCATATTGGACACCTATCAACCTGGGGAGTTTGTCTTTCAGTGTTGTATCTTTTTGCCTTTTCATACTGTTCATGGGGTTCTCAAGGCAAGACTACTGAAGTTGTTTGCCATTTCCTTCTCCAGTGGACCATGTTTTGTCAGAACTCTCCACCATGACCCATCTGTCTTGGGTGGCCCTAGATGACATGGCTCACAGTTTCATTGAGTTAGACAAGGCTGTGATCCAAGTGATCACTTTGGTTTGTTTTCTATAGTTGTGGTTTCCATTTTGTCTGCGCTCTGATGATTAAGGATAAGAGACTTGTGGGAACTTTCTAATGGAAGGGACTGGCTGCGGAGAATCTGGGTCTTGCTCTGATGGACGGAGCCATGCTCAGTAAGTCTTTAATCCAATTTGCTGTTGACAGGTGGGGCTGTGTTCTCTCCTTGTAGTTTGGCCTCAGGCCAAACTACGGCAGGGGTAATGGCTGTAATGGCCATCTCCTTCAAAAGTGCTTATACCAGGACTGTTGTAGCACTAAATAAGTATAAATTGTTCTGTTTCTGTTATATTCTGGGGGGGACAAAGACTATGAAGATTGGAGTCCTTTATGGGACTGAGACGCCACCAGGTCTGGGGCTTGATTTTAGCTTCTTCCCTTTGGTTAGTTACCAATATGATGAAAGTTGCCTGATACAGATGCCCAGCAAAAGTTGCGGTGGGTGGGGGGAAGCGGGGGCAGAGGAGTAGGGTGCGTGCGTGTGTGTGTGTGTGTGTGTGTGTGTGTGTACAAGCAGATGAAAAGGTAGAAGAACCTAGCTGTTCAGGAAGGGAGGGGACACCACACGGTGTCACTTGCCTTTCCCAGAATCTGACAACAGAGACTGTCTCTGCCTGCCTGGCTCCCAGGAGAGCCTGAACCCTCCCAAAGGTGGGTGGAGCCGATGGAGGGGCCTGCACTGCTCATCCTGAGCCCTCGCCCCCTCCTGTCCGCCTCTGCTGCAGACATGCAGAAGCCAGCTGACATTTCCCAGCTCTGGTTTCACTGTCAGGAAGACTCAGGGCTCTACTGCATTTCTGCTCTCTCTCTCTCTCGTTTGCTGCCTCTGTGTGTTCTCAGATAGGCCTGTGCAGTTAAGCAGAGCTCTTGGGTCTGACAGTACCTTTTAACTCTCGACACTTTCTTTGTTCTAGCGTATCTCCCCCTTTCTCTGTTAAAGTGAAAGTTTAAAAAAAAAAAAATCAAAAGTGCACATGATCTGAAGAAGACAAAGGCTCAGGTAAAGCAGGGGCAGAGTTCAGGGATCACCTTGCATTCCCTGAGCTTTAAGGGTAGAAACAGGGACCCTGGGGCAGGGGGGCACAGAGCAGAGCCACCGTACTGAGTTACTAGAAGTTTCCACTGAAGGGTCTGCAGGTATTGATTCCAGGGGGAGCAACAAAAAGAACATGGTACCCCTCAGGTCACCACGTCAGGTCAGTTTGCTGCCCTCCAGGTCCAGACAGACCTGGGTTTGGTTGTGTGTGTGTGTGTGTGTGTGTGTGTTTGTCTATTTTTGTCCTTAAAGAACTCCAGAGGCAGTGAGAGGCCGCAGCCTCCTCAAACCCTGCTCTCACCTCTGACACATACAGAGACAGTTTCTCTCCTCTCTTTTTCCTCCATGGAAGCGCCTCCATAACCGTAATTGGCATGGTGCTGATGGGAGCCCCGAAGAGGCATTAGCACTCTCCTCCCAGTCAAAACACCCTCCAGCTCTCTCCCTGCCTCCAGCACCTGCCTGTCAGCCTCTTTCAGAGAGCTGCCTTCAAAGATTCACAAACCAAAGGAGAAGAAACTTGGGGGTGGGGTGAGGAGAGAGAGAATTTATTTCTGTCTGTCACAGCACTCTCCAAACCAAATAAAGAAGTATAAATTGTGTTTCCTTTCGCCATCTGTGGTCACAGCAGCCAGCTTGGGGAGGAAGGAAAAGTGAAGGAGAAGAAAGGCTAGGGAAGGGGGAGCCCAGGCTGGGTGAGGGGCCCCCACTGTGGGCTTCTCACCCACACAAGATCAGGACAGTCCTCCAGATTCTCCGGCTAAGTGATCCCCACTCCTTTGTAAGATGACCCTTTATAGAAATTTCTTTTCGAAGGGGATGGAGTTGTTTACAAAGTGTTGGTGGGCTAGAAAGCCACCACACTCGCCATCGAAGGGTGGAGTCTGATGGGGGAGGCTGCACATGAAGTAACATGTGACTGTGGCTGTAAATGGGAAAGGCCCTGTGTTAGGGCATCACGGGCTGGGGGAGCCCAAAGCAGAGAAGGGCTCAGAGGGGTCTCCCCAAAGGGAGTGACAACCGAGCTGAATGAAGCTGGAGGGAGAAACCAGGAAAAGACAGCCAGGCAAAAGTGCATGTTTGAAAAGCCCCCCTGGATGCATGGGGAGATGTTCGGAAGATTGGAGGTGGGTGAAGAAGCAGGTGGGTTGCAGCAACTAGGCAGGAGATGGTGGTGCCTGCGGCAGATGAGGGTCATGGGATCAAGAGTGGAGAAAAAGGTAAGAGGCCCCGGGAAGCTGAACGAATAGGTCTCGGTGAGCAGCGATGGGAGACGAGGGGTGAGAGAGGGCTGCCAGGACTGATGGCTTGGATAACTGTGTAGAGGGAAATGTCGTTCTTTGAGTCAAAGATTACAGTGGCGGGACAGGTTTGGGCATGGGGACGATTTTGGCCACATATGGCTGATTTGCTTGTGTCCTGCTTGGCGGAGTTAGTCAGCAGGCAATCAGGTGGCTGAACATGGAGACCCCTCGGTTGTTTCAGGAGACAGGCATGGGTTGAGTGCATAGGTACCTGGGGGTTTATAATCCTGGTATAGATCTCCCTACCCTGACAGTCCCCGACATCCTAAGTCAGTCGGGTGCCTCTCCTGAGGTCCCCTTACCTCCCTCCCTCCCTCCACTGCCGCAGGCCCCCTCTCAGATGGCTGGAAGCCTGGAAGTGTGGGTTTAATGATCTGTTTCTCTTACTAGATCCTAAGCTCCATGGAGGCAAGGACCATGCCTGTCTTGTTGGTTGTATTCCCACCACCTGCCATACAAAGTTATCAATAATGAGTTTGAGAATGAATAAACTGTGAAGGAATGAATGAAGGAATGATCTTGTCCCCGGAGGTCCACATCTAAGAAGAGCAGAAATTCCATCAAAGCCACCAGAGTTCTCTCTCTTATCTGCATTTCTTCAAGCGTTCCCTACCCAGTCTCTGCATCCCCACTCTTGCCCATCTTTCATCTGTTTTCCACTCAGCAGTCAGAGATCTTTCTAAACTACAAATGGGATCGCGTGACTCTCCCACTCAACACTCTCCAGGGCTTTTCACAGCCTTGAGAAAAGAAGCAAACGCCCTTGACAAAGCGCGTCAGTGGGTTCTGCGCCCTCTGGCCCCCTCCCACCTCTCCAGTCTCAGGCAGCGGCGCCCCTCCCTCGCTCACTCTGCCGCCACCACGAGGGTTTCCTTCTGTCTCCAAGCATCTGCACACTGCTCTGTCTGCCTGCAAAGCCTCTTCCCTTCCCTTTTGCCAGAGGCATCTCTCGGGTCTTTGCTGGCCCCACATTCTAAATTAGACACCATCCCCCTTTTCCTCTCTCTTAGTATTCCCTTCTTTTCCTTCACAGACCATCAGAGGGGTAAATGTAGCAAGCATCTGTTTAGTCATTTAATGTCTCTCTCTCCTGCACTGCAAGCTCCTTGTCTACCTGATGTCTATTACAGTGTCTGGCATGTACCCAGAGGTCACTGAATCTTTGATGAATTAATGGTGAACGTGTCAGTTTGGGTGTCGAGGGGATAAGAGGCCAGGCCAGGTCCATGAAGGTGGTGGAAGCCTTTCAGTATGTAGGCATCTGTTAGTGAACCTCAACATTTATGGAGTGCCTGCTGTATGCTAGAGGCTGTGCTAAACAGTGGCAAAATACACAAGATCGCTGACATGTTGAGATTTATCATTAGTATCCCTCTGATTTATTATCATATCTCTCCTCTTGGGCTTCCCGGGTGGCGCTAGTGGTAAGGAGCCAGAGACAAGGGTTCAATCCCTGGTTCGGGACCATCTCCTGGAGGAGGGCATGGCAACCCGCGGCAATATTCTTGCCTGCAGAATCCCATGGACAGAGGAGCCTGGTGGGCTACAGTCCATAGGGTCACAAAGAATCAGACACAACTGAAGCGGCTTAGCGCTCATTAGCACTCACTCACTCATCCCTCCTCCAGGGATACTGATGATAAACCAGCAAGCGAACAAAATTGTTAAGGCCTTGTGTTAACACACAGGAGAAAGAGGAGGCTGGTCTGAAGAATTTTGGTTCAGGAGTATTGAGGGTTGGAGCCCCGTTGACTGAGGCATCTGGGGACCTGAGACAAAGATGCCCTGGGTACAGCTGAGTCTCTCCTGTTCCCGGTCTCCCCTCAGCCTGGCTCTGACAAGCCCCGCCCGCAGGGCAAATCAGAAATGGAAGTGAGCATCCACTGACATCAGTCAGTGGCTTCCAGAGTCTGTGGGTCTCTCTCTTCCCCGATTTGTTTCAAGGCAGCAGAGCCTGGGGTCTGGAATAAACTGAGAAAAAGTGACAAGCTGACACCTCAGTCCCTTCGCCATTTCCTTGCTTTTCACCCCTTTGGAAATGTACTAAGATTTGATATATTCAGATGCCCATAAGGGCAAGAAAGTTCTTCAAATCAGAGGCAGGTATTTTGCGAATTTTGACAAAAGAACTGAAACTGACAGGTGGATGGGCATATCTATTGGGCAGGCTGACGGGCACCATGCACTTTGCCCTCATCCCCCGCTTCCCAGTCACACCAGCTCCCCCCGTGTCCCCGCCCCAAGAACACCTGCCGGCAGGGGCTTCTGTGCCACCTCCCTCCATGGAGATGGGAAAGGAGAGAAGCCCAGGGAAGCAGGAAGGTGCAGGGGGAAAGAGCCGCAGCTGGCCAGCAGCAGCAGGCGACCACGGGCCTGGCCTTCACCGCCAGCTCTGCAGAGTGTGGCTTGGGGCCTGTGGCGGGGATCACTGGGTCAAGTCTCAAGGCATTTAGCTCCTGTTGGCCTCAGTTTTCTTCCTGGAACAGAGGGGAAGATACAAAGAGCAAATGTCCACTGAGTCCTTTCCAGGGCTGGTGCCAAGCTAAGGACTTTGCATGAATGATCACACTGGGTCCTCACGGCAGCCCTGGGAGATGCATCCAGTCCTCCCTAGAAACTATGAGGGACCAGCTTTCACAGAGTTCAAGGCATGTGTCCAGGGTCATCTGGTAGGCAGGCGCTAAGAGCCAGGATTGGAATCCAGGCAGTGCGGCTCCAGAGCCGCACTCTTTGTGAATGCCTCCCTTAGGGGAGGCCTTGAAATGAGACACTGCAAGTAAAAGGCCTCGTGGACAAATGGCACCTCCTCACACTGCCCCTGGTCAAGAGTTTCCCTCTGCCCTGCAACAGTTCAGAACGTCTTCAGGCAGAGTCACCCTCAGGCTTGGCCATTGCTGGCTCAGACTAGGGCTCCTCAAGCATCTGACTCATGGGCTCCTGAAAAGAAATGAGAAAAACCAAGTACTGCTGTGCATATTTTCAAGCTGACATCTAATACTTTTTATATCAAAAGTTTAAATAGTTTCATAAGATGTTATTCTCAGGTTATTACAAATATTGTCATTTTATAATGAAATCACTGTGGAACTCTTTCAAATGTGTCAGAAGAAAACTAAATACCATGGCAAGTTGATACATACCCTCGTCTTCCTAAAAAACACAACAGCAGAAACAACAAAAAGCTCAAACTCTTTAACAGGTATTCCTTTCTCTCCTCAAATTTCATTTCATTTCCCCACAGAATTTTACTATAATGATATTATGCTATTATACTTAAAAATGCTCATTGATCATCCATCATATATATATTAAAACTAATTTTTAAAATTCCTGTGACCACAAGGCTCTAAATGGTAATGCATTTTTCTTCACAGTAAAATACTATTAAAATAATTAATATTATATAATTGATTAAAAACAACATACACGTATAACATTTTTAGTGAAAGCATTAAATAAACAGGAGAATATTCCAGCAAATTGTCTCTTAAGGAGCAACATGAGCCTCCTTTGTACAATTAATTTGTGTCCATGGATGACTGTTGACTATTGTTACAATATTAATAACAGAAGCAGAGAAGGGGTTAATGATAAGTGGATGGGGGCTTATCATAGTATATTTATTACTGATTGAAGTGAAGAGCATTTTTTACAGTAAGATCCACAATATATTTTCATTAAATTAATCTCCATCTCATAAGCTCATGGAAGGAATGAATAACTGAGCAAAGAAGTGGATGATGACGAGGAGGAGATGGTGCCCAAATGATGAATGAACATGACTACGGCTCTAATAAATGCCCCTCTGACTTGAAAGTGCAATATTGAGCAGCCAGATGCAAGTGGAGACTTCTTTCCTTCTCCTTGCGACCATGCAAACTGTAACTGAGACACGAAGGAGCCGTGGGTGAATAAGAGTCGCTCATCAAGTCCTTTCTCATGATTGAGAACGGTGAACATGCAGACTGGATGCCTCATTAGCAGACTGAAACTTCTCAGCCAGCTTTTCATAAATCTCCAGCGTTCTAATTCGAAGCTGTGTAGCGCCTTGCCATGAATTTGTTACCTGGATGAAATAAAGCTGCCTTCTTATTTCCTACTGACGCTGTCATGCCTCTTTGCTTGCGAGTTTGCCCCTTGGGAGTTGGGGATGGAAGAGGTGAGGTTTTTCAAACTGAAACTCCGTCAGCCCATGCATTCAGAACTTCCCAACATGCTGTACCTTATGTTTAACAGAAATACATACAAGGCAACGAAGGATGGGAGCACCCAGAAAGTTTATGATGCTTCAGGGGCTTGTGGACACCAACTGTGGCAGGTACTTGGAGTAGCTCTTCAGTTTCCATTTCACACTCTTATGTGGGGAGGATGGAAAGGTAGCAGCTACATTGCTGATGCTCCCTTGCAGGTAGGATTGGGGGTGCAGATGATTTCTGCCATTTGATGCACTTGTGTGGAACTTGGAAGGTGGAACTGAGATGGTAGCAGCCTTTCTGAGGCTTCTGCTGGTCTCCCTGGTCGGAAAGGTAGAAATTTGTCTGCAGCACATTCTAGAGTTTATTCTCCTGCTTCCTGTGTGTCAAGCAACAGTCATGACATTGGCAACCCCTTGGCATCACTCTCTAATCCGAGATCCCAGTTTCGCGAGCCCACGTGCAGCTTCCTGGGGTGCAAGGGCTGCTCCAGCAGTGACAGTGGCTTCTGTTCCAGATGAGCATTGATCCAGTGGTGGCTCAGAGGCATCCCCACGGACTCGTCCTCTACTGTTCCAGAAATCATTCCAAGGGATCCAGCCTAGAATCTGCACTTTCAGCCTTCCTAGGGATTTTATAAGTACCTAGCTTCTTGCTCTAAATTCCTTCTTGCTTGGAACGGTTTCTGTTTTCCCGCACTAATCCCTGACTGGTATATTGATATTTTGAATTGTCTCTTTTCTTGATGCTCTGAATTGTATCTTTTCTTGATACCTTTGCACAAATCATGCATTAGAGAAAGATTTAGAACAAGCAAGAAAGATGCTTTTCTTTTGTAGAATGGGAGAAACATGATTGTGAAAGGGGAAGTGGGAAGGTAGAAACGGCGTGGCATCTCAGCAGGAGGCTTGATCCTCAGCAGAGCAGTTTTAGGAGAGTGTGCTGGGTGGTGAAGAGGTGGCAATTAACTCCCTTCCCTGTATCCCAGCTCACGATCTCTTAGAACATCTTCGTGTACATCTAGATGTACCCTAGTTTGGAGACTTGACACTCTTTAAAAAAACAGCTCTCTAGAAATTCTTAGAGGAAAGCGAAGACACTCAGCTGTCAATCATTAACTCTCAGGGTGCCTTGGGGGGTTCATGCAGTTTCTGAAGAGTCAATGGCTGTGATTTGGTTTTGATTTTGATTTTGAAAGAGGGCAGGGACGAGAGGCAGAGTTTGTGCAGACGGAGCATCTAGAAACCAGAGGGTGATCGTGGGGGGTGGGGATAGAATGCTCCAGTGCCGCTTTTATCAGAATTACACTTGACTGATTAATTAATTAACTGCGATGTTAAGTGTCCATCCAGTGCCTAGGACAGAGTAAGTAGTGCTCAAGCAGTATTTATCCAATGAATGAATAGTTCTCAAGGTTGGGAGAGGCACTTAACGGTGTGAGGCTGGCGCTACCCATTTCAAAGCAACCTTTAGAAGGCATTTAATGAGAGACAGCCTAGCGTGGTAGAAATGCTGGCTTTGAAACCCTGAGACCTGGGTCCAAATTGACTGTGAAGCCCTGGAGAGTTGCTTCGCTTTTTTCTTTCAACAGACAAAAAGGAGATTACAAAGATACCTGAATCATGGGGTTGTTGTAAAGAGTAAATGAAACAATGTAGGTGGAAGAAATACTTAGTAGGCTGGGAGACACAGTGTGTATAATATAATCTTGTTCAAAAAGGTGTATCTTGTTGTGTACATTTTATTTGTAAAGTATATATACTATTCAAAGTTAGTAGAAGATGTTGATGTAGCGCTGTTTAACCAGTTTTATTTTTATAGAAAACAACACTGAGCAAAAAAAGCAATTCTTTGTCTCCTCTGAGAGAAGAAAAAAGTACAATTTGACTGAAGCTGCAGCAAGAGGATCCAGGTATAGGAAAAAAAAAAAAATCTTGGCATGATTCTTGGCACCATGCCCCAAAAAGCCTGGGGCAGGTGACAAAGAAGTCTGCTGGCTTTCTTCCCTAAGGGCCAGAAGCCCTGTCAGGGTGCAGAGAATGAACCAGAAGACTCCTCAGTGGTCCTTGTACCTTAAGGCTTCTTGCAAGGAGAGTTTGTTTCTGCTGCCAGTGGCCAAAGCTACTTCCTTCAATCCAACTTCTCACTCATCATCCACCTTCTACCACATCACACTTACTCTCTACCCAAACGGGGTTAAACCATTTACTGTTTGACACAGGGCAGGCATCAGGGCTCTTGGCTTTCTGTGGAGACATCTACAAATGGTTGATGACTTTAGAAGTTTATAAAAGTCATTATTTGGGTTGCTTCCACTGTTAGAGCCTGGGAGTGGACTATTCTCTGTCTGGCCAGCTTCTAGGGAACAGAGGCAACGTGGCAGCCCCCAAAGTCTGTGCATCTCCTGGCCCACCCATTGAAAGATAGGCAGACAGGCACACAGGCACACAGGCACCTGCCATTTCAGCTTATTTGCATCTTTGAAAAACAGCTGAGAGTAATGTTAAAATTAGATTGTACTAGAGGCAGTTGGAGTTGAGGAAATTAGTCGAATGCTTCCTCAATAATTGTTGGTGAGGATGTGAAGAGTGTGCTGTACCTGAGAGCAGCTGATAATAAACAACTGGGGAAGCCAGAAATAAACTCCCAGCTCTTCTTACTTCTGTCTCTCAGAGGCTCCATCTCATGTCTGTCGTTTTCCTATTTATTTATTTATCTTTAGAACAGAAGCCAAGGTGACCACCGATGTCCACTAACCTATGACATAAAGGAGTCTTTAGCCGGGAAAGAGCCGTGATGTTTACTGATTGTCCAGGCTCTGAACTCAGCCCAGGGGAGGAGATAGATACAGATCCTGCCCCTTGGGGGAGCATAGAATAGGGGTGGGAAGGCACACACATAAATAATAATGAGTCGAGATAGAAAGTGACTGAAGGGGCAGAAGCAAAGTGCTATGGGAGCACAGAGAAGAAAGCAATCAGAGAAACTTCCTACTGGAGGTGTTCTCTGAACTGGACCTGGAAAAGCAGGGATGGTTAGGACATCATATATCTGATAAGAACACAGGGTGAGCCAATTGGTGGCTTTGGTTTAGATGGATCCAAGGTTACATGATGTGGAAATAGAATGAAAGAGAAAAACTAAGGCATGGGGAGGCGCGGAAAGCTCAGCTAGGTCAAGATAAAGAATCTGCTGATAGGAACTGGGGAAGCGTGCAGGGCCGTTGCAACATTGTGAGCATGAAGGACACATCTGGAATTGAGCTCAGGAAGGATTCCTTGGCAGCTGGATATAGGACGGCCAGGGTGGAAGAGAAATGGGAAGAATGAGATGATGCCAGCCTAGAATGGGAATGGGGCAGAGGGGCTGGAGACACGCTATCTAAGCCATCTTGGCTGCTCCCTGAGTGTCAGACCACCCACAAGCAACCAGATTCCCAACCACCCGCAGAATAAAATGTCCACCTCTTATTAGCCAGTTCTCCAACCTCCTACAATCATCTCCAACCTCCTTTCCACCTCTTCCTTCTGTGTTTAGGCTTCAGTAGCTGAGTTCCCTCAACATTTCCACGTGACACTTTGGATCCAGCATGCGTTTCCTCATCTCCCTGCTCGAAAGCTAACTGTGTCCCAGCCTCTGTCCTCCTCCAGCCTCTCCCACCCACATGACACCCTTCTTATGGTTCCATCTGTAAATGCTGTGACAGGCGAGTAGAGACGCTGACTGTCCCAGGGGATGAAGCCTCATATGCCGGTTCTGGAATCCCCTGGGACAAATGCATGTGTGTGGCAGGGGATGGGAGGGTTCCAGAGCCCAGGTCATCCCAGCAGAAACGAAAGCAGAAGACAAGGACTTGTGTTTGCTTTGCCGGCTCTGCTCCTCTGCTCCGTTCCAAATAGACGATGCAGACAGGAACCACTGTTCATCTCTGCTTGGTTTTAGCAGATGAGAAAATAACAGGAAGATTCACCACGTTCTCCAAAGAAGTTACCTGGGAAGGATGTTGAGCGAGAGTGATTGATTCAGTTAGACTGTGATGCGTTTTTTAGGGAGGAGATGGAGAGGTGGGGGAATGGGGGGAAAGAGAAAATGAAGGGGGAGATGGTGGGAGAGAGAGCAGATCCTCTCCCCCTTGTGGGCTCTAGACTGGGGTTCACCTTCTCACGCCTGAACCACAGGCAAGGACTTGTCAACCGGCAGCCCCCAAGAGACCTTGGGGAAACAGGAGAACTCGGCTGCCTTCCATGATGCGGGGATTGTTCCGGAGGCTCCAACGAAAGGAATTCTCTCTCTGGAACTGGCTCCTCTGAAAGGGTTAATGCGCTGCATGGGTCGGGGTGTCAGGGAGCTCCAGCTTAAGTTAAGAGCAATCAACCGTACTGAGTGGAGGCTGACCTGGGGGGCAAAGATCTGGGGAAACCCACTGCCCACCCCTGAGAAAGCAAGTGCCTGGCACAGGGCAGCATCTGCAGAACTGAGTAGCGTGGTGGGGAGTGGGGAAGCAGGTCCTTCTGGAAGCACTGGCTAAATGATGAAAGGCACAATGGAGCCTCTTCTCTGGACATCAGAGTCTGCTGGACACTGTTCCAAGCAGGACTGAGAGAAAGAGAGAGAGATAGAGAATATGCTAATTTTGAAAGCAAGACTTAAGAAAATAAGGGACCGATGGGCATCAGGGCCCACTCTCAGAGCAGCCCCCAGTTAGGGGTTTTATTAGGGTCACTCCTTCCCTTCCCAACCCATACTTTGGGATATGTGATCTGAAGAGGAGATGGCTGATGTAGAAATTTTATTCTGAGGAGCACCAGCAGAAAGCCCTTCCCTGCTGTGGGTCTGAACCAGAGGCTATGGCTTAAGTTGCCAGGGGAGACACTTAGGTTCCTGAGAAAGAAATGAAAGCCACTCTGCAGAGATAATCTGAGATGCTGGGAAGCATGAGAGAGAGGCCCTGGGAGCATTTCCATGGAGCCCTTTCAGATCCCGGGATTGCCTGGCTGGAAGGACTGGCTGGAGGTGTGGCAGACAGCAGACTAGAGGCCTCCTGCTGCAGCAGGGCGCTTTCTCCATCTGTCTCCTCTAGGTTCCTAAATCTTCTTCTAGACAACATCACCCCTGGGGTCTGAGAGGTAACAATATCATTTTGAAGAGGGGAATCCTTGCAGACCTGGTCATGGGCAATGGTGACGACAGAAGATGGCAAAGACCTGGGAGAGGCTGAGGTTAAACTGATGGCCCAGGGAGCGTATGCACTGCCCTTCAAAGACCTGAGTGAGAGAAGTGGAGGTAGTAAAGCAGGAGAGCCAGCAAAGGGCGGAGATGAGGGAAGAGAGATGGAAAAGGAGGATTAGAGAAGAAAAATGGAAAAGCCATTGTTTTCTTCAAGACATGTTAGTACCATCTGCCGGAAAACTGCAATAATAAATACTTATCTATGATAGCTACAAATGTGTGTGGTACCCCCTCGAGTTGTGCAGTGTGCAACCTGCATGACTGTATATTGCAAGTCTGCTGCTGGATTCGGTAGGCCCACAGAGAGACGAATGAGTAAGCAAGGACTTTAGAATGCTTTCCTCTGTGTGATGTGATATATGTTCCCCTTTGCCATTTCTCCAAGAACCTTAAGGGGAAAAAAAAAATTACATTGCTTTTTCACAGCTTTTGGAGTTAGATTTGTTTTTCTTTTTAATGTGGCGCTGTAGGAAACCAGGCCTTGAGGCTGAAGCAGTATGGCTCAGATATATTTGGATGACACTCATTTGCCCACACAGATAACAGGATGTGCGTTCCAGAAATGCTGACAACAGGGTCTCAGTGTCAGAGTAATCAGTCCCTGAAGTTCAAGGTACTTCTTAGGTCAGGAAGGCCAGCAGACAAGGGGGTGCCTCTGGGCTGCCGGATCTCTCATCCACACATCTGAAATAAAATCACAGAGAACAGAAGTCATAGTTAGTTGAGGTTCTGAGGCCAACTAGGAGAGCTGGTCCCAAACCAGGCTGTCAATACCAAGGTAAAGAACCTGAATGATGGAGCCAAAATGAGTGTGGAAGGGTCTTGAACACGGAAAAGCTGCAAATCGGGGGTGGGGGGGGGGCAAGAGGGGCTGGGAGAATGCTGGAGCCATCCACTGATGCCTGCAGTGATCCAAGCATTCCCAGGAGAGACTCAGGTGGGCTGGGTTCTTTTAAAGAGGCTTTGCAGGGACGAACACGTGAGGGAGAGCAACAGGGCTGTGCAGGGTACCCTTGCTCCCTATCTGTCTTGCTGCCACAGAACTCCTGGAGGTTTGCCCAGGGGGAAGGCTGGCTCCATTGCTTTGAGGGCAGATGTAATGGGAAGAGGCAGCAACACTCATCTTGGTTGAAAGCATCAGCCTGCTGGAGGCCGGCCCCAGGCACAGTCCGTGAGGCTCTGTGACTTTTCACCTTTGGCCCCTAGTTCCCCTTCGAGGGGTGATGCTGGGGGGTGGGGTGCCAGAGTACGGGTCAGAACTGTGAATCTCGGCAGCTGGCTAAACGGGATTATCATCGGGTTATAAATCCACGGCCAGGCATGTTTACGAGGCTCTCGGAAGCTGCAGGAACAATATCATTTAGAAAACATTTATGCTCACAAGGCGAAGGCAATCCCTCCCCCCTTTATTTATGAGGCATGCTGGGTAATTAAGTGAGGGCTGCGAAGAGGGAGGTTGGGAGAAGATCACCCCTAAATAATCCTGCCTAGTGAAGCCACCATCTGGGCTGTTGTACAGAGAGATGGTCCCCATATGGTTGGGTTGTTTTTGAGCAATGCCTAGATCCAGGGTCTGAGGAAGAAACACCCAAGAAATATACCTGAACTCACAGAGACAGGATCTGAGCTCCAGGAGGGTAGGGACTATATCTTATTCCTTACTAGATTCCTGGCACCCAGCACAGTGCCTGGCATATGAGAGCTGCTGAATTCATTCATCCATCCACTTGGTGAGTGCTACCACACGCTGGAATCTGTGGTCCCACACACCGCTTAGCAGCAACAAGGAACAAAACAGACAAAGCCACTGCCAGCCTGGAGCTTACAGTCCTGCGGTGGAATCAGGCCCTGAAGAAACAGTGCCTCGAAGGATCACTTCACTGTGGCTGACTTGCCTTTCCTCACCTACTGCTACTGCTAAGTCACTTCAGTCGTGTCCGACTCCGTGCGACCCCACAGACGGCAGCCCATCAGGCTCCCCCGTCCCTGGGATTCTCCAGGCAAGAACACTGGAGTGGGTTGCCATTTCCTTCTCCAATGCATGAAGGTGAAAAGTGGAAGTGAAGTCGCTCAGTCGTGTCCGACCCTCAGCGACCCCATGGACTGCAGCCCTCCAGGCTCCTCCATCCATGGGATTTTCCAGGCAAGAGTACTGGAGTGGGGTGCCATTGCCTTCTCCTCCTCACCTACTACCGTTAAGGAGAAAGGAAACAGAATGGAATGAATTAGCAGTCATTAGGCATTGTGCCTCGTAAAGACAGGGAAGCTTTATAACTAACTTAAGGTCAGAACAGAGCAGGCATTCTTCTAGCATGAAAAGGCTCAAAAGTTCTGTTGTCACGGGGAATGTGACTCGTGACTGTTTCAAGTCACTGTATTTTAATTTTTTGTGTGTGCAGCAGTAGATAACCGGAATGAAACTCACAATGCAAGAGGTCAGTTCTGCCAGAGTCTGACTCATCTCAGCGCCTACCAAGTTGTGCGCAGGCGCAGCTCAGCCGAAAGCTGATCTGTTGAGAACCGGCTCATCAGAGGCATTCCTGATTCTGCAGGAATAGAGGCCAACTCCTCCAGCTCTCCCGCTCCTGACCCAGGATGGATGCTAATGTCCGTCTGTGCTCATTCTGGAACCTCACGGGTCTCAGCGACCCACATGCCAAAAACCTCCAGGCTTGGCTGTGCCTGGCCTTTGGGTGCCTCCAGCCTCTGCTGCTAGAGCTCCCCCTGGGGGACGGTATGGGGTCCTATGAGGATGCAGGGCTCAGCGCCAGGTGGAAAGAGATGGCTGGGGAGGCGGAGAGGGTGATGGACCATCTCAGCAGGCAAGGGCTGGGTAAAGGGGGGCGGGGTGGGGATCAAAAATCACTCAGTAGATATAGCTTCAGAGAAAAACATTTTATGCCATTAAGTACAACCAAGTTGGGCTTTATGAGTGAAGTAGAGTCTATCTTTAAGACTTAAAGAAGACATTTACCACCAATTTCTGCTTAGTGCGTTACTTATGCTGTTAAGCTTCCATTTCATGCACAGATGAATTATGCAGAGAACGCCGTGGCTTAGTTGCAGCAGGCGAGCTGCGGGTGAGCTAGTGCCTTCCGAGGACTCGGGTGTCAGCGCACAGAAGGATGTTGGACGCGGCTCTGGCAGATTAACAAATTAGCTCTGCTTTTAGCCTTTACCTAGAGTGTTGCCAAACTGTCAGGAAGATTCTTAAACGCCACGATTGAGAGGTGGCAGGGAGGGAGCTGGCAGTTCTCTGTGCCACCCTGGCTTTGCTGACTCCTGAGGAAGCTCCCAGGGACTGTGTGGGTTTCAAGGTCCACTGGAAGCCACTCTCAGAGTCAGCGGTTCCCCAGAAGCAGCCCCCAAGAGGGGAGTTTGGTGAGGTGGGGGGGATGCATACGTGGGTATGTATGGCTGAGTCCCTTTGCTCTTCACCTGAAACTATCACAACATTGTTAACCGGCTATACTCCAATACAAAAAAAAAAATAACAGGAGAACTCGGCTGCCTTCCATGATGCGGGGATTGTTCCGGAGGCTCCAACGAAAGGAATTCTCTCTCTGGAACTGGCTCCTCTGAAAGGGTTAATGCGCTGCATGGGTCGGGGTGTCAGGGAGCTCCAGCTTAAGTTAAGAGCAATCAACCGTACTGAGTGGAGGCTGACCTGGGGGGCAAAGATCTGGGGAAACCCACTGCCCACCCCTGAGAAAGCAAGTGCCTGGCACAGGGCAGCATCTGCAGAACTGAGTAGCGTGGTGGGGAGTGGGGAAGCAGGTCCTTCTGGAAGCACTGGCTAAATGATGAAAGGCACAATGGAGCCTCTTCTCTGGACATCAGAGTCTGCTGGACACTGTTCCAAGCAGGACTGAGAGAAAGAGAGAGAGATAGAGAATATGCTAATTTTGAAAGCAAGACTTAAGAAAATAAGGGACCGATGGGCATCAGGGCCCACTCTCAGAGCAGCCCCCAGTTAGGGGTTTTATTAGGGTCACTCCTTCCCTTCCCAACCCATACTTTGGGATATGTGATCTGAAGAGGAGATGGCTGATGTAGAAATTTTATTCTGAGGAGCACCAGCAGAAAGCCCTTCCCTGCTGTGGGTCTGAACCAGAGGCTATGGCTTAAGTTGCCAGGGGAGACACTTAGGTTCCTGAGAAAGAAATGAAAGCCACTCTGCAGAGATAATCTGAGATGCTGGGAAGCATGAGAGAGAGGCCCTGGGAGCATTTCCATGGAGCCCTTTCAGATCCCGGGATTGCCTGGCTGGAAGGACTGGCTGGAGGTGTGGCAGACAGCAGACCAGAGGCCTCCTGCTGCAGCAGGGCGCTTTCTCCATCTGTCTCCTCTAGGTTCCTAAATCTTCTTCTAGACAACATCACCCCTGGGGTCTGAGAGGTAACAATATCATTTTGAAGAGGGGAATCCTTGCAGACCTGGTCATGGGCAATGGTGACGACAGAAGATGGCAAAGACCTGGGAGAGGCTGAGGTTAAACTGATGGCCCAGGGAGCGTATGCACTGCCCTTCAAAGACCTGAGTGAGAGAAGTGGAGGTAGTAAAGCAGGAGAGCCAGCAAAGGGCAGAGATGAGGGAAGAGAGATGGAAAAGGAGGATTAGAGAAGAAAAATGGAAAAGCCATTGTTTTCTTCAAGACATGTTAGTACCATCTGCCGGAAAACTGCAATAATAAATACTTATCTATGATAGCTACAAATGTGTGTGGTACCCCCTCGAGTTGTGCAGTGTGCAACCTGCATGACTGTATATTGCAAGTCTGCTGCTGGATTCGGTAGGCCCACAGAGAGACGAATGAGTAAGCAAGGACTTTAGAATGCTTTCCTCTGTGTGATGTGATATATGTTCCCCTTTGCCATTTCTCCAAGAACCTTAAGGGGAAAAAAAAAATTACATTGCTTTTTCACAGCTTTTGGAGTTAGATTTGTTTTTCTTTTTAATGTGGCGCTGTAGGAAACCAGGCCTTGAGGCTGAAGCAGTATGGCTCAGATATATTTGGATGACACTCATTTGCCCACACAGATAACAGGATGTGCGTTCCAGAAATGCTGACAACAGGGTCTCAGTGTCAGAGTAATCAGTCCCTGAAGTTCAAGGTACTTCTTAGGTCAGGAAGGCCAGCAGACAAGGGGGTGCCTCTGGGCTGCCGGATCTCTCATCCACACATCTGAAATAAAATCACAGAGAACAGAAGTCATAGTTAGTTGAGGTTCTGAGGCCAACTAGGAGAGCTGGTCCCAAACCAGGCTGTCAATACCAAGGTAAAGAACCTGAATGATGGAGCCAAAATGAGTGTGGAAGGGTCTTGAACACGGAAAAGCTGCAAATCGGGGGTGGGGGGGGGGCAAGAGGGGCTGGGAGAATGCTGGAGCCATCCACTGATGCCTGCAGTGATCCAAGCATTCCCAGGAGAGACTCAGGTGGGCTGGGTTCTTTTAAAGAGGCTTTGCAGGGACGAACACGTGAGGGAGAGCAACAGGGCTGTGCAGGGTACCCTTGCTCCCTATCTGTCTTGCTGCCACAGAACTCCTGGAGGTTTGCCCAGGGGGAAGGCTGGCTCCATTGCTTTGAGGGCAGATGTAATGGGAAGAGGCAGCAACACTCATCTTGGTTGAAAGCATCAGCCTGCTGGAGGCCGGCCCCAGGCACAGTCCGTGAGGCTCTGTGACTTTTCACCTTTGGCCCCTAGTTCCCCTTCGAGGGGTGATGCTGGGGGGTGGGGTGCCAGAGTACGGGTCAGAACTGTGAATCTCGGCAGCTGGCTAAACGGGATTATCATCGGGTTATAAATCCACGGCCAGGCATGTTTACGAGGCTCTCGGAAGCTGCAGGAACAATATCATTTAGAAAACATTTATGCTCACAAGGCGAAGGCAATCCCTCCCCCCTTTATTTATGAGGCATGCTGGGTAATTAAGTGAGGGCTGCGAAGAGGGAGGTTGGGAGAAGATCACCCCTAAATAATCCTGCCTAGTGAAGCCACCATCTGGGCTGTTGTACAGAGAGATGGTCCCCATATGGTTGGGTTGTTTTTGAGCAATGCCTAGATCCAGGGTCTGAGGAAGAAACACCCAAGAAATATACCTGAACTCACAGAGACAGGATCTGAGCTCCAGGAGGGTAGGGACTATATCTTATTCCTTACTAGATTCCTGGCACCCAGCACAGTGCCTGGCATATGAGAGCTGCTGAATTCATTCATCCATCTACTTGGTGAGTGCTACCACACGCTGGAATCTGTGGTCCCACACACTGCTTAGCAGCAACAAGGAACAAAACAGACAAAGCCACTGCCAGCCTGGAGCTTACAGTCCTGCGGTGGAATCAGGCCCTGAAGAAACAGTGCCTCGAAGGATCACTTCACTGTGGCTGATTTGCCTTTCCTCACCTACTGCTACTGCTAAGTCACTTCAGTCGTGTCCGACTCCGTGCGACCCCACAGACGGCAGCCCATCAGGCTCCCCCGTCCCTGGGATTCTCCAGGCAAGAACACTGGAGTGGGTTGCCATTTCCTTCTCCAATGCATGAAGGTGAAAAGTGGAAGTGAAGTCGCTCAGTCGTGTCCGACCCTCAGCGACCCCATGGACTGCAGCCCTCCAGGCTCCTCCATCCATGGGATTTTCCAGGCAAGAGTACTGGAGTGGGGTGCCATTGCCTTCTCCTCCTCACCTACTACCGTTAAGGAGAAAGGAAACAGAATGGAATGAATTAGCAGTCATTAGGCATTGTGCCTCGTAAAGACAGGGAAGCTTTATAACTAACTTAAGGTCAGAACAGAGCAGGCATTCTTCTAGCATGAAAAGGCTCAAAAGTTCTGTTGTCACGGGGAATGTGACTCGTGACTGTTTCAAGTCACTGTATTTTAATTTTTTGTGTGTGCAGCAGTAGATAACCGGAATGAAACTCACAATGCAAGAGGTCAGTTCTGCCAGAGTCTGACTCATCTCAGCGCCTACCAAGTTGTGCGCAGGCGCAGCTCAGCCGAAAGCTGATCTGTTGAGAACCGGCTCATCAGAGGCATTCCTGATTCTGCAGGAATAGAGGCCAACTCCTCCAGCTCTCCCGCTCCTGACCCAGGATGGATGCTAATGTCCGTCTGTGCTCATTCTGGAACCTCACGGGTCTCAGCGACCCACATGCCAAAAACCTCCAGGCTTGGCTGTGCCTGGCCTTTGGGTGCCTCCAGCCTCTGCTGCTAGAGCTCCCCCTGGGGGACGGTATGGGGTCCTGTGAGGATGCAGGGCTCAGCGCCAGGTGGAAAGAGATGGCTGGGGAGGCGGAGAGGGTGATGGACCATCTCAGCAGGCAAGGGCTGGGTAAAGGGGGGCGGGGTGGGGATCAAAAATCACTCAGTAGATATAGCTTCAGAGAAAAACATTTTATGCCATTAAGTACAACCAAGTTGGGCTTTATGAGTGAAGTAGAGTCTATCTTTAAGACTTAAAGAAGACATTTACCACCAATTTCTGCTTAGTGCGTTACTTATGCTATTAAGCTTCCATTTCATGCACAGATGAATTATGCAGAGAACGCCGTGGCTTAGTTGCAGCAGGCGAGCTGCGGGTGAGCTAGTGCCTTCCGAGGACTCGGGTGTCAGCGCACAGAAGGATGTTGGACGCGGCTCTGGCAGATTAACAAATTAGCTCTGCTTTTAGCCTTTACCTAGAGTGTTGCCAAACTGTCAGGAAGATTCTTAAACGCCACGATTGAGAGGTGGCAGGGAGGGAGCTGGCAGTTCTCTGTGCCACCCTGGCTTTGCTGACTCCTGAGGAAGCTCCCAGGGACTGTGTGGGTTTCAAGGTCCACTGGAAGCCACTCTCAGAGTCAGCGGTTCCCCAGAAGCAGCCCCCAAGAGGGGAGTTTGGTGAGGTGGGGGGGATGCATACGTGGGTATGTATGGCTGAGTCCCTTTGCTCTTCACCTGAAACTATCACAACATTGTTAACCGGCTATACTCCAATACAAAAAAAAAAAAGAAGCAGCAGCAGCCGCCAATCAAGGGTCCTCAGTTTCACAGTATCTGAGATTCAGCCCTTCCCCTCCCAGGTAAGAGGGCAGGTGCCACAAGAACCTTTACTTCTTTTTAAAATTGTTATGTACTTAAGTGTTTATAAATTGAAATATAGTTGACATACAATATTAAACTAGTTTCAGGGGCAAACAACATTGTGATTCAACACTTATATACATCATGGATTGATCACGATGATAAGTCTGGTAACCATCTGTCACCATACAAGGTTGTTACAATGCTGTTGACTGTATTCCTTGTACTGTACATTGTATTCCTGTGAGTTGTTTATGTTATAATTGGAAGTTTGTACCTCTTAATCCCCTTCACCTATTTCCCCTAGCCTCTCACTCTTCTCTGAAACTGGTAACCACCAGTTTCAGAACCTCAGATTTCTTAAGGAATGACTTCAAGCTCTGCCCTCCAGAATCACTGGGCACACGTGCACCCTTCTCTGCTCTAAGGGATAGTTACGGAAGCACAGAGTTAGACCTCCTTCTTCACTCACAACTCTCTAGCTTTACCTTTCACCTTTTGTCGTATTCAATAACCCCCGCCCTCCTTCTCTTACTAAGTCTGGTTTTAAGGGAAGATCAAGCGGCTTTATGGTCCAGTTTTAGTGGCTGCAAATACCTCCCTTTTCAGGCTCACCACACCATCTGAGAGTTTATCATTTGAGAATTAGTGCTCTGAACGAAGTTGTGGCATCTCTAGGAAGCCTCTGTTTAATTTCAAGGAACCCCAACCATGGTACTAAGTGAACCCTTATTATCCATTAATGTTCCAGTCCTTCTCAGCAGTGGGGACTCCCACACGGCTAAACCCCACGAGAACACATTGCTCACTGAGTCTCCTGCCTCCACACCACTCTCCACCTTCACTCTTTCTGCCCTCTGCTTTCTAAACTGTACCAAATAGTTCCCATTACAGTCTCATGATGCCATTTCCCTGTTTTTGGCTTTACCTCTGATTCATCCTTTGCATTCTTTCTCAACCTGCAGCTCAGAATTTCCCCCCAGTGACTCTGCTCTGGGCCAGGCTGGGTAACACCCACATGGTCACCTGGGTTCATGCACCCCTAAATCCTTCCCATCTCTGCCGGGTCTTTGATGGAGCAGAACGGCCAATGCCTTAGGATCAGTGAACAGGAATCTGAAGGAAGAATGGAGGCCTGGGAAAGGCCCTGCTGAGTAAGAAGTCCTATCAGACAGAACTTTGGGGGCTTTTCAGGGGCTTCACCACTGCGTGCCCTGGACTGGGGAGGAGGCAGAGATGGAGAATTCCAAAGGCCATGCCACTCGCTCCACGGCATCTGCATGAGCAGAACATGTTATTGTAATCCAGGCTCACAGCCTTTGGCTCCTATTTACCAGTGAATCCCAGGACAACCGCTGACTCCAGGTGACAGCTGGAGGGAAATCTTCCTCTTGCAAGGTCAGAGAGGCCAAGGGCTTTGACCAAGGACACAAAGCTACTGAATGGCAAAGCTGGACTCTGCCGCTGGTGCTTCTGCTCCCATTCCTCCCCCGTTTGTCCTCGGGTTGCCAGCCTCTTAGATCAGCATCATTTCCAGGGAGTAATTCATAGGTTGAGCAGCCTGCAGGGGAGCTGAGATAGAGCAATGACTGCAAAGAGGAGAAAGACCTGGGCTGCCTGTGGGAACCACACCCAGCTGACACAGGGAACTGAGCTCCGCCAGTGCAGGTGAATCAAGTTATTTAGCAGTGGGATGGGGACAGCGTGCGATGAATCTTTTCCTTTATTCTCTATGTGATTTCTATCTTCCTCAGAACCATCCATGAAGCATTTCTAGCTGGGCAACCCCTGGGAATCTGAATTGGATTATGGGCACTTATCCATCTACTGGGGCTTCCCCGGTAGCTCATCTGGTAAAGAATCCAGCTGCAATGCAGGAGACCCTGGTTTGATTCCTGAGTCGGGAAGATCCTCTGGAGGAGGGCATGGCAACCCACTCCGGTATTCTTGCCTGGAGAATCTCCCTGGACAGAGGATCCTGGCTGGCTACAGTCCATGGGGTTGCAGAGTTGGACACGACTGAGTGGCTAAGCACAGCATCCATCTATCTAATAAACATCTTCAGCACCAAGAGTGCACCTGGCTCTGTACTAAGTACTGAGGATACAGCAGTAAACAAGGCAGTCATGGTACCCACACTCAAAGATCTTGACGTGTGATGGTGTATGATGAAGGATTTAGATCAATCAGATCATATACAGATCAATGAGGGATATGAGATGGAGAAGTCTGGAGGTACAACGATAAAGTGACCATGCAATTTATTGTCCAAACCAGGATACTTAGAAAAATAAAAGGATGCCTTATAGTAAGTCCTCCACATATGAACCTTCAAGTTGAGAACTTTCAAAGATGCGAACATGAAGCCAGCCCCGTCTGCCAGCTGTTGTACTGTACTACTATGCTTTTCAAGATGCTGTACTGTAAGATTAAGCGTTATCTTGTTTTTTGGTGTGTCCTTATTTTTAATGTATGTAGTATTTGTGTGAAAAGTTTTATAACCTTATTACAGTACAGTACTATATAGCTGATTGTGTTAGTTGGGTATCTAGGCTAACTTTGCAAGGCTTGTGAATAAATTGGACTAATGAATGTGCTTTCGGAAGGGAATTTGCTTGTATGTAGGGAGGGGACTTCCTGTATTCGTGATAATGTCAAGACAACATATGCAAACTAGGGCTGTTATGGGTAAATGAGCACATCTAGTCACCCATGCTACGGCAATAAAGAGGAGGAGAAAATAAAAAACAATAAGGGGCAGGGTAAGGCAAGGCTGGCCTCCAACTCTGTGACCCATGAACATAATTTCCTGTAATTTCTTTCTAATGTGAAACTTCTCATCACATTTCCTCTCTCCTTACTCATCTAATTTTTATGTTTCTTTTTCCCAAGGAATGTCCCCAGATACTTCCCCCACTATCATCTTAACCCTGTCGCTCTGGTTCTCACCCATGGCCATGTTGCTGCTGCTGCTGCTGAGTCGCTTCAGTCGAGTCCAACTCTGTGCGACCCCATAGACGGTAGCCCACCAGGCTCCCCCGTCCCTGGGATTCTCCAGGCAAGAACACTGGAGTGGGTTGCCATTTCCTTCTCCAATGCGTGAAAGTGAAAAGTGAAAGCGAAATCACTCAGTCATGTCAGATTCTTCACGACCCCAGGGACCGCAGCCCATCAGGCTCCTCCATCCATGGGATTTTCCAGGCAAGAGTACTGGAGTGGGGTGCCATTGGCCATGTTAGTGTCCTCCAAACCCACACTGGCAGCCTGCATCCATGGGACATCATTGTCCTTAGCAAAAAAGAAGAAAACTAAAACACAGTTACACCAGCAGGGAGAAAAGATGAGCTTGCTGAAGTGACCTGCTAGTTTCAAACAGAATTATTGATCAATTAAACTCTTGAAGAGGCATAACTCATCAGGGAGCTGTGGTCACAGCTACGAGGTAATGGGGAACAGAGATGGGAGTCCTCTCAGATGCCACCGTGGGTTACAGCCTGGTGGGGAGAGTCAGGCGCCAGCGGATGTGACGGGAGGGTGATTACAGCAGCCAAGAGCTCTCATTGCCTCATGTTCACTCAGCCCAGGCCACAATGCCTCACAAACCCAGACATCTTTGATCTGGGGAGGCTAGGAGGTCTCTAAGAGCAATAAGGTAAGAGTTAGAAGCATGCAACTTTTACCCATGTAACTGTCTAACCAAACTCAAGAGCATTTTAAGTTTCCTATTTATAATTAGTCTTGCCCTGACGGTTAGCTTTATAAGTAAGTGGTGAGGGTCTCACAGCATTTCATAGAAAGTTCTTTCACATAATTGAAATTAAGAACAAATAAAGAATAAATTTTGGTGAAGTGGAATTTGCTATGAGGGGCAGTTTTTTAATTCAGTGGCTGCAGCTGGTGTGCGTGTGTGTGTGTGTGTGTGTGAAAATAAGCCTAGAGGAAGGGGCTTTTGAATAAAATGGGAAGTCTTTCCTATACATCATTAAGCTCTTAAATTATGCGGAGTTCTAAGCAACACCTTGGGAGGTCATGAAAAGAGACTTTTGCATTTGGAATTTGTCCTTTCTGAAGTACCTGTGGCATGGAGGTCTGTGCACTAACAATTTGGAATGAAAATTGAAGGTGAAAGAGTAGTATGATTGATGGATTCTATTTGGCCAAAGCAGTTATCTTACATGTACTGAGCAGCTGCAGACAGACCCTGAGAAATCTCCATAATCTGGCATCATCTCTGGTGCCCGAAAGGAGCCTTTCTGGTGGATGCCAGACTGAGGTTCAGAGGAGATGATGTGATGACAGATTCAGAATGAGATGACAAGGAAGAGGCTCCACATCAGGCCAGGTCACAGACACTCCCTGCCTCTTGCTCTCCCTTCCCGCCTCCACCCTAGCTTCTGCCACCACTATCCTTAGAGAGATTGGTGGTTAACACCAGCCCTACGGGATCATCATATCTGACTATCCTCTGTAATTGGCTGTATTAAAGCTTGGTCTCTGTGTGCAGCTTATTTCCAAATGTGAGAGTTCAGTTCTTCTCAACTAATCCCTTTGAGTGTCCCAGTAAAATATTATTATAAGAAAAATGCTCCAGTGAAATAAACCAGGTTTTGTGCCACTTGCAAAGTAGTGTCCAGTCTTCTCTGGTGGCTCCACAGTAAAAAAAAAAAAAAAAAAAAATGCCTGCAATTCAAGAGCTGCAGGAGACATAGGTTTGATTCCTGGGTGGGGATGATCCCCTGGAGGAGGGCATGGCAACCCACTCCAGTATTCTTGCCTGGAGAATCCCTTGGACAGAGGAGCCCAGAGGGCTACAGTCTGTAGGGTCGCAAGAAACTGGATACCACTGAAGCAACTTAGCATGCATACATGCAAAGTAGTGTCCAAACAGTAACTGCTCCCACAAGAAGTAGTGGCCCTTTACAGATAGGCCTCAAATACATGCTGCTTGCAAATGCAATTTACCTTTGGTTCTGCATCAATAGCTCTGCCGCTTGCTAAATTACCAGATGAAGTAGGATCGGATGAGGAGCCCCTGGCAGTGGCCTCATACCAGCAGGGGGAGGAGCCACACCAGCACCAGCCCCCCGGGCCGAGTCCCCTGCTGGCACAGAGATCCGCTGCTGGTCTCAAAGCCGACATCTATCCAAATTTGGGATCAAATGTGGGTGATTGTGGCCTGAAAATATGAAAGATTTAAACCATTCAGACCATCATTTCTACTTTATTACCCAGACGAGTGTTTTCTGTGGAAGAGCTGATGGCTTTGGTTTATGAGAACCAATTAACACATGACAGATTCCTGGAGCCTCAAAAATTCATTCTCTTGTCTTTTCCCCAAGTGTCCATCCATGCCTTTCTCTCTCTCTCAGTCACCACCCCACTGCCTGTCTCTTACATACACAACACAAATATTCTTTCTCTTGCCATAACGATTGGACCACTGTGGACTAAAAAATGGGTGTGTTCAAAGTAAACCTAAACAGAAGCAGGGGAAAGATTTCTAAAGGGTGGGTGTCCTCAGGCTCCCCAAGTAGCCTATGGCATGCAAAGCTGAAAAAAACCTTGGAAACCATCTACCTGGGTAGTTCCTTTTATAGCCAAGGAAGCTGGGACCCAAAGGTGAAAGTTAGTAACTCAGGTAGTCCATGAGTTCCTAACTCTCCTTGTTAAAGAAACTAGTCTCATCCACAACCTCCTGACACCCCTCCATCTCTAGCTTAAGGCGACACACAGGACATCCTTCTATGTACCTGCGCTCTATGCCAGCCTGAAGAAGACCATCAGGCCCACGTGCTTTATTCATTCTAAGCTGTGGCTTTCTCTAAAGAACCGAAGAAAAGGGCTAGAGCAGTCGTAGATGAGAGGGTTAACTTTCCAAGTGTGAAGGGGAAGCGTTAGTCACTCAGTCGTGTCTGAGTCTTTGTGATCCCATGGACTGTAGCCTGCCAGGGTCCTTTATCCATGGGATTCTCCAGGCAAGGATACTGGAGTGGGTAACCATTCCCTCCCAAAGGATCCTCTGATCCCTCACGATACTGAAATCTAGAGTGGTGACATGATCTGAATGGAATCTCATGGGTGCCTAGAGAAAGCCAGGTGGGAACTGGGTCTCATCATTCTTGAGTCCTCGACCTTTCTGCTCTGGGTGTCCATTCTTCACAGTGTGCTGGAACCTCAGCTCCAACCTAAGCTCCATTTTAGCCTCACAGCCATGAAACCAGAGCTCCTGGCCTCCACCCACACTGACTGATGAGGGGAAAGAAAGGGGAACAGGAGCACGTGAACAGGGAATCCCAAAGGGCCAAGCATTGAGCCCCAACCCCAAATCTCTCCTGCTTAAGCCAAGCCGCCGCCAGCAGAGGAAAGCCATAGTGAGGTCACTGCATTCCTGGTGGATAAAGAGCATCTTTGTCCACTCCTGCCAGGCCTCCAGCTCCAGGCTGACTCAGGCTGGCGGGCTCCATCTGAACATTCTCACCCTGTTGAAAAATGTGCGTTCTCGGAATCACAGGACACACACAGCCATGGAAAAAGTAAGTACGTACAGACTCATAGAAGGAGTGCACGTGTGCACGCGTGCACACACACACACACCTGTCTCTTTTAAACATCTCCTGTTGAAAAATGTGCGTTCTCGGAATCACAGGACACACACAGCCATGGAAAAAGTAAGTACGTACAGACTCATAGAAGGAGTGCACGTGTGCACGCGTGCACACACACACACACACACACACACATATACATGTACACCTTACTGCTAGGAGCAAACTCTGAAGAATAAACATAGCTGACATATAACCCAGCAGCATCTCCCAAAGAAGACATCAAAAGTGCTTGAATTTACCAGTATCAGGGTTTCAGGGCTTGATAATCTCTAATTGCCTTCTCTGAAAAATGGGAATAACAATGTCTACCTTGAATGGTTATTGTGAGAATTAGAGAAAAATCGAAAACCCCTAACCTAGTGTCTGCATCAATAAAATACTGTTTTTGCTATTTTAACCCCTTGCTGAGGCACCTTTCCAATTCACAGTCTTCTCTGTTTTCCCTGATCGTTTTCTTCCTATTTAGAGACACGGGCATGCTGGTCAAAACACCACCAATCAGCATGATGGGAAAAAGGATGCTGTCAGGAGGCATATGACCTAATATGGGCCAGGGGGAGGCGCTTCTCTACCAAGTTAGAAATGGAGCCAAAAGGGAAACCAAGCCTTCCAGGTGTAAAAGACTGTAACAAGCAAAGCCAAAGGTTCTGGGTACTATGTCAGGCAGTGTTTACAGGAGAGCAGAGGAAGCAGGTCTGCAGGTCCCAGGGGAGATAGAGGGAGACAGAGATGGAAGAAGGGGAAGCTGGTGGCACCCAGCCCCTTCCTAGCATTCAGCAACATCCTTTCTCTGGCTGCCACATCATGACCCTGTAGCCCAATGTTTCCCTCATTTGACTTAAGTCAACTTGAGTTGGCTTTTGTTACTTGCAACCAATTAGTTCTCACTGCTGCTGCTGCTGCTAAGTCACTTCAGTCGTGTCCGACTCTGTGTGACCCCACAGACAGCAGCCCACCAGGCTCCCCCGTCCCTGGGATTCTCTAGGCAAGAACACTGGAGTGGGTTGCCATGTCCTTCTAGAAAAACGATAATGATGATGACCACAATGATTATTGTATGTGCAGAAAGATAGATTTTATCTTTGATTTCAGTTTTCCCCCCAAATGTGACTTTTCTTCCTCTTAAAAAGACAGTGATCACACAACCCCAGGGCCATAATAAGGAAACCTTCACCCGGGCCGCTGCCCTTAAGTGCAAAGGAGAAGATTGACTGGAACTGGGACAAGCCCAGCTGTCTGTCTGGTTCTCTTTTCCCCACCTGAATTCAGCTTACTAAAACTGGATGGGTCCTTCGGAACTCTGCCATTTACCTTGGGCAAATAACTTAAACTTCTTGAGGTTCAGAAACATCTAAATAATATAACCATTGTAAATAATTGTGTATAGAGAACCCGACACAAAGCTGAGTACTCAATCAGCGGCACCTATTATTATTAAGCTTCCCCCTTTATAATCAACATCCATAGAACTTCTCAGCACACATTTCCAGGTTCCTTTAATACTTAACCACTCTCAGATATAAGAGAAAGGGCTCTTTCTTTGCCCTTGGCTGGTATACCGCACTCTTGGATTAAGAGGGCTAGAAGAGGCCCTCCAGCCCTCGCAGGCCTCTACTTGGCTCTGCTTGAACCACCCTGGCTGGCATTCTCCTTTCTCTGTCTTTAGGCAACTACGTTAACTGGGAGTCAACCTTTTACTAGGTACTCTAAGAAGGCAGGCAAAGCATGGACGTAGAGCACATGGTTCCTTCCTACCCTCCAGAAGCTTATAATAACTGATATTTTAATAAAGCAACATAAGCACCAGCTAATGCAGCCCAAATGAAGTGTCTACACAGGTGAAGGTGCTGAGCAGATTAGCAAGCTCTGAACCAGCAGGAAAGGCAGGAAAGAGCTTGAAATGGTGATAAGGAAATTGGAAAGGAAGGAATAAGAATTCGGAACCTGTAATAATCTTCACACGTCCATCAGTTACCCGAGAGAGGATCCACTTCAGCAGTGAGAAGTTTGGGATGAGAGCATGTGCGTGTAGGGCTAATGAGACAGGTTCTCAAGTCACCCAAGAGGTAAAATCACATGGACGAATGAATGAGTGGTTTTTGAAACTGGTTGCTTATTGGGACCACCTGGGAGCTTTAAAAATGCTGAAGGATGCCTGGTCAACCTCCCAGGGAATCTGATTCATATTGGTCTGGGGTGCTGCCTGGGAATTGGGATTTTTAACCTCCCCACCACCAGCCCCCCAGCCGATTCCACAGTACAGCCAAGGTGGAGAACCACTGCCCTACAGACTGAAGATCAGTAACATCGGTGCTGGCAGACTCTGTGGGTTTCTCTGTTGATGAGAATGAGCTGAGTGTGAAAAGTTGGGAGATCTGGGACCCAGGGTGAAGGAGGCCTGTCTTCACTCCTCACTGGAGTCTGATCTTACTCCTGTGTGTGATATATGCTCAGGCACCCTTCCATCGCCTTCTCTGTTACCTCGCAGACCCCCCTGGCCGATGCTCACCCAGTCAGCGCCCGAAGAAAAACTTCCACTGCCTGTGGCCTAATAGACCCTTCATTGTAGGGGAAGGGAGGTCACGGCCAGCTGAGTGGGCGGTACGGGCCTCTGCTGGCTCTTAGCACAAAGAGAGTGTTGCTAACTGCACATTTCCAAAGTTCTGAATGCAATCTTTCCTCATTGAAGCAGTTCCCACTGGCTAATATCTTGGCATGCGGTGGGGGCTGGGGGTGGACAAGGAGAAGCAAGAACAAAAGTCGTTTCCTTGTTTCAAGCCCCAGGGAGCTCTGGACATTTCTCTGCCTAGAACTCATTCCAAACTTTAATGAGAAAATCCAAAGAACTATGATTGTTGCTTTTTGAGTCTGCATCTAGACCTTGGTTAAGCTGTAATAAGGACTGGTTGTGTGTGAGGCACACCGTGCTACATGTGAGCTAATACAGGACACGTTGAGAGAGCTCTCTGTTCCTGGGAGAGACACAGTGTGACTGATGGCCGACTGGTACCTCATTATTTCTCCTGCTGACCACCCCCTGCATCTGCACACACACACCTTACCACAGTGCTCCTGCAGCCACTTTGCACAGTGTGGTCTTGCCGTGTTTCCCTGGAGAGAGTTGTTTGGATAAAGGATGAGCCAATCAGAAGTTTCCCCAGGGAGTTTATAAGGCGAGCTCTCTCTCTCCATATGGCTGGCGGGTAACCCATGAGCTACAGGTGGCCGTGTTTCCTGCTAGAGGACCAAGAAGCAGAGAAGATGAAACTCACAGCATAACCAAGGTCACGTCTCCCACCTGGCACCAACACCCAACCAAGACCAGATCCACCCCTGCCCTTAGGTTCTACAAGACATTTGTACAACTTCCTTATGATAATAAACTATCCTTTAAAACATTAAGCCGCCTTGAGTTTATTTTTGTTATTTAGAACTAATAATAATAAAAGCTTTTACTTATATTATATTTACTTTATGTTAAATACTGTTTGGGGTCTTCCCTGATAGCTCAGTTGACAAAGAATCCACCTGCAAAGCAGGAGACCCTGGTTGGATTCCTGAGTCGGGAAGATCCACTGGAGAAGGGATAGGGTACCCGCTCCAATATTCTTGGGCTTCCCTTGTGGCTCAGCTGGTAAAGAATCCACCTGCAATGCAGGAGACCTGGGTTTGATCCCTGGGTTGGTAAGATCCCCTGGAGAAGGGAAAGGCTACCCACTCCAGTATTCTAGCCTGGAGAATTCTGTGGACTGTATAGTCCATGGGGTCGCGAAGAGTTGGGCATGACTGAGCAACTTTCAAATACTGTTCTAATCTATGTATTAATATATTAACTCATTTAATTTTTAAACATCTTTCTAAGTTAGGTACTATAATGATCTCCAGTTTACAGATAAGGAAAGTGAGACACAAAGAGAGTAACTGAGTTGATTGTCTTCGCAGACCAAACAGTGTAAAATAATACAGTCCTTGTGGATTCATAGCCAGATTCTACCTACAGCAATTCTTATGCAAATTTCATCAAGGGACAATACACTCAGGACACAGTTTATATCAATGTGAGGCATAGGGGATGGTGTCTAAATAGCTGCAGTTATTTTTGTAAATAAAATGGTGAAATATATTTAGCTGTCTCTACATGATTAGAGAACTTTATAAAATACCAAACCTTTGCAAGATGAAAATAATTAGAAAAAATACAAACAGAAAAAAAATAGAAAGTCTTCCAAGTCCCCAGTGTCCATCCTAATTCTAGCTCACAAAAGGCAGGTCAGTTTCCCAGGCACTTCCCCTGGTTTCTCTTCCCCCAGTTTTCAGCCTTCCTCCATGTGGTAAGTGCCTGATTTTGGATAAAATAGTATAGTGTCAGCTGCTCAGTCCTGTCCGACTCTTTGCAACCCCATAGACTGTAGGCCGCTAGGCTCCTCTGTCCATGGGATTTCTCAGGCAAGAATACTGGAGTGGGTTGCCATACCCTCCTCTAGGGGATCTTCCCAACTCAGGGATCAAACCCTGGCCTCCTGCATTGTCAGTGGATTCTTTACCATCTGAGCCACCAGGGAAGAAGCTGCTCAAATAGTCACAGTTTAGAAAGGGCATTAGCAGTCAGAGTGGAACAAGAGAGCTTTCTGGAGAGACAAACCAGAAAGCAAAGCTGTTCCATATGGATAGGACCACTGGCCAAATGAGCAGAGCTGGCCTTGAACCTGGCAGGGACCAGAGCAGTGAAGAGCCTGGCCTGCTGGTCACCAGGGCTGTGAGTAGGTCCGGAGAGTCCCGTGGAGAGAATCGGGGATGGTGGAGCCCAGAGGCTAGGAGCCGGGAGATGCTCCGTGACTGTGGCCCCTGGGGGACATCCTCCTCGTTGGAAGAGCTGGAGGACACAGGCAGCCCCATGGGAGGCTCTGGCAGGCTCTCAAGTAAGAGGTCAAGAGAGTCCGGGGTGGGGGCTTCAGGAACAGAGACCATATGATCCCTATTTGGGTTCCGTTTCCAGACCTGTTCCGGTTTGCCTCAGAGCCTCAAAGACCACAGTCTTGTTTCTCCTTTCTGCCTGAAGGACCTGCAGTTCAGAGTAGGAAAATACCTAGTCTACTGGTCAATTAGCTGGTCATGCAGCTGCAGCCCACTGTGAGCCCAGGACCAGACTGAGTCCCCAGAGAGTTACAAAGGTGAGAGGGGGCGGGCCCCGCCCCAGCAAGAGAGCCCACGGTGGGTTCTGAACTATACCCGATCATACAGCTCCATCCCCAGCCCACTTCCAGAAAAATAAATCCTCGTCTCTGAGAAAACCAGAAAGGGACAAAAATTCCCTGATGCTTCAAAACTCTTTTCTGTGGCGTTTGCATAATGTGAACCTTCGCGTGCTCAGGAGGCAAGAGATGGGGAGGGGAGAAGAGATCCATGACTGAACCCAAAGCATTAAAGTAAAAAATGGATTTCAATAAAACATGATATAAAAACAAGAAATAACTGTAAACGGAATTGAAAGCAAATGATATAAAACTCCAGCACAAGGCTGCTCATTGCAATTCTGGAAACTTTACCTCTCACAGCTGCACAGCCATCAGTAATCAGGGTTTTATTCTTGCTACCTCTGTGAATTTATCATATGTGGTGACGCCCGGCAGCCTTTGGGTTTCATGTCACACAGCTTCTGCTGCCCTTCCAAACCTCAGGGGACCAGGGCTAGACAAGTAGCCCATCCTCCCCAGGGAACTCAAAGGGGAGTCAGGGCCAGCAACGAGGGGAGGACCCTCCCTGACTCTCGTGTTTCCAGCCTCCCATCCCATCAATAAAGAACCACAGCTCCCCTCGGGTCTCTTCTCCAAGTGGCCTCTCTTCCCATCAGAAACAGAAGCAATGGCCCCAGCCCAGAGAAGGTTCCTGTACAGAACTCAGCCAAGGAGATGTCCCAGGAGACATCAGCTCCACAGTCTTTGGGTTGTGATGAAATCAGAGCAGGGGAAGGACAGGCTGAGGCCATAGCCCCAAGTGACAGGGAACTGATAGCATCACTGCAAATGCAGCCTGGGTCCTCTCCAACCAGGAGGAGTCTTGCAGGGGCAAAGTGGGGAAGGAATACAAGAGCAGAAAACTTGGGACTTGGCCTAATGTTCATCTCCGTAAAGTTCCCTAACATAATCCTGATTGCACATCTTCATCATCTTCTGGAACAGTCTGCCCTGGCCTCTCCCAGAAATCAGCCAGTGGGTCATGCCAAGCCCAGCAGCTGTCTCACTTCTGACATTAGTACTGAAGGAGGTTGGAGTCAGATGATTCTGTAAAAATCTTTTTCCAGCCCCAGAGTCTCTGACTGCACAATGGAATTGTTCATGTTAAATGCTGCCTTCTGAAGCTGGTAATAGTAGAAAGATTCCTATCTGGGGGCTGTCCTTCCTGTGTCATCTTCTTTAATTCTCATCTTAAATCTCAGAAGTGGGCATTGTCATTCCCATTTTACAAATGAGGAAACAGAGGCTCCGGGCCTTTAGGGGAAATTGCACGGTGAAGCGAGGCAGAGGTTGGAAGCATGGACTAAGCCCATGAACCTGAATCCTATCTCTGCTTCTTCAAGCAGCAGAAATGTGAGCAAGTGACTTAACCCCTATAAGCAATATAAAATGGTACCTTAGGACAAGTACCTGTTACATGAGGGGAACTGCTAATGGTAGCTGCTGGTGATGGTGGTTAATCTTTTTCTATTTATTTTTAACTGGAGGATAATTGCTTTACAGCACTGTATTGGTTCCTGTCATGAATCAGCCATAGGTATATATATGGTTATTCTTATAACACGTGTCCAGGGTCAATAACTACTGAGAGGGGCTGAAGCGGAACTTGAGCCCAGTCCCTGCCCCTCCAAGGTCTGTGCCGTTTCCACTAACTCACATGCTCTGTCAAGTGTGTGCAGCCAGAAAGCTATAAAAATAACCAGTTACTGATCATTCTGTGCTAGGTATCGGGCTGGGCACTTTATATAAATGATTCCATTCAACCTTCACAACAGCGACGAGGAACATCCATTCTATAGACACGGAGACGGAGACAGAGCCTCCACACCACCCATCTTCCGTCGGTAAGTGATGGAGCAGAATCTGGCCTCTGAAACCTCTGCACATACTGGCTTCCAGGTACAATATCTTTCACTCTGCATGCAACACTCTGCTACACTCTAGAAACACTCTGAAGTTAAGCCAACTAGGATCTCATCATGCACGGGCTGTTCCCAAGGGGGATAGAAGCCAGCCTGCAGGTAGAGACGCTCTTGACTTTGCCAGATTCCGCAGTTCTGCGGAATGTCATTCAATTCAGAAGACAGCTCTCTCCTGGGAGTTCTCCCAGCCCACTCAGCCCCTCTAGACAGGGGCGCTGGAGACAGGTCTGCCCTTCGGAGCCTGGGCATGGGTGATGGGTGCCTGACCAAGGTGACGGCTTTCCCCGTCTGCACCCTCCAGCTGTGCCCATCTGTGAATGCAGAGAGCCACTCATGAGTCTTACCGTGAGCAATGCCTCAGCCGGTAGCACGGAGGTAAGTGCTGGGCAAGAGCAGGAGGAGGAGGGACATGGGACCCGCTACTCAGGGCAAGGCTGTATCAGAATCCTATGACTCCCACATGAATGACTTTCAGCTGTATAAGGTTTGGTATTATCAGTGCAAATCCAACCGCTCGGTTACTCCAGGCAGGAAACTGGCTTCTCCCGCCCAGAAACTTGAAGGCACCTGCCACCAGTGATGCTTCGCGGAGGATGGAACCCTGACCTTTCTGCCGACTGAGTGAAGATTCCGCCACCAGGAGCCTGGCCCAGGAGGCTGAGAAGACCTCCGGGGACGGTGGAGGTTCGGCTCCTGCCAGTGCCGCCGAGGTGCTGGGCTTCTCAGGGCCCGCAGGGCTCGGAAATGAGAAATGCCGCCCATGTCAAAAGAAGCGCTTTTGAAGTCTCAGCTTTCATCTCCCGGTGCTCCTCCAACCAGAAGTGACAGGGAGGGATAAAATGCAATTTATTCACTAGCCCAGGAGGCTCATTTCCAAATACAATAGCTGTGCCAGGCAGCAGGCCTTCCCCAGAAGAGACGAAAGGGAAGAAAGAAAAACCCAAGAAAAAAGAAAAGCGTCTGAACGGAGAATCAGGCCTTTAGAAGAGAGCTTTGCAGGGTGACCCGCTGGGCCACAGAGGAAGCCAGGGCTCTATTTGGCACCTGAGACACCTCTGCCCTGGCCTGTCTCGAATAAGAAAATGGTGTCCTTGGGGAGGATGGCTCTGGTGTGACATTAGAAATAAGGTCACTGTTTAGGAATAAGGCCAAAGGCACTGGGTCTCAAAGGAATCAGGTCTCAACCCACCCCGCTCCCCCAACAATCACCCCCACCCCTGGCCCCAGGGAGGTCCTCACCCTACCTGAGGCGGTGGTGGAGTTGGGGCTATAGGGATGTTGCATTTTCAGGCTGATTCCCATGAGTTAGGGAGATTGTTTTGAATCACTCGCAAGGCTGTGAGCAGTCACGTCCCCTCTCTGAGCTTCTGCCTGCTCCTGTGCAAAAAAGGAGAGAAGAATCCCTACTTCATCCTGCTGGTTTAGGATGAAAGGAAGTAACACGTGTAGAAAATACCGAAATGGTACCTGATATTCAAAAAGCATCCGAGACATTTTTTAACTGTTCCCTCTTCTTGGAACGCCTGATCCCATCTCCGTCTCCTTCTCAGACTCCGGGCAAGCTTTGGATGTATCCTCCCAGTCTTCATTTTAGCTTCTATGTGCAGGCTTCCCTGTTTCTCTCAGGCACTCAGGAAGGAGTTCATCCCTGCCATCATGTCTTTTGGAGCATCCATCACACTGGATTGGGGCACACCAACTACATTCGTATTTTGGCCAGACACCAAATTTAAAATCTATAATGGGCCAGAGCCTGAATATCACCGTCATAAAACAAACTTCCAGAATTCAGAAATCAATCTGAAATAATACCCAAGTAATTATTATTACAGTTGTAGTCATAAAACTTTTCAGCTTCAGCAGTTTGACATTGTAGTTCAAAAACAAGCCTGCTGCAGACACTGGATTCTGATGGATACTCATTTTCAACCGAGATCGGCAAGACACCAGGATATTTAGAGTGTGCTTTGGTTATTTCCAGTAGAGGGTTTTCCCATTTCATATGCATATTTTATTATGTCTTGACATAAGATGGTTTATCATGGATATTATTGCAAATGATTTTAGAGGTTTTTCTCTTCACAGAATCCTGATTTTGACATATTATTTTTAAATCAAACTCTTAAAATGTGAAGACCTTGCAAATAGGAGGGATTCATAGTCTAAATGGAATTTACATGAAACACTAAAGACAAAGTTTAAAGGTTATTTTGTTTAGTGCTATGAATGTTAACATACAAAACAATCCTATAAAAGATAAGAATTATGATATTGCTTTTGCACAAAAAAAATGGACAGCTTTCATGAATTATTGCACCATTTTAACTTCTTAATAATAAACACATGTTTATTCTTAAACCAATTGATAGAATTTCAACAAAAAAAGTAAGAGACTTTTTTCATATATTTGATTATTACCATCCCCACATTTCAAAGGAAATATGTAAACAGAAGCTAAACTTAATGGAATATTCTATAACACCAATATTGCTAACTTTATATGTTAGTAACCTATGTGGTCAGCGTAGTTATACAAAATCTAAGGATGTCAAATGTGAGGCTGAACTGGGTGTTGAACTTCCAGCCTTCCAGAGCTCAGTGTCCATGCAAGGCACACCTGGAACAGCACTGCAGGAGGCCCTGGCATCCTTTCTGAGCAGAGGCTTCCCAGGGACTCGGGGCTCTTCTGTTCAATTCATGTCCTCTGTCTTGGACCAGAGCTCCTTCCAGCCTCATTCATACTACCATTGGCCACTCCCCCAGGCTGCAGTGATGCTTATGACATCTTTCATAATGGCCTCGGTGGGGTCTTCTCCGGTAATCCAGTGGCTATGACTCCCATGCTCCCAACGGAGGGGGCCCAGGTTTCAATCCCTGGTCAGAGAACTAGATCTCATGTGTCCCGGTTAAGAGTTCACATACTGCAGCTATATACACACATAAATATGTATGTATATCCTGCATGCTGCAGCTAAAGAACCCGCAGGCCTCAACGAAGACCAAAGATTGCACCCGCCGCACCTAACACCTGGTGCAGCCAAATAAGTATCAGTGAAAAATACTGGCCAAGGTCGTCTACACTCCCTAACTGCCTGCTTCTCTTTAGTCTCTCTTTCCTCACCCATGTGCTGGCAGGTACTCTGAATACTAGTTGGGCTCACACGTGCACCTCCTGTGGTGATGTTCTTGTTTCTCTGTAGAAGAACCGTCATCCTTACGGTACATCCTTGGTTAGCATTCAGCATCACAACTGTTTGCAGGCACACAAAATAAAGGGCTGGAAGAAGAGCCAAACCGAGTGTAGACCGCGCATCGCCGATCAGCTGCCAAGGGCATTCTCGGTGCACCCATCAGCCAAAACACGCAGGGAGGTCTTTGGAGACAATTGCGTTGATTGAGAGCCTATGAGAACTTTCAGAATTAAAAAATATATATTTCAACAACTGAATACTGGAGACATACACACACATAAATATTTCCAAGAGAGTCGGTGTTAACAGACAATGCCAGCGTGGCACTTCTGTTGGCACGTGTCTTTGTCTCCATCAGACTGGAAACTCTTCGAATAAAAAAGCCAAGTCTTTCTCTCTGTATATACCCAGCTTTTTTTTTTAATTAAAAAAAATTCCAACTTTATTGAGATATAATTAACTAATAATAATTGTACATGTTTATGAGTACAAAATGATGTCTTGATATCCATATACATTGTGAAATGACTACAGCAATCAAGCTAATTAACATATCCATCACCTCACACAGATGTAACGTTTTGTGTATGTGGTGAGAACACGTAAGATCTACTCTCAACAAATTTCCAGTATGTGATAGAGTATTATTGCCTACTGTCACCATGCTGTATCTTAGACCATAAGAACCTACTCACCTATATAACTGCAACTTGGTACCTTTTGACCAACCTTTTCCTATTTTCCTTATTCCCCAGCCCCAGGGCAACCACCATTCTACCCTGCTACTTTTTAAAACTTTTAAAAGTTCAACTTTTTAAAACTCCACATATAAGAGAGATGATGCAGTGTTTGTCTTTCTGTGGCTGAATACCCAATTTTTAAAGTAAAACCTGCTACATGCCAGGAGCTTAATAAACATGAGATGCTTATTAAACGGTGAATGAAGGAGTGAAGTGAAAGTCGCTCAGTCATGTCCAACTCTCTGCGACCCCATGAACTATACAGTCCATGGAATTCTCCAGGCCAGAATACTGGCGAGGGTAGCCTTTCCCGTCTCCGGGGGATCTTTCCAATCCAGGGATCTAACCCAGGTCTCCTGCACTGCAGGCAGATTCTTTACCAGCTGAGCTACCAGGGAAGCCCAAGAACACTAGTTTCGGTAGCCTTCTCTAGCAGATCTTCCCGACCCAGGAACTGAACTAGGGTCTCCTGTATTGCAGGTGGATTCTTTACCAACTGGACTATCAAGGAAGCCCTATGAAGGAGTGAGAAAACTGTCAAAGGGAACCATGATGCCCTGCATCCTGGTCACCTCTGCGGATGAACAGTCTCTGAGGCACCCGCTCAGTCTGCCCTGTGGATCCAGCTGCCTGCTCAGCAGAGCAGAAGCCACAAAGACCTCGGGGACCCTGGTGGCCGGACACAGGAAGAAAGGACAAGATGCTGATCCCCTCATACAACTCAGAGGAGAGGATGTGCACTTGGCAAGGGCCCCTCCATCTCTCCTGGCCAGCGGCTGAGCATTGAGTCCCCAGGAGCGTGCAGGTGGCAGGCAGCACTCTGGCATCCCTGCCAGGAGTTCGCTGTGAGTGGGCACAGAGGACCCACTCTCTCCCCTCCCCTGCTGCTCCACCCCTCCATCTCTCCCAGTTGGCAGATCTCCTGGACTGTTCTATATTTAACTCTCTAAGGCTCATTAACTACCCAATCCCCAACTTCACCACCAGACCCATTCAAAGGAGTTCTTTTTCAGCTACAGTTATTTTTCTTTTGAGTATTAATTTCCTTTAACACTTGCCCTATTAATCACTTTAACAATGAAATTAAGAAAATTATTTTAATGAGGTAATGGGTGATAAAGAGGGGACGATACACATTTATTACACAGCAGGCCAGAAGGTCTTGATAAAAGTCAGCCTTGTCAATAATATATTAGGTGGGAATGTGCTTCAGGAGGGCCAGGCTGAAGACTGTTCTGTTTCACTGATTTAAATGCTCCTGTTTCTATCAATGTGGCTGCGTCCATGCTTTCAGGCCCCATGAAGTGGGATGCCAGTTACTAAGAGTCACAGGTTGCTATTTTCTTCCAGAATTCAGGGGCAAAAAAAAAAAAAATTATTGATTTGGCTGGGATGGGTCTTCACTGGTGTGCTTGGGCTTTCTCTAGTTGCAGTGAGCAGGTGCTTCTTTTGTGGTGTACGAGCTTCTCATTGCGGTGGCTTCTCGGGTGAGCAGGCTTCAATAGTTTCAGCTCCCAGGCTCTAGAGCGTGGGCTCAGCAGCTGTGGTACAAGGGTTTAGTTGCTTCATGGCATGTGGGATCTTTCCAGACCAGGGATCAAACCCATGTCTCTGCATTGGCAGGTGGAGTCTTTACCACTGGACCACCAGGGAAGCCCCATGCCGCCTTTTCTTAGAGATGAAGCGTCATCCTCTTCTACTTCTTTGGATTCCACCCTCTGCCATCCCTCTGCACCTTCGCCCTCCCACACTTTGTGCCCTTTCCCTTCTATCCTGATTGGCTCCTCCTGTCCTTCGCCCACTGAGCCACAGTATAAATATGTTTTCATCTCATTCCCTACCTTGTGTTTTATCGACACCAGGATATCTCTTTCAGGTCTGGCATCTCCCACCTGTTCTTGTTTATTTTCATTCCCACCAATGAGAGTCATTGTGCTGATCTAATAGTGGGGTCACTAGCCATAGGAATGGGGGCATCCAGGACACGATGAATGGAACTGGCACAGAACCCAAGAATCCTGGCCTCCTGAAGGATGCTCCTCCTCAGTCCTGAGTAACTGACTGGGAGCATCTGTTGCTTCCTTGCCTCACCCAGGCCTTTCATGGGCTGGAATTCAGGCAAAAATTCTTGCAAAAATGAGCAGCCCATTCCCTTAGCTTAAAACCAGAAGGGGATTCAACCATTCTACTCAAAGGCATAAACCAAAAGAACTGAAAACAGAAATCCAAACAGATATTCATTCAGCCATGTTCATAGCAGCGTTATTCACAATAGTCAAGGTGTAGAAACAGGTCAACACCAACAAACAAAATATGGTCTGTACATACAATGGAGTATTGAGGTGAGGTGAAGTCACTCAGTCGTGTCCGACTCTTTGCGACCCCATGGACTGTAACCTATTAGGCTTCTCCATCCATGGGATTCTCCAGGCAAGAATACTGGAGTGGATTGCCATTTCCTTCTCCAGGGGATCTTCCCAACCCAGGGATCGAACCCGGGTCTTCCGCATTGGAGGCAGACACTTTAACCTCTGAGCCACCAGGGAAGCTAGAAGATATGCTCTGTGAAATGATCAAGGCAAAAAAGACAAATATTGTAGGATTCCACTTATATGAGGTAAAGAGAACAGGCAAACTCATAGAGACAGAAAACAGAATAGATATCACCAGGGCTGGAAGGAGAGGGAATATGGAGTTATGCCTCAAGGGACACAGGGTTTCTATTTGGGATGATGAAAAAGTTCTGGAAATGGATTGTGGTGGTAGCAATTGCACAACATTATGAATGTATTTAATGCCACTGAATTGTACACTTAAAAATTGTTAGAAGTAAAATTTTACATAATTGTTTAGTTTTCTACAATAGAAAAAGTGGGAAAAAAGCAGAAGGGGGAAGGAAATTAAAACTTTTTTTTAAGTGTTTCCTAGATATTTTAACTTTTTTGTTATGGAACATATACCACACAATCAGGAATGTATACAAAACAGGTACATGCATCTTGATGCTTTATGACAAAGCAAACTTGACTGTAAACACTCCCCAGGTCAAGAAGTAGAACATGATCCTCCTCTTAGCAACTTTAAATTTTGTAGTTTTGGTTTGCCTATTACTTAAACTTTGGAGAAGGCAATGGCACCCCACTCCAGTACTCTTGCCTGGAAAATCCCATGGGCGGAGAAGCCTGGTAGGCTGCAGTCAATTGGGGTCGTGAAGAGTCGGACACGACTGAGCGACTTGACTTTCACTTTCCACTTTCATGCATTGGAGAAGGAAATGGCAACCCACTCCAGTGTTCTTGCCTGGAGAATTCCAGGGACAGGGGAACCTGGTTGGCTGCCATCTATGGGGTCGCACAGAGTCGGACATGACTGAAGCGACTTAGCAGCAGCAGCAGCATTGCTTAAACATTAGATAAGTAAAATCATATGTGCTTTTGTGTTGTAGTTTCTTACACTCAACATGTATTTGCAGTTCATCCATGCATTCGTGTGAAGCTCCTGTTTATTTTTATTGCTCTACAATATTTCATGATAAGAATACAGTTTATACCTATTGCACTATTGGTGTAATTTATATCTACAGTACTATTTGGTTTGACCTCCAGTTCTGGGCTACTGTGCTCTGAATACTCTTGAGCATGAGTTATCATACATGAAAGAGAGTTTACAACCAGGTGGGAGTTGCTAAGGCTTAGGCTATTCAAATTTAGGAGTCAATGACAAACTATTTCCCAAAGAACGGGGGCCTGGGGTAAAGGATGGGGAAAAGGAAGAAAAACACCCAGAACAGGAATGAAATACTAAGGGTAATACTGTCAGTGCTCACCAAACGCCCAGGGAGCGTCTTACCTTTTCCTTGCACCCCTTCCCAGCTTTACTGTGACTTCTGCTTCAAGGCTCCATCCCTACTCTCCAGGAAACCCACTTGGTGGCTACATGCCCGAAGGTGCACATATCCAAGAGGCAGTGCCTGGCAGGTTAGTTCTCTCCACTGCCCCCTGCTCTTTGCTGACCCTTAGCTATTGACTGGTGGGTGTATACTCAGCCCTCCTGTCCCTGATCCTGACAAACTCTGAGACATCATTTACATCCCAGAGATTCCCTGCAGGATCGTGGACGACAGTATCCATGAACTCTGCCTGATATTGTATACTTGTTAGCTTTTCTGTCTTTCCTCCCTCCCTTCCAGTTCCCCCATGGAAGCCTTTCCTTTATAAACCATTTACAAAGAATCCTTATTCCAGGATCTGCTTCTGAAGAACCCAACCTAAGGAGGGTACCCAGACCTGTGAAAACTCAAGCATATGGACTTAGACCAGACTTTCCCTTCTATCCTGGATTCCTGCCCTCTTTAATAAAGAAGTCGAATTATAGATTCCAAAGATCCAAAATTTCATTTTTGTATAAAATTATGATGATGTTGGTGCTACCCTAGCCCAGACATAACCACGGAGAAACAATAAGTCCAACCAAGATTCCAGATTCATATAAAGACCTCTCAAACCTCCTCCCCCCAGTCCCTGCAGACTGATGGAGGTCCCCAGACCCTCTGTGTGTGTGTGTGTGTGTGTTCACCTACCTATTGGTTGGGAGGATGGGGACTCTTAAGCAAATCAATATTGTAAGAAAAAAATGGAAGCAGAGTCACAAAAACAGACTCAGGGAAGCTGATGGGAAAAGAATCAGAGTTTAGTACATGGACATGCACGGCAGCTATGAGCTGTTATGCCACAGCCAGTCTGGATGCTGACAGGGGCTGTTGTGAGACCATAGGCAAGTTCCTGGATCTTGCACCATCACCCGAATGCTATTTGCATGGCAACCATGTGGAGAAAGAGCTTCCACAGCAGACAATCTCTCATCTCCACAACAGCCCTCCAAGACAGAGTCTCTGTGCCTTTCAGACTCACGAGAAGATTAAGGATCAGAAAGGTTAAGAGACTTTCCCAAGATCACAAAGCCAGTAAAGTGGAAGAGCTGAGTCCAAAACCTGAGTCTCAAGACTCTAGACCTCAAAGAAAAAAGGGAGGAGGTAAGAAGACTGACTCAACTCAGCAAAAAGCTAACATTATTAAAAGGTAATTTGCCACCTCATTTAGGCTTCAGGAGACAGGCATCATTTTTAAACCTGCTTTACATATAAAGAAAGTGGGGTGTAGAGTGTCTTAATTACTTGATTAAAAGCGGCCAGTAGAGGAGGTGAAATCCAAACCCAGCTACATGAGCATGCCGCACTGTGAACCAGAGGCTCAGTTCAGATGAATTTATGAGTTTTGGGGGCTCAGAACAGACAGGACTCTAGTGAGACAGGGTTTGGGGCAAAATCAAATGGATACTGTGGAGGAAATTTCCGTGGCTTTGTGAAGAGCAGTTTCAACCCAAAGCCTAAGATGTTTACGAAGGATTCAGGAAATACCTCTCCCTACCACACACACACACACACATATACACATAGAGTCCCGGGACACTGAAAGAGAAAAATATACCTCTGATTGAGCAGGAAACATTTGGGGAGAATGAAGAGTGAATGGGCAAGATTGGGGTAGGGACCTCAAAGGTCTAGAAGAGCCTGCTGATTAGAAAGAGGGTGAAACAAGTGACAGAATACACTTTAAATAGAGTCAGGTTAGCTGAAGAGGATGAAACCCGGTACCCACAATCACATCATTTGCATTTGCATTATACCATAAACACTAGTGAAATAGATGTGCCCTTGCATGGCTGCATGTGGTTGGATACTCAAACAGATCTAGAGCCCCCTGCAGAGGCATGCAGGACTCCCAGCCATGCATCTCAGGCATGGCCAGGGAAAGACCTTGTTTCCCTCAGGCGACGGAGGCAGGAGACCTGTGAAAGTAGGACAAAGCCAGCTTCACAAATCCTTTAACCCCATGCTCCAATTCCTTGTTTGTTACTCAACAAATACTGAGTATTTGCTCTGTGCCAGACACTCTGTTAGCTCTGGGAGTATAGCAGTGACCGAGTCAGCGATGGCTTCTGACTCCCCAGACCTCAGGCTGGCGGGGGAGATGGAGAGGTGAGCCAGCAGTTACCGGAGCGTGTGAGTGGCGAGGGTATGGGGGTGGGGATGCCTAGAAACGCAGGCTGGGGATCAGGGAAGAGGTACTGAAGCGGGGTGGGGGGCGGTATGTAAATTGGTATCTGAAGGATGAGGAGGAGGAGGCCGGTGAATTGGGGGTAGAGAGTGTTTATGCTGGGGAATGGAGAATGTGCTGGAGAGGGGGAACAAAATACACAAACACTTGGAGGTAAGAACCCTCAGGAGGCACTGGAAGAACTAAAGGTGTTTGGGTGTGAGTGAGACACGGGGCATGAAGGGAGAGATGAGACGTGGGGCTGGGGAGCTGGGAAAAGCCAGACTATAGCGAGCTGCCCATGTCAGGTTAAAGAGACTGTAGAGTCAGGGATGGGCATGTACACACTACTGTATTTAAAACAGATAACAAGAACCTACTGGATAGCACAGAGAACTCTCCTCAATTCAGGGTTCAGCCTGAATGGGAGGGGAGTTTGGGGAAAATGCTGCTGCTGCTAAGTCACTTCAGTCGTGTCCGATTCTGTGTGACCCCATAGACGGCAGCCCACCAGGCTCTCCCGTCCCTGGGATTCTCCAGGCAAGAACACTGGAGTGGGTTGCCATTTCCTTCTCCAGTGCATGAAAGTGATAAGGAAAAGGGAAGTTGCTCAGTCATGACTGACTCTTAGCGACCTCATGGACTGCAAACCCACCAGGCTCCTCCATCCATGGGATTTTCCAGGCAAGAGTACTGGAGTGGGGTGCCATTGCTTGGGGGAGAATAGATACACGTATATGTATCACTGTTCACCCGAAACTATCACATTTTTAATCTGCTATATCCCGATACAAAATAAAAAGTTTTAAAAAGAAAAAAAATACTAAAATATAAAAAAGAGACTATTACAGGCCGAATTTTATCCCCTCGACCCACCAAATTCATATGTTGAAGTCCTGACTCCTGGTCCTCAGAGTGTGACTGCATTTGCAGACAGGGTCTTAAAGATGATTAAGGTCAAGTGGGGTCATATGGGTGGGCCCTCATCCAATCTGACGTGTGTCCTGACTCATGTCCTTACAAGAAAAGGACATCTGAGCACACAAAGAAGTACCAGGTATACGCTTGCACAGAGAGGATCATATGAGCTCACAGTAAGAAGGCCTGTAAGCCCAGGAAGGAGACCGCAAAAGAAGCTGTGCTGATACTGTTATGTTGCACTTCTATGTCGGCTACTATATTAGGTCTTCCAATCTGTGAACATGGAATGAGTCTTCATTTACTTAGATCTTCCTTGTTTTAGTTTGTCAGTATTTTACATTTTTCAGCATACAAGTGCTGTGCACATTTTGTTCAATTTGTACTCAAACATTTATTTTTTGAGCAGTTGTAAATAGTATTGTATTTTTTAATTTTAGTGTCCACATAAGTCTTTACTAATATATAGAATAAAATTATGCTTTGTATATTTTCTTAAGGGCTTCCCTGGTGGTGCAGAGGTTAAAGCATCTGCCTGCAATATGGGAGACCTGGGTTCGATCCTTGGGTCGGGAAGATCCCCTGGAGAAGGAAATGGAAACCCACTCCAGTATTCTTGCCTGGAGAATCCCATGGACGGAGGAGCTTGGTGGGTTACAGTCCACGGGTCGCAAAGAGTCAGACATGACTGAGCGACTTCACTTTTTGTATATTTTCTTATATATTGGGACCCTGTTGAACACATTTAGTAGTTCTGGGAGATTTTTGTAGAGTTCTTGGGATTTTCTGTATAAACAGTTACATTATCTGCAAATAGGGGGTTTTATTTTTTCCTTTCTGATGTGTATGTCTTTTATTTCTACTTAAACCTGGACATTTGGGGCATGTGAAGAGACTCTGGGTCTTATTTAAACCTTGTCTTAGTGGACTTCCTCTGACACAGTTTTGAGAGGGGAAGGATTGGTGCTGCCCCACTGCCTGATGTGGGGTGTCCTGACACCCTATGGATAAAATCCTCATTTCTGTGGGGGAAGGATCAGAGTTCAGGCTCCCAAGAGGCCTCCATGACACCACTGGGTTGGGGGGCCTCATTACCTCTGAGTGGTCTCTCCAGTGGACCTCCTCTGACATTACCCACTTGGCGGGGAGACGGCCCTTATTACAGTCAGGTGGGGATGCAAATACAGCTCCCAAGTGCTCCCCACTGACGCTAAAGCGAGGTAAGATGGGGCGGGGGTGTAAAATGCCCTTCTCTCTATTGGACCTTCCCTGACACCATGCAGCAGAGGCATTAGAGCCGCCACCCAATGACAGCCTGGCGAGGGTGGAAGTCCAGGGTCCCCAGTCAGCCTTTGCTGGTGGGGGTGGGGGTCGGGCCGTGGTTTATCCTATGTCTGGCTGGAGTAAAGAGATTACTGTCTAAAGTTTTCTTTCTTGCTAGACTTTCCTTTTCCTGGTCCTTTGGCTGGAGAGAGCAAGTCTTTTGGGGGCTATCTTGTCAGTACTTATTGGTATTCCAGGCTCCCAATTTCTTCACTTCCAAGTCTGGGATATAATATAAAAGGCAAAGGTAAGGCCCAAAGAAACTTATCTCCCTCATGTCTGTGTTATTCCTCACATCCCAAGACCCTACCTGGTCTACTTCTTCTCTCCATCTCTCAGAACCCTCTCCTGTTTGTTTTATATCTATTGTCCAGGTGTTCAGTTATACTTAATGGAAGGAATAGGGAAAATTATGTCTACCCCCTTTTCCTGGAAGCCAAAGGCGACTTTCCTATAAGGCCAGTAGTGCTTAGTTACAGGGCGTACCCTGCACAAACCCAACTCAGGCTTTCTCCTCCTTAGTGAGTCTCACAAGATTCCCCCCATGGGGTCACAGGCTTGAGCTGAGGGAGGGACTCTGGTGCAACAGCAGTGGGGGCTGTGGGGGCCTGGGCTGATGTTTACGCAGATTGCTTGTGCCCCCTGGCCCTGCTTATCCTCAATCCTGGATTCTCCCCTTCCATCTTACTGTGGATAATTGTCGGGCTTGCCTGACCTGATGACAGACAAGCTGAAACACGGTCAGTTTCAGCCACATCATCCTTTGTCATCTCTCGATCAGGTATCCCATGTCTACAGACCTCACACCACACCGAGAGCCATTTTTCATAAGGCATATGCTCCAAAACCCCAGGGGCCTGAGTTACACTCACCATTAACTGCACATGGCATCTTTTCCTATCACTGATTCCGCCCACACAGAAGACTTCTGGGTACCAGCCGCAGAGCCCTTTCCTGCCCTGGGCCTCTCTTGAAGCTGGCAGCTCTCCATGTCGTCTGACTGATGGGGCAGAGCAGTGTCCCCAGCTTTGGAATGTGCTGCTTCTGGAACCCAGAGAGACTCAGCAGGTGTCTTACGTCCATGACTGTGATAGGAGTTTGGAGATTCAGTCACTTGTCCTTGACTTGGACGGAGCTATCCAAGTACCGCACCCCTAAAACTTTTATGGATTTGGCCGGCCCTTGGGTCTTTCCGGGTTTATCTCCCAATCTCGGGGACATGTGTATTGTGCCGAGGCTTCCAAGGCTTCCTCAGGAAAGGCATGACCTTAGCCAGAGCAGCTCTGTGCAGCCGAGGCAGACCAGAAGGAGCAGACAGCGGAGGGCTCACTGCCACCTACACGCCCCAGCGAGGGGCCGCTAGTTCCACCTTGATGGGTATCCAGGTGCCCATCACAGCTATGCCTCTCACCCCTGTATATCTTATTTATCCTCAGGACAATAATCCCTCGCAGTGGGAAGTCCCCCATTTAGCAGGTGAGGCAACAGAGGTTTTAGAAATCAACTCAATAAGCAGTAGAATCAGGCCAGTATGAGTGCGGAGCCGGCCACAGAAACCATCCAGGACAGGCCGGCTCCTCCTTCTGTCGCCTAAGTGGCAGTTCATTACTCCTACCATTTGCTAAATAACGCAGCAAGCTTGACATGGGACGGGTCCTTGGAGCAGGAAGCTATGACTTTGCTCTCAGGTCAAGTCCTGCGGGCTGAGGACAGACCCGCGGTCATAGGGGAGACGCCCGCCCGGGATCGGGCGGGGCGCTCGTTGATACCAGCTGCACAGAACAGAGCTCTCCTGGCGCCTTCCCCGTGCTGGGACCACTGGGTTTAAGCGTCCATGCTCGTCCCCTCTGTGTTCAGTCCACGCAGGCTTGCTCGCTCGGCTGATATCCTCAGAAGAATGAGCGAGAAGCTCCTCGCCTGGCAGAAGGGGTGGGGGGAGCCGACTGTCAACCCCAGAACCTACAGGGGGCCCTCGGCCTGGCACTGGGCGCTGCCAGGGTCCTTTCTGAACGCGGGTCTCCTCCGGACTAGGGAGGGGCCGGCACGAGCTCACGATGCCTTTGCGCGTGCCAGGTGGACATCCAGCGGCTGCAGGCGCGCAAACAGCGCGCGCTTCCCTCGGCAGGAGCAGCCAACTCTCTGCTCCCCGCCCCACCCCACACTCCCGCCTTCTCCTCCCCCTGGCCCCTTGCCCACGCTAGCCCACTCCTCCTCCGTCGGCCCCCCCCCTACCCCCC